>CM042247.1:57911600-58448422 GCA_023566225.1 Romanogobio albipinnatus | reverse complement strand
ATATGTTCAGTAGGTCAAATATGAACTTCTGTACAGCCATAAAATGTAAAAAAAAATTACAATTAAAATCTTTTGTGGACCTTTTTTCTACTAATTGGAATCAGAAGGGAAGTCAATGAGTGACTTTTTTGACCTTTGGGCCAAAAATGTGTTCAGTAGGTCAATTATGGACAACTTTACAGCCATAACGTAAAAAAATATTAAAAACTAAAATCTTTTGTGGACCTTTTTTCTACTAATTGGAATCAGAAGGGAAGTCAATGAGTGACTTTTTTTTACCTTTGGGCCAAAAATATGTTCAGTAGGTCAAATATGGACAACTTTACAGCCATAACGTAATTTAAAAAAAAATTTTTTAAATCTTTTGTGGACCTTTTTTCTACTAATTGGAATCAGAAGGGAAGTCAATGAGTGACTTTTTTGACCTTTGGGCCAAAAATGTGTTCAGTAGGTAAATTATGGACAAATTTACAGCCATAACGTAATCTTTTTTTTAAAAATTAAAATCTTTTGTGGACCTTTTTTCTACTAATTGGAATCAGAAGGGAAGTCAATGAGTTACTTTTTTACCTTTGGGCCAAAAATATGTTCAGTAGGTCAAATATGAACTTCTATACAGCCATAAAATGTAAAAAAAAAATTACAATTAAAATCTTTTTTGGACCTTTTTTCTACTAATTGGAATCAGAAGGGAAGTCAATGAGTGACTTTTTTTACCTTTGGGCCAAAAATATGTTCAGTAGGTCAAATATGGACAACTTTACAGCCATAACGTAAAAAAAAATTAAAAACTAAAATCTTTTGTGGACCTTTTTTCTACTAATTGGAATCAGAAGGGAAGTCAATGAGTGACTTTTTTTTACCTTTGGGCCAAAAATATGTTCAGTAGGTCAAATATGGACAACTTTACAGCCATAACGTAATTTAAAAAAAAAATTAAAATCTTTTGTGGACCTTTTTTCTACTAATTGGAATCAGAAGGGAAGTCAATGAGTGACTTTTTTGACCTTTTGGCCAAAAATATGTTCAGTAGGTCAAATATGGACAACTTTACAGCCATAACGTAAAAAAAATATTAAAAACTAAAATCTTTTGTGGACCTTTTTTCTACTAATTGGAATCAGAAGGGAAGTCAATGAGTGACTTTTTTTTACCTTGGGCCAAAAATATGTTCAGTAGGTCAAATATGGACAACTTTACAGCCATAACGTAATTTAAAAAAAAAAAATTAAAATCTTTTGTGGACCTTTTTTCTACTAATTGGAATCAGAAGGGAAGTCAATGAGTGACTTTTTTGACCTTTGGGCCAAAAATGTGTTCAGTAGGTAAATTATGGACAAATTTACAGCCATAACGTAATCTTTTTTTTAAAAATTAAAATCTTTTGTGGACCTTTTTTCTACTAATTGGAATCAGAAGGGAAGTCAATGAGTGACTTTTTTTACCTTTGGGCCAAAATATGTTCAGTAGGTCAAATATGGACAACTTTACAGCCATAACGTAAAAAAAAATTAAAAACTAAAATCTTTTGTGGACCTTTTTTCTACTAATTGGAATCAGAAGGGAAGTCAATGAGTGACTTTTTTTTACCTTTGGGCCAAAAATATGTTCAGTAGGTCAAATATGGACAACTTTACAGCCATAACGTAATTTTAAAAAAAAATATTAAAATCTTTTGTGGACCTTTTTTCTACTAATTGGAATCAGAAGGGAAGTCAATGAGTGACTTTTTTGACCTTTGGGCCAAAAATGTGTTCAGTAGGTCAAATATGGACAACTTTACAGCCATAACGTAAAAAAAATAAATAAAAAATTAAAATCTTTTGTGGACCTTTTTTCTACTAATTGGAATCAGAAGGGAAGTCAATGAGTGACTTTTTTTTTACCTTTGGGCCAAAAATATGTTCAGTAGGTCAAATATGGACTTCTGTACAGCCATAAAATGTAAAAAATAAAAATAAAAAATAAAAATCTTTTGTGGACCTTTTTCCTACTTAATTGGAATCAGAAGGGAAGTCAATGGGTGACTTTTTTTTACCTTTGGGCCAAAAATATGTTCAGTAGGTCAAATATGAACTTCTGTACAGCCATAAAATGTAAAAAAAAATTACAATTAAAATCTTTTGTGGACCTTTTTTCTACTAATTGGAATCAGAAGGGAAGTCAATGAGTGACTTTTTTGACCTTTGGGCCAAAAATGTGTTCAGTAGGTCAATTATGGACAACTTTACAGCCATAACGTAAAAAAATATTAAAAACTAAAATCTTTTGTGGACCTTTTTTCTACTATTTGGAATCAGAAGGGAAGTCAATGAGTGACTTTTTTTACCTTTGGGCCAAAAATATGTTCAGTAGGTCAAATATGGACAACTTTACAGCCATAACGTAATTTAAAAAAAAAAATTAAAATCTTTTGTGGACCTTTTTTCTACTAATTGGAATCAGAAGGGAAGTCAATGAGTGACTTTTTTGACCTTTGGGCCAAAAATGTGTTCAGTAGGTAAATTATGGACAAATTTACAGCCATAACGTAATCTTTTTTTTAAAATTAAAATCTTTTGTGGACCTTTTTTCTACTAATTGGAATCAGACGGGAAGTCAATGAGTTACTTTTTTACCTTTGGGCCAAAAATATGTTCAGTAGGTCAAATATGAACTTCTGTACAGCCATAAAATGTAAAAAAAAATTACAATTAAAATCTTTTTTGGACCTTTTTTCTACTAATTGGAATCAGAAGGGAAGTCAATGAGTGACTTTTTTTACCTTTGGGCCAAAAATATGTTCAGTAGGTCAAATATGGACAACTTTACAGCCATAACGTAAAAAAAAATTAAAAACTAAAATCTTTTGTGGACCTTTTTTCTACTAATTGGAATCAGAAGGGAAGTCAATGAGTGACTTTTTTTTACCTTTGGGCCAAAAATATGTTCAGTAGGTCAAATATGGACAACTTTACAGCCATAACGTAATTTAAAAAAAAAAAAATTAAATCTTTTGTGGACCTTTTTTCTACTAATTGGAATCAGAAGGGAAGTCAATGAGTGACTTTTTTGACCTTTTGGCCAAAAATATGTTCAGTAGGTCAAATATGGACAACTTTACAGCCATAACGTAAAAAAAATATTAAAAACTAAAATCTTTTGTGGACCTTTTTTCTACTAATTGGAATCAGAAGGGAAGTCAATGAGTGACTTTTTTTTGACCTTTGGGCCAAAAATGTGTTCAGTAGGTCAATTATGGACAACTTTACAGCCATAACGTAATTTTTAAAAAAAAATTACAATCTTTTGTGGACCTTTTTTCTACTAATTGGAATCAGAAGGGAAGTCAATGAGTGACTTTTTTTTACCTTTGGGCCAAAAATATGTTTAGTAGGTCAAAAATGGACAACTTTACAGCCATAACGTAAAAAAAAAATTAAAAATTAAAATCTTTTGTGGACCTTTTTTCTACTAATTGGAATCAGAAGGGAAGTCAATGAGTGACTTTTTTTTACCTTTGGGCCAAAAATATGTTCAGTAGGTCAAATATGGACAACTTTACAGCCATAACGTAATTTAAAAAAAAAAATTAAAATCTTTTGTGGACCTTTTTTCTACTAATTGGAATCAGAAGGGAAGTCAATGAGTGACTTTTTTGACCTTTTGGCCAAAAATATGTTCAGTAGGTCAAATATGGACAACTTTACAGCCATAACGTAAAAAAAATATTAAAAACTAAAATCTTTTGTGGACCTTTTTTCTACTAATTGGAATCAGAAGGGAAGTCAATGAGTGACTTTTTTTTACCTTTGGGCCAAAAATATGTTCAGTAGGTCAAATATGGACAACTTTACAGCCATAACGTAATTTAAAAAAAAAAAATTAAAATCTTTTGTGGACCTTTTTTCTACTAATTGGAATCAGAAGGGAAGTCAATGAGTGACTTTTTTGACCTTTGGGCCAAAAATGTGTTCAGTAGGTAAATTATGGACAAATTTACAGCCATAACGTAATCTTTTTTTTAAAAATTAAAATCTTTTGTGGACCTTTTTTCTACTAATTGGAATCAGAAGGGAAGTCAATGAGTGACTTTTTTTACCTTTGGGCCAAAAATATGTTCAGTAGGTCAAATATGGACAACTTTACAGCCATAACGTAAAAAAAAAATTAAAAACTAAAATCTTTTGTGGACCTTTTTTCTACTAATTGGAATCAGAAGGGAAGTCAATGAGTGACTTTTTTTTACCTTTGGGCCAAAAATATGTTCAGTAGGTCAAATATGGACAACTTTACAGCCATAACGTAATTTTAAAAAAAAATATTAAAATCTTTTGTGGACCTTTTTTCTACTAATTGGAATCAGAAGGGAAGTCAATGAGTGACTTTTTTGACCTTTGGGCCAAAAATGTGTTCAGTAGGTCAAATATGGACAACTTTTCAGCCATAACGTAAAAAAATAAATAAAAAATTAAAATCTTTTGTGGACCTTTTTTCTACTAATTGGAATCAGAAGGGAAGTCAATGAGTGACTTTTTTTTACCTTTGGGCCAAAAATATGTTCAGTAGGTCAAATATGGACTTCTGTACAGCCATAAAATGTAAAAAATAAAAATAAAAAATAAAAATCTTTTGTGGACCTTTTTCTACTTAATTGGAATCAGAAGGGAAGTCAATGGGTGACTTTTTTTTACCTTTGGGCCAAAAATATGTTCAGTAGGTCAAATATGAACTTCTGTACAGCCATAAAATGTAAAAAAAAATTACAATTAAAATCTTTTGTGGACCTTTTTTCTACTAATTGGAATCAGAAGGGAAGTCAATGAGTGACTTTTTTGACCTTTGGGCCAAAAATGTGTTCAGTAGGTCAATTATGGACAACTTTACAGCCATAACGTAAAAAAATATTAAAAACTAAAATCTTTTGTGGACCTTTTTTCTACTAATTGGAATCAGAAGGGAAGTCAATGAGTGACTTTTTTTTACCTTTGGGCCAAAAATATGTTCAGTAGGTCAAATATGGACAACTTTACAGCCATAACGTAATTTAAAAAAAAAAATTTAAAATCTTTTGTGGACCTTTTTTCTACTAATTGGAATCAGAAGGGAAGTCAATGAGTGACTTTTTTGACCTTTGGGCCAAAATGTGTTCAGTAGGTAAATTATGGACAAATTTACAGCCATAACGTAATCTTTTTTTTAAAAATTAAAATCTTTTGTGGACCTTTTTTCTACTAATTGGAATCAGACGGGAAGTCAATGAGTTACTTTTTTACCTTTGGGCCAAAAATATGTTCAGTAGGTCAAATATGAACTTCTGTACAGCCATAAAATGTAAAAAAAAAATTACAATTAAAATCTTTTTTGGACCTTTTTTCTACTAATTGGAATCAGAAGGGAAGTCAATGAGTGACTTTTTTTACCTTTGGGCCAAAAATATGTTCAGTAGGTCAAATATGGACAACTTTACAGCCATAACGTAAAAAAAAATTAAAAACTAAAATCTTTTGTGGACCTTTTTTCTACTAATTGGAATCAGAAGGGAAGTCAATGAGTGACTTTTTTTTACCTTTGGGCCAAAAATATGTTCAGTAGGTCAAATATGGACAACTTTACAGCCATAACGTAATTTAAAAAAAAAAAAATTAAATCTTTTGTGGACCTTTTTTCTACTAATTGGAATCAGAAGGGAAGTCAATGAGTGACTTTTTTGACCTTTTGGCCAAAAATATGTTCAGTAGGTCAAATATGGACAACTTTACAGCCATAACGTAAAAAAAATATTAAAAACTAAAATCTTTTGTGGACCTTTTTTCTACTAATTGGAATCAGAAGGGAAGTCAATGAGTGACTTTTTTTGACCTTTGGGCCAAAAATGTGTTCAGTAGGTCAATTATGGACAACTTTACAGCCATAACGTAATTTTAAAAAAAAAAATTTAAATCTTTTGTGGACCTTTTTTCTACTAATTGGAATCAGAAGGGAAGTCAATGAGTGACTTTTTTTTACCTTTGGGCCAAAAATATGTTTAGTAGGTCAAAAATGGACAACTTTACAGCCATAACGTAAAAAAAAAATTAAAAATTAAAATCTTTTGTGGACCTTTTTTCTACTAATTGGAATCAGAAGGGAAGTCAATGAGTGACTTTTTTTTACCTTTGGGCCAAAAATATGTTCAGTAGGTCAAAAATGGACAACTTTACAGCCATAACGTAAAAAAAAAATTAAAAACTAAAATCTTTTGTGGACCTTTTTTCTACTAATTGGAATCAGAAGGGAAGTCAATGAGTGACTTTTTTTTTACCTTTGGGCCAAAAATATGTTCAGTAGGTCAAATATGGACTTCTGTACAGCCATAAAATGTAAACAAATAAAATAAAAAATAAAAATATTTTGTGGACCTTTTTCCTACTTAATTGGAATCAGAAGGGAAGTCAATGGGTGACTTTTTTTACCTTTGGGCCAAAAATATGTTCAGTAGGTGCAAATATGGACAACTTTACAGCCATAACGTAATTTAAAAAAAAAAATTAAAATCTTTTGTGGACCTTTTTTCTACTAATTGGAATCAGAAGGGAAGTCAATGAGTGACTTTTTTGACCTTTTGGCCAAAAATATGTTCAGTAGGTCAAATATGGACAACTTTACAGCCATAACGTAAAAAAAATATTAAAAACTAAAATCTTTTGTGGACCTTTTTTCTACTAATTGGAATCAGAAGGGAAGTCAATGAGTGACTTTTTTTTGACCTTTGGGCCAAAAATGTGTTCAGTAGGTCAATTATGGACAACTTTACAGCCATAACGTAATTTTTTTTAAAAAATTAAAATCTTTTGTGGACCTTTTTTCTACTAATTGGAATCAGAAGGGAAGTCAATGAGTGACTTTTTTTTACCTTTGGGCCAAAAATATGTTTAGTAGGTCAAAAATGGACAACTTTACAGCCATAACGTAAAAAAAAAATTAAAAATTAAAATCTTTTGTGGACCTTTTTTCTACTAATTGGAATCAGAAGGGAAGTCAATGAGTGACTTTTTTTTACCTTTGGGCCAAAAATATGTTCAGTAGGTCAAAAATGGACAACTTTACAGCCATAACGTAAAAAAAAATTAAAAACTAAAATCTTTTGTGGACCTTTTTTCTACTAATTGGAATCAGAAGGGAAGTCAATGAGTGACTTTTTTTTTACCTTTGGGCCAAAAATATGTTCAGTAGGTCAAATATGGACTTCTGTACAGCCATAAAATGTAAAAAATAAAAATAAAAAATAAAAATCTTTTGTGGACCTTTTTCCTACTTAATTGGAATCAGAAGGGAAGTCAATGGGTGACTTTTTTTTACCTTTGGGCCAAAAATATGTTCAGTAGGTCAAATATGAACTTCTGTACAGCCATAAAATGTAAAAAAAAATTACAATTAAAATCTTTTGTGGACCTTTTTTCTACTAATTGGAATCAGAAGGGAAGTCAATGAGTGACTTTTTTGACCTTTGGGCCAAAAATGTGTTCAGTAGGTCAATTATGGACAACTTTACAGCCATAACGTAAAAAAATATTAAAAACTAAAATCTTTTGTGGACCCTTTTTCTACTAATTGGAATCAGAAGGGAAGTCAATGAGTGACTTTTTTTTACCTTTGGGCCAAAAATATGTTCAGTAGGTCAAATATGGACAACTTTACAGCCATAACGTAATTTAAAAAAAAAATTTTAAAATCTTTTGTGGACCTTTTTTCTACTAATTGGAATCAGAAGGGAAGTCAATGAGTGACTTTTTTGACCTTTGGGCCAAAAATGTGTTCAGTAGGTAAATTATGGACAAATTTACAGCCATAACGTAATCTTTTTTTTAAAAATTAAAATCTTTTGTGGACCTTTTTTCTACTAATTGGAATCAGAAGGGAAGTCAATGAGTTACTTTTTTACCTTTGGGCCAAAAATATGTTCAGTAGGTCAAATATGAACTTCTGTACAGCCATAAAATGTAAAAAAAAAAATTACAATTAAAATCTTTTTTGGACCTTTTTTCTACTAATTGGAATCAGAAGGGAAGTCAATGAGTGACTTTTTTTACCTTTGGGCCAAAAATATGTTCAGTAGGTCAAATATGGACAACTTTACAGCCATAACGTAATTTAAAAAAAAAAAATTTAAATCTTTTGTGGACCTTTTTTCTACTAATTGGAATCAGAAGGGAAGTCAATGAGTGACTTTTTTTTTACCTTTGGGCCAAAAATATGTTCAGTAGGTCAAATATGGACTTCTGTACAGCCATAAAATGTAAAAAATAAAAATAAAAAATAAAAATCTTTTGTGGACCTTTTTCCTACTTAATTGGAATCAGAAGGGAAGTCAATGGGTGACTTTTTTTTACCTTTGGGCCAAAAATATGTTCAGTAGGTCAAATATGAACTTCTGTACAGCCATAAAATGTAAAAAAAAATTACAATTAAAATCTTTTGTGGACCTTTTTTCTACTAATTGGAATCAGAAGGGAAGTCAATGAGTGACTTTTTTGACCTTTGGGCCAAAAATGTGTTCAGTAGGTCAATTATGGACAACTTTACAGCCATAACGTAAAAAAATATTAAAAACTAAAATCTTTTGTGGACCTTTTTTCTACTAATTGGAATCAGAAGGGAAGTCAATGAGTGACTTTTTTTTACCTTTGGGCCAAAAATATGTTCAGTAGGTCAAATATGGACAACTTTACAGCCATAACGTAATTTAAAAAAAAATTTTTTAAATCTTTTGTGGACCTTTTTTCTACTAATTGGAATCAGAAGGGAAGTCAATGAGTGACTTTTTTGACCTTTGGGCCAAAAATGTGTTCAGTAGGTAAATTATGGACAAATTTACAGCCATAACGTAATCTTTTTTTTAAAAATTAAAATCTTTTGTGGACCTTTTTTCTACTAATTGGAATCAGAAGGGAAGTCAATGAGTTACTTTTTTACCTTTGGGCCAAAAATATGTTCAGTAGGTCAAATATGAACTTCTATACAGCCATAAAATGTAAAAAAAAAATTACAATTAAAATCTTTTTTGGACCTTTTTTCTACTAATTGGAATCAGAAGGGAAGTCAATGAGTGACTTTTTTTACCTTTGGGCCAAAAATATGTTCAGTAGGTCAAATATGGACAACTTTACAGCCATAACGTAAAAAAAAATTAAAAACTAAAATCTTTTGTGGACCTTTTTTCTACTAATTGGAATCAGAAGGGAAGTCAATGAGTGACTTTTTTTTACCTTTGGGCCAAAAATATGTTCAGTAGGTCAAATATGGACAACTTTACAGCCATAACGTAATTTAAAAAAAAAAATTAAAATCTTTTGTGGACCTTTTTTCTACTAATTGGAATCAGAAGGGAAGTCAATGAGTGACTTTTTTGACCTTTTGGCCAAAAATATGTTCAGTAGGTCAAATATGGACAACTTTACAGCCATAACGTAAAAAAAATATTAAAAACTAAAATCTTTTGTGGACCTTTTTTCTACTAATTGGAATCAGAAGGGAAGTCAATGAGTGACTTTTTTTTACCTTTGGGCCAAAAATATGTTCAGTAGGTCAAATATGGACAACTTTACAGCCATAACGTAATTTAAAAAAAAAAAATTAAAATCTTTTGTGGACCTTTTTTCTACTAATTGGAATCAGAAGGGAAGTCAATGAGTGACTTTTTTGACCTTTGGGCCAAAAATGTGTTCAGTAGGTAAATTATGGACAAATTTACAGCCATAACGTAATCTTTTTTTTAAAAATTAAAATCTTTTGTGGACCTTTTTTCTACTAATTGGAATCAGAAGGGAAGTCAATGAGTGACTTTTTTTACCTTTGGGCCAAAAATATGTTCAGTAGGTCAAATATGGACAACTTTACAGCCATAACGTAAAAAAAAATTAAAAACTAAAATCTTTTGTGGACCTTTTTTCTACTAATTGGAATCAGAAGGGAAGTCAATGAGTGACTTTTTTTTACCTTTGGGCCAAAAATATGTTCAGTAGGTCAAATATGGACAACTTTACAGCCATAACGTAATTTTAAAAAAAAATATTAAAATCTTTTGTGGACCTTTTTTCTACTAATTGGAATCAGAAGGGAAGTCAATGAGTGACTTTTTTGACCTTTGGGCCAAAAATGTGTTCAGTAGGTCAAATATGGACAACTTTACAGCCATAACGTAAAAAAATAAATAAAAAATTAAAATCTTTTGTGGACCTTTTTTCTACTAATTGGAATCAGAAGGGAAGTCAATGAGTGACTTTTTTTTACCTTTGGGCCAAAAATATGTTCAGTAGGTCAAATATGGACTTCTGTACAGCCATAAAATGTAAAAAATAAAAATAAAAAATAAAAATCTTTTGTGGACCTTTTTCCTACTTAATTGGAATCAGAAGGGAAGTCAATGGGTGACTTTTTTTTACCTTTGGGCCAAAAATATGTTCAGTAGGTCAAATATGAACTTCTGTACAGCCATAAAATGTAAAAAAAAATTACAATTAAAATCTTTTGTGGACCTTTTTTCTACTAATTGGAATCAGAAGGGAAGTCAATGAGTGACTTTTTTGACCTTTGGGCCAAAAATGTGTTCAGTAGGTCAATTATGGACAACTTTACAGCCATAACGTAAAAAAATATTAAAAACTAAAATCTTTTGTGGACCTTTTTTCTACTATTTGGAATCAGAAGGGAAGTCAATGAGTGACTTTTTTTTACCTTTGGGCCAAAAATATGTTCAGTAGGTCAAATATGGACAACTTTACAGCCATAACGTAATTTAAAAAAAAAAAATTAAAATCTTTTGTGGACCTTTTTTCTACTAATTGGAATCAGAAGGGAAGTCAATGAGTGACTTTTTTGACCTTTGGGCCAAAAATGTGTTCAGTAGGTAAATTATGGACAAATTTACAGCCATAACGTAATCTTTTTTTTAAAAATTAAAATCTTTTGTGGACCTTTTTTCTACTAATTGGAATCAGACGGGAAGTCAATGAGTTACTTTTTTACCTTTGGGCCAAAAATATGTTCAGTAGGTCAAATATGAACTTCTGTACAGCCATAAAATGTAAAAAAAAATTACAATTAAAATCTTTTTTGGACCTTTTTTCTACTAATTGGAATCAGAAGGGAAGTCAATGAGTGACTTTTTTTACCTTTGGGCCAAAAATATGTTCAGTAGGTCAAATATGGACAACTTTACAGCCATAACGTAAAAAAAAATTAAAAACTAAAATCTTTTGTGGACCTTTTTTCTACTAATTGGAATCAGAAGGGAAGTCAATGAGTGACTTTTTTTTACCTTTGGGCCAAAAATATGTTCAGTAGGTCAAATATGGACAACTTTACAGCCATAACGTAATTTAAAAAAAAAAAAATTAAATCTTTTGTGGACCTTTTTTCTACTAATTGGAATCAGAAGGGAAGTCAATGAGTGACTTTTTTGACCTTTTGGCCAAAAATATGTTCAGTAGGTCAAATATGGACAACTTTACAGCCATAACGTAAAAAAAATATTAAAAACTAAAATCTTTTGTGGACCTTTTTTCTACTAATTGGAATCAGAAGGGAAGTCAATGAGTGACTTTTTTTTGACCTTTGGGCCAAAAATGTGTTCAGTAGGTCAATTATGGACAACTTTACAGCCATAACGTAATTTTTAAAAAAAAAATTACAATCTTTTGTGGACCTTTTTTCTACTAATTGGAATCAGAAGGGAAGTCAATGAGTGACTTTTTTTTACCTTTGGGCCAAAAATATGTTTAGTAGGTCAAAAATGGACAACTTTACAGCCATAACGTAAAAAAAAAATTAAAAATTAAAATCTTTTGTGGACCTTTTTTCTACTAATTGGAATCAGAAGGGAAGTCAATGAGTGACTTTTTTTTACCTTTGGGCCAAAAATATGTTCAGTAGGTCAAATATGGACAACTTTACAGCCATAACGTAATTTAAAAAAAAAAAATTAAAATCTTTTGTGGACCTTTTTTCTACTAATTGGAATCAGAAGGGAAGTCAATGAGTGACTTTTTTGACCTTTTGGCCAAAAATATGTTCAGTAGGTCAAATATGGACAACTTTACAGCCATAACGTAAAAAAAATATTAAAAACTAAAATCTTTTGTGGACCTTTTTTCTACTAATTGGAATCAGAAGGGAAGTCAATGAGTGACTTTTTTTTACCTTTGGGCCAAAAATATGTTCAGTAGGTCAAATATGGACAACTTTACAGCCATAACGTAATTTAAAAAAAAAAAATTAAAATCTTTTGTGGACCTTTTTTCTACTAATTGGAATCAGAAGGGAAGTCAATGAGTGACTTTTTTGACCTTTGGGCCAAAAATGTGTTCAGTAGGTAAATTATGGACAAATTTACAGCCATAACGTAATCTTTTTTTTAAAAATTAAAATCTTTTGTGGACCTTTTTTCTACTAATTGGAATCAGAAGGGAAGTCAATGAGTGACTTTTTTTACCTTTGGGCCAAAAATATGTTCAGTAGGTCAAATATGGACAACTTTACAGCCATAACGTAAAAAAAAAATTAAAAACTAAAATCTTTTGTGGACCTTTTTTCTACTAATTGGAATCAGAAGGGAAGTCAATGAGTGACTTTTTTTTACCTTTGGGCCAAAAATATGTTCAGTAGGTCAAATATGGACAACTTTACAGCCATAACGTAATTTTAAAAAAAAATATTAAAATCTTTTGTGGACCTTTTTTCTACTAATTGGAATCAGAAGGGAAGTCAATGAGTGACTTTTTTGACCTTTGGGCCAAAAATGTGTTCAGTAGGTCAAATATGGACAACTTTTCAGCCATAACGTAAAAAAATAAATAAAAAATTAAAATCTTTTGTGGACCTTTTTTCTACTAATTGGAATCAGAAGGGAAGTCAATGAGTGACTTTTTTTTACCTTTGGGCCAAAAATATGTTCAGTAGGTCAAATATGGACTTCTGTACAGCCATAAAATGTAAAAAATAAAAATAAAAAATAAAAATCTTTTGTGGACCTTTTTCCTACTTAATTGGAATCAGAAGGGAAGTCAATGGGTGACTTTTTTTTACCTTTGGGCCAAAAATATGTTCAGTAGGTCAAATATGAACTTCTGTACAGCCATAAAATGTAAAAAAAAATTACAATTAAAATCTTTTGTGGACCTTTTTTCTACTAATTGGAATCAGAAGGGAAGTCAATGAGTGACTTTTTTGACCTTTGGGCCAAAAATGTGTTCAGTAGGTCAATTATGGACAACTTTACAGCCATAACGTAAAAAAATATTAAAAACTAAAATCTTTTGTGGACCTTTTTTCTACTAATTGGAATCAGAAGGGAAGTCAATGAGTGACTTTTTTTTACCTTTGGGCCAAAAATATGTTCAGTAGGTCAAATATGGACAACTTTACAGCCATAACGTAATTTAAAAAAAAAAATTTAAAATCTTTTGTGGACCTTTTTTCTACTAATTGGAATCAGAAGGGAAGTCAATGAGTGACTTTTTTGACCTTTGGGCCAAAAATGTGTTCAGTAGGTAAATTATGGACAAATTTACAGCCATAACGTAATCTTTTTTTTAAAATTAAAATCTTTTGTGGACCTTTTTTCTACTAATTGGAATCAGACGGGAAGTCAATGAGTTACTTTTTTACCTTTGGGCCAAAAATATGTTCAGTAGGTCAAATATGAACTTCTGTACAGCCATAAAATGTAAAAAAAAAATTACAATTAAAATCTTTTTTGGACCTTTTTTCTACTAATTGGAATCAGAAGGGAAGTCAATGAGTGACTTTTTTTACCTTTGGGCCAAAAATATGTTCAGTAGGTCAAATATGGACAACTTTACAGCCATAACGTAAAAAAAAATTAAAAACTAAAATCTTTTGTGGACCTTTTTTCTACTAATTGGAATCAGAAGGGAAGTCAATGAGTGACTTTTTTTTACCTTTGGGCCAAAAATATGTTCAGTAGGTCAAATATGGACAACTTTACAGCCATAACGTAATTTAAAAAAAAAAAAATTAAATCTTTTGTGGACCTTTTTTCTACTAATTGGAATCAGAAGGGAAGTCAATGAGTGACTTTTTTGACCTTTTGGCCAAAAATATGTTCAGTAGGTCAAATATGGACAACTTTACAGCCATAACGTAAAAAAAATATTAAAAACTAAAATCTTTTGTGGACCTTTTTTCTACTAATTGGAATCAGAAGGGAAGTCAATGAGTGACTTTTTTTTGACCTTTGGGCCAAAAATGTGTTCAGTAGGTCAATTATGGACAACTTTACAGCCATAACGTAATTTTAAAAAAAAAAATTTAAATCTTTTGTGGACCTTTTTTCTACTAATTGGAATCAGAAGGGAAGTCAATGAGTGACTTTTTTTTACCTTTGGGCCAAAAATATGTTTAGTAGGTCAAAAATGGACAACTTTACAGCCATAACGTAAAAAAAAAATTAAAAATTAAAATCTTTTGTGGACCTTTTTTCTACTAATTGGAATCAGAAGGGAAGTCAATGAGTGACTTTTTTTTACCTTTGGGCCAAAAATATGTTCAGTAGGTCAAAAATGGACAACTTTACAGCCATAACGTAAAAAAAAAATTAAAAACTAAAATCTTTTGTGGACCTTTTTTCTACTAATTGGAATCAGAAGGGAAGTCAATGAGTGACTTTTTTTTTACCTTTGGGCCAAAAATATGTTCAGTAGGTCAAATATGGACTTCTGTACAGCCATAAAATGTAAAAAATAAAAATAAAAAATAAAAATATTTTGTGGACCTTTTTCCTACTTAATTGGAATCAGAAGGGAAGTCAATGGGTGACTTTTTTTTACCTTTGGGCCAAAAATATGTTCAGTAGGTCAAATATGGACAACTTTACAGCCATAACGTAATTTAAAAAAAAAATTAAAATCTTTTGTGGACCTTTTTTCTACTAATTGGAATCAGAAGGGAAGTCAATGAGTGACTTTTTTGACCTTTTGGCCAAAAATATGTTCAGTAGGTCAAATATGGACAACTTTACAGCCATAACGTAAAAAAAATATTAAAAACTAAAATCTTTTGTGGACCTTTTTTCTACTAATTGGAATCAGAAGGGAAGTCAATGAGTGACTTTTTTTTGACCTTTGGGCCAAAAATGTGTTCAGTAGGTCAATTATGGACAACTTTACAGCCATAACGTAATTTTTTAAAAAAAAATTAAAATCTTTTGTGGACCTTTTTTCTACTAATTGGAATCAGAAGGGAAGTCAATGAGTGACTTTTTTTTACCTTTGGGCCAAAAATATGTTTAGTAGGTCAAAAATGGACAACTTTACAGCCATAACGTAAAAAAAAAATTAAAAATTAAAATCTTTTGTGGACCTTTTTTCTACTAATTGGAATCAGAAGGGAAGTCAATGAGTGACTTTTTTTTACCTTTAGGCCAAAAATATGTTCAGTAGGTCAAAAATGGACAACTTTACAGCCATAACGTAAAAAAAAAATTAAAAACTAAAATCTTTTGTGGACCTTTTTTCTACTAATTGGAATCAGAAGGGAAGTCAATGAGTGACTTTTTTTTTACCTTTGGGCCAAAAATATGTTCAGTAGGTCAAATATGGACTTCTGTACAGCCATAAAATGTAAAAAATAAAAATAAAAAATAAAAATCTTTTGTGGACCTTTTTCCTACTTAATTGGAATCAGAAGGGAAGTCAATGGGTGACTTTTTTTTACCTTTGGGCCAAAAATATGTTCAGTAGGTCAAATATGAACTTCTGTACAGCCATAAAATGTAAAAAAAAATTACAATTAAAATCTTTTGTGGACCTTTTTTCTACTAATTGGAATCAGAAGGGAAGTCAATGAGTGACTTTTTTGACCTTTGGGCCAAAAATGTGTTCAGTAGGTCAAATATGGACAACTTTACAGCCATAACGTAATTTAAAAAAAATTTTTTAAAATCTTTTGTGGACCTTTTTTCTACTAATTGGAATCAGAAGGGAAGTCAATGAGTGACTTTTTTGACCTTTGGGCCAAAAATGTGTTCAGTAGGTAAATTATGGACAAATTTACAGCCATAACGTAATCTTTTTTTTAAAAATTAAAATCTTTTGTGGACCTTTTTTCTACTAATTGGAATCAGAAGGGAAGTCAATGAGTTACTTTTTTACCTTTGGGCCAAAAATATGTTCAGTAGGTCAAATATGAACTTCTGTACAGCCATAAAATGTAAAAAAAAAAATTACAATTAAAATCTTTTTTGGACCTTTTTTCTACTAATTGGAATCAGAAGGGAAGTCAATGAGTGACTTTTTTTACCTTTGGGCCAAAAATATGTTCAGTAGGTCAAATATGGACAACTTTACAGCCATAACGTAATTTAAAAAAAAAAAATTTAAATCTTTTGTGGACCTTTTTTCTACTAATTGGAATCAGAAGGGAAGTCAATGAGTGACTTTTTTTTTACCTTTGGGCCAAAAATATGTTCAGTAGGTCAAATATGGACTTCTGTACAGCCATAAAATGTAAAAAATAAAAATAAAAAATAAAAATCTTTTGTGGACCTTTTTCCTACTTAATTGGAATCAGAAGGGAAGTCAATGGGTGACTTTTTTTTACCTTTGGGCCAAAAATATGTTCAGTAGGTCAAATATGAACTTCTGTACAGCCATAAAATGTAAAAAAAAATTACAATTAAAATCTTTTGTGGACCTTTTTTCTACTAATTGGAATCAGAAGGGAAGTCAATGAGTGACTTTTTTGACCTTTGGGCCAAAAATGTGTTCAGTAGGTCAATTATGGACAACTTTACAGCCATAACGTAAAAAAATATTAAAAACTAAAATCTTTTGTGGACCCTTTTTCTACTAATTGGAATCAGAAGGGAAGTCAATGAGTGACTTTTTTTTACCTTTGGGCCAAAAATATGTTCAGTAGGTCAAATATGGACAACTTTACAGCCATAACGTAATTTAAAAAAAAAATTTTAAAATCTTTTGTGGACCTTTTTTCTACTAATTGGAATCAGAAGGGAAGTCAATGAGTGACTTTTTTGACCTTTGGGCCAAAAATGTGTTCAGTAGGTAAATTATGGACAAATTTACAGCCATAACGTAATCTTTTTTTTAAAAATTAAAATCTTTTGTGGACCTTTTTTCTACTAATTGGAATCAGAAGGGAAGTCAATGAGTTACTTTTTTACCTTTGGGCCAAAAATATGTTCAGTAGGTCAAATATGAACTTCTGTACAGCCATAAAATGTAAAAAAAAAAAATTACAATTAAAATCTTTTTTGGACCTTTTTTCTACTAATTGGAATCAGAAGGGAAGTCAATGAGTGACTTTTTTGACCTTTGGGCCAAAAATGTGTTCAGTAGGTAAATTATGGACAAATTTACAGCCATAACGTAATCTTTTTTTTAAAAATTAAAATCTTTTGTGGACCTTTTTTCTACTAATTGGAATCAGAAGGGAAGTCAATGAGTTACTTTTTTACCTTTGGGCCAAAAATATGTTCAGTAGGTCAAATATGAACTTCTGTACAGCCATAAAATGTAAAAAAAAAATTACAATTAAAATCTTTTGTGGACCTTTTTTCTACTAATTGGAATCAGAAGGGAAGTCAATGAGTGACTTTTTTTACCTTTGGGCCAAAAATATGTTCAGTAGGTCAAATATGGACAACTTTACAGCCATAACGTAAAAAAAAAATTAAAAACTAAAATCTTTTGTGGACCTTTTTTCTACTAATTGGAATCAGAAGGGAAGTCAATGAGTGACTTTTTTTTACCTTTGGGCCAAAAATATGTTCAGTAGGTCAAATATGGACAACTTTACAGCCATAACGTAATTTAAAAAAAAAATATTAAAATCTTTTGTGGACCTTTTTTCTACTAATTGGAATCAGAAGGGAAGTCAATGAGTGACTTTTTTGACCTTTGGGCCAAAAATGTGTTCAGTAGGTCAAATATGGACAACTTTACAGCCATAACGTAATTTAAAAAAAAAAAATTAAAATCTTTTGTGGACCTTTTTTCTACTAATTGGAATCAGAAGGGAAGTCAATGAGTGACTTTTTTTTACCTTTGGGCCAAAAATATGTTCAGTAGGTCAAATATGGACAACTTTACAGCCATAACGTAATTTAAAAAAAAATTTTTAAAATCTTTTGTGGACCTTTTTTCTACTAATTGGAATCAGAAGGGAAGTTAATGAGTGACTTTTTTGACCTTTGGGCCAAAAATGTGTTCAGTAGGTCAATTATGGACAACTTTACAGCCATAACGTAATTTAAAAAAAAAAAATTAAAATCTTTTGTGGACCTTTTTTCTACTAATTGGAATCAGAAGGGAAGTCAATGAGTGACTTTTTTTTACCTTTGGGCCAAAAATATGTTCAGTAGGTCAAATATGGACAACTTTACAGCCATAACGTAATTTAAAAAAAATAAAATAAAATCTTTTGTGGACCTTTTTTCTACTAATTGGAATCAGAAGGGAAGTCAATGAGTGACTTTTTTGACCTTTGGGCCAAAAATGTGTTCAGTAGGTCAATTATGGACAACTTTACAGCCATAACGTAATTTTTTTTTTAAAAATTAAAATCTTTTGTGGACCTTTTTTCTACTAATTGGAATCAGAAGGGAAGTCAATGAGTGACTTTTTTTTTACCTTTGGGCCAAAAATATGTTCAGTAGGTCAAATATGGACAACTTTACAGCCATAACGTAAAAAAAAAAATTAAAAATTAAAATCTTTTGTGGACCTTTTTTCTACTAATTGGAATCAGAAGGGAAGTCAATGAGTGACTTTTTTTTACCTTTGGGCCAAAAATATGTTCAGTAGGTCAAATATGA
This sequence comes from Romanogobio albipinnatus, assembly GCA_023566225.1. NCBI lineage: Eukaryota > Metazoa > Chordata > Actinopteri > Cypriniformes > Gobionidae > Romanogobio > Romanogobio albipinnatus. The sequence continues at coordinate 58,429,608 of CM042247.1, read as the reverse complement.
ACTTCTGTACAGCCATAAAATGTAAAAAAAAAATTACAATTAAAATCTTTTGTGGACCTTTTTTCTACTAATTGGAATCAGAAGGGAAGTCAATGAGTGACTTTTTTTACCTTTTGGCCAAAAATATGTTCAGTAGGTCAAATATGGACAACTTTACAGCCATAACGTAAAAAAAAAATTAAAAACTAAAATCTTTTGTGGACCTTTTTCCTACTAATTGGAATCAGAAGGGAAGTCAATGAGTGACTTTTTTTTACCTTTGGGCCAAAAATATGTTCAGTAGGTCAAATATGGACAACTTTACAGCCATAACGTAATTTTTAAAAAAAAATTAAAATCTTTTGTGGACCTTTTTTCTACTAATTGGAATCAGAAGGGAAGTCAATGAGTGACTTTTTTGACCTTTGGGCCAAAAATGTGTTCAGTAGGTCAATTATGGACAACTTTACAGCCATAACGTAATTTTTTTTAACAAAATAAAAATCTTTTGTGGACCTTTTTTCTACTAATTGGAATCAGAAGGGAAGTCAATGAGTGATTTTTTTTTACCTTTGGGCCAAAAATATGTTCAGTAGGTCAAAAATGGACAACTTTACAGCCATAACGTAAAAATTTTTTTTAAAAATTAAAATCTTTTGTGGACCTTTTTTCTACTAATTGGAATCAGAAGGGAAGTCAATGAGTGACTTTTTTTTTACCTTTGGGCCAAAAATATGTTCAGTAGGTCAAATATGGACTTCTGTACAGCCATAAAATGTAAAAAATAAAAATAAAAAATAAAAATATTTTGTGGACCTTTTTCCTACTTAATTGGAATCAGAAGGGAAGTCAATGGGTGACTTTTTTTTACCTTTGGGCCAAAAATATGTTCAGTAGGTCAAATATGGACAACTTTACAGCCATAACGTAATTTAAAAAAAAAAAATTAAAATCTTTTGTGGACCTTTTTTCTACTAATTGGAATCAGAAGGGAAGTCAATGAGTGACTTTTTTGACCTTTTGGCCAAAAATATGTTCAGTAGGTCAAATATGGACAACTTTACAGCCATAACGTAAAAAAAATATTAAAAACTAAAATCTTTTGTGGACCTTTTTTCTACTAATTGGAATCAGAAGGGAAGTCAATGAGTGACTTTTTTTTGACCTTTGGGCCAAAAATGTGTTCAGTAGGTCAATTATGGACAACTTTACAGCCATAACGTAATTTTTAAAAAAAAAATTAAAATCTTTTGTGGACCTTTTTTCTACTAATTGGAATCAGAAGGGAAGTCAATGAGTGACTTTTTTTTACCTTTGGGCCAAAAATATGTTTAGTAGGTCAAAAATGGACAACTTTACAGCCATAACGTAAAAAAAAAATTAAAAATTAAAATCTTTTGTGGACCTTTTTTCTACTAATTGGAATCAGAAGGGAAGTCAATGAGTGACTTTTTTTTACCTTTGGGCCAAAAATATGTTCAGTAGGTCAAAAATGGACAACTTTACAGCCATAACGTAAAAAAAAAATTAAAAACTAAAATCTTTTGTGGACCTTTTTTCTACTAATTGGAATCAGAAGGGAAGTCAATGAGTGACTTTTTTTTTACCTTTGGGCCAAAAATATGTTCAGTAGGTCAAATATGGACTTCTGTACAGCCATAAAATGTAAAAAATAAAAATAAAAAATAAAAATCTTTTGTGGACCTTTTTCCTACTTAATTGGAATCAGAAGGGAAGTCAATGGGTGACTTTTTTTTACCTTTGGGCCAAAAATATGTTCAGTAGGTCAAATATGAACTTCTGTACAGCCATAAAATGTAAAAAAAAATTACAATTAAAATCTTTTGTGGACCTTTTTTCTACTAATTGGAATCAGAAGGGAAGTCAATGAGTGACTTTTTTGACCTTTGGGCCAAAAATGTGTTCAGTAGGTCAATTATGGACAACTTTACAGCCATAACGTAAAAAAATATTAAAAACTAAAATCTTTTGTGGACCCTTTTTCTACTAATTGGAATCAGAAGGGAAGTCAATGAGTGACTTTTTTTTACCTTTGGGCCAAAAATATGTTCAGTAGGTCAAATATGGACAACTTTACAGCCATAACGTAATTTAAAAAAATTTTTTTAAAATCTTTTGTGGACCTTTTTTCTACTAATTGGAATCAGAAGGGAAGTCAATGAGTGACTTTTTTGACCTTTGGGCCAAAAATGTGTTCAGTAGGTAAATTATGGACAAATTTACAGCCATAACGTAATCTTTTTTTTAAAAATTAAAATCTTTTGTGGACCTTTTTTCTACTAATTGGAATCAGAAGGGAAGTCAATGAGTTACTTTTTTACCTTTGGGCCAAAAATATGTTCAGTAGGTCAAATATGAACTTCTGTACAGCCATAAAATGTAAAAAAAAAAATTACAATTAAAATCTTTTTTGGACCTTTTTTCTACTAATTGGAATCAGAAGGGAAGTCAATGAGTGACTTTTTTTACCTTTGGGCCAAAAATATGTTCAGTAGGTCAAATATGGACAACTTTACAGCCATAACGTAATTTAAAAAAAAAAATTAAAATCTTTTGTGGACCTTTTTTCTACTAATTGGAATCAGAAGGGAAGTCAATGAGTGACTTTTTTGACCTTTGGGCCAAAAATGTGTTCAGTAGGTAAATTATGGACAAATTTACAGCCATAACGTAATCTTTTTTTTAAAAATTAAAATCTTTTGTGGACCTTTTTTCTACTAATTGGAATCAGAAGGGAAGTCAATGAGTTACTTTTTTACCTTTGGGCCAAAAATATGTTCAGTAGGTCAAATATGAACTTCTGTACAGCCATAAAATGTAAAAAAAAAATTACAATTAAAATCTTTTGTGGACCTTTTTTCTACTAATTGGAATCAGAAGGGAAGTCAATGAGTGACTTTTTTTACCTTTGGGCCAAAAATATGTTCAGTAGGTCAAATATGGACAACTTTACAGCCATAACGTAAAAAAAAAATTAAAAACTAAAATCTTTTGTGGACCTTTTTTCTACTAATTGGAATCAGAAGGGAAGTCAATGAGTGACTTTTTTTTACCTTTGGGCCAAAAATATGTTCAGTAGGTCAAATATGGACAACTTTACAGCCATAACGTAATTTAAAAAAAAAATATTAAAATCTTTTGTGGACCTTTTTTCTACTAATTGGAATCAGAAGGGAAGTCAATGAGTGACTTTTTTGACCTTTGGGCCAAAAATGTGTTCAGTAGGTCAAATATGGACAACTTTACAGCCATAACGTAATTTAAAAAAAAAAAATTAAAATCTTTTGTGGACCTTTTTTCTACTAATTGGAATCAGAAGGGAAGTCAATGAGTGACTTTTTTTTACCTTTGGGCCAAAAATATGTTCAGTAGGTCAAATATGGACAACTTTACAGCCATAACGTAATTTAAAAAAAAAAAATTAAAATCTTTTGTGGACCTTTTTTCTACTAATTGGAATCAGAAGGGAAGTCAATGAGTGACTTTTTTTTACTTTTGGGCCAAAAATATGTTCAGTAGGTCAAAAATGGACAACTTTACAGCCATAACGTAAAAAAATAAATAAAAAATTTAAATCTTTTGTGGACCTTTTTTCTACTAATTGGAATCAGAAGGGAAGTCAATGAGTGACTTTTTTTTACCTTTGGGCCAAAAATATGTTCAGTAGGTCAAATATGGACTTCTGTACAGCCATAAAATGTAAAAAATAAAAATAAAAAATAAAAATCTTTTGTGGACCTTTTTCCTACTTAATTGGAATCAGAAGGGAAGTCAATGGGTGACTTTTTTTTACCTTTGGGCCAAAAATATGTTCAGTAGGTCAAATATGAACTTCTGTACAGCCATAAAATGTAAAAAAAAATTACAATTAAAATCTTTTGTGGACCTTTTTTCTACTAATTGGAATCAGAAGGGAAGTCAATGAGTGACTTTTTTGACCTTTGGGCCAAAAATGTGTTCAGTAGGTCAATTATGGACAACTTTACAGCCATAACGTAAAAAAATATTAAAAACTAAAATCTTTTGTGGACCTTTTTTCTACTAATTGGAATCAGAAGGGAAGTCAATGAGTGACTTTTTTTTACCTTTGGGCCAAAAATATGTTCAGTAGGTCAAATATGGACAACTTTACAGCCATAACGTAATTTAAAAAAAAAATTTTTAAATCTTTTGTGGACCTTTTTTCTACTAATTGGAATCAGAAGGGAAGTCAATGAGTGACTTTTTTGACCTTTGGGCCAAAAATGTGTTCAGTAGGTAAATTATGGACAAATTTACAGCCATAACGTAATCTTTTTTTTAAAAATTAAAATCTTTTGTGGACCTTTTTTCTACTAATTGGAATCAGAAGGGAAGTCAATGAGTTACTTTTTTACCTTTGGGCCAAAAATATGTTCAGTAGGTCAAATATGAACTTCTATACAGCCATAAAATGTAAAAAAAAAATTACAATTAAAATCTTTTTTGGACCTTTTTTCTACTAATTGGAATCAGAAGGGAAGTCAATGAGTGACTTTTTTTACCTTTGGGCCAAAAATATGTTCAGTAGGTCAAATATGGACAACTTTACAGCCATAACGTAAAAAAAAATTAAAAACTAAAATCTTTTGTGGACCTTTTTTCTACTAATTGGAATCAGAAGGGAAGTCAATGAGTGACTTTTTTTTACCTTTGGGCCAAAAATATGTTCAGTAGGTCAAATATGGACAACTTTACAGCCATAACGTAATTTAAAAAAAAAAATTAAAATCTTTTGTGGACCTTTTTTCTACTAATTGGAATCAGAAGGGAAGTCAATGAGTGACTTTTTTGACCTTTTGGCCAAAAATATGTTCAGTAGGTCAAATATGGACAACTTTACAGCCATAACGTAAAAAAAATATTAAAAACTAAAATCTTTTGTGGACCTTTTTTCTACTAATTGGAATCAGAAGGGAAGTCAATGAGTGACTTTTTTTTACCTTTGGGCCAAAAATATGTTCAGTAGGTCAAATATGGACAACTTTACAGCCATAACGTAATTTAAAAAAAAAAAATTAAAATCTTTTGTGGACCTTTTTTCTACTAATTGGAATCAGAAGGGAAGTCAATGAGTGACTTTTTTGACCTTTGGGCCAAAAATGTGTTCAGTAGGTAAATTATGGACAAATTTACAGCCATAACGTAATCTTTTTTTTAAAAATTAAAATCTTTTGTGGACCTTTTTTCTACTAATTGGAATCAGAAGGGAAGTCAATGAGTGACTTTTTTTACCTTTGGGCCAAAAATATGTTCAGTAGGTCAAATATGGACAACTTTACAGCCATAACGTAAAAAAAAATTAAAAACTAAAATCTTTTGTGGACCTTTTTTCTACTAATTGGAATCAGAAGGGAAGTCAATGAGTGACTTTTTTTTACCTTTGGGCCAAAAATATGTTCAGTAGGTCAAATATGGACAACTTTACAGCCATAACGTAATTTTAAAAAAAAATATTAAAATCTTTTGTGGACCTTTTTTCTACTAATTGGAATCAGAAGGGAAGTCAATGAGTGACTTTTTTGACCTTTGGGCCAAAAATGTGTTCAGTAGGTCAAATATGGACAACTTTACAGCCATAACGTAAAAAAATAAATAAAAAATTAAAATCTTTTGTGGACCTTTTTTCTACTAATTGGAATCAGAAGGGAAGTCAATGAGTGACTTTTTTTTACCTTTGGGCCAAAAATATGTTCAGTAGGTCAAATATGGACTTCTGTACAGCCATAAAATGTAAAAAATAAAAATAAAAAATAAAAATCTTTTGTGGACCTTTTTCCTACTTAATTGGAATCAGAAGGGAAGTCAATGGGTGACTTTTTTTTACCTTTGGGCCAAAAATATGTTCAGTAGGTCAAATATGAACTTCTGTACAGCCATAAAATGTAAAAAAAAATTACAATTAAAATCTTTTGTGGACCTTTTTTCTACTAATTGGAATCAGAAGGGAAGTCAATGAGTGACTTTTTTGACCTTTGGGCCAAAAATGTGTTCAGTAGGTCAATTATGGACAACTTTACAGCCATAACGTAAAAAAATATTAAAAACTAAAATCTTTTGTGGACCTTTTTTCTACTATTTGGAATCAGAAGGGAAGTCAATGAGTGACTTTTTTTTACCTTTGGGCCAAAAATATGTTCAGTAGGTCAAATATGGACAACTTTACAGCCATAACGTAATTTAAAAAAAAAAAATTAAAATCTTTTGTGGACCTTTTTTCTACTAATTGGAATCAGAAGGGAAGTCAATGAGTGACTTTTTTGACCTTTGGGCCAAAAATGTGTTCAGTAGGTAAATTATGGACAAATTTACAGCCATAACGTAATCTTTTTTTTAAAAATTAAAATCTTTTGTGGACCTTTTTTCTACTAATTGGAATCAGACGGGAAGTCAATGAGTTACTTTTTTACCTTTGGGCCAAAAATATGTTCAGTAGGTCAAATATGAACTTCTGTACAGCCATAAAATGTAAAAAAAAATTACAATTAAAATCTTTTTTGGACCTTTTTTCTACTAATTGGAATCAGAAGGGAAGTCAATGAGTGACTTTTTTTACCTTTGGGCCAAAAATATGTTCAGTAGGTCAAATATGGACAACTTTACAGCCATAACGTAAAAAAAAATTAAAAACTAAAATCTTTTGTGGACCTTTTTTCTACTAATTGGAATCAGAAGGGAAGTCAATGAGTGACTTTTTTTTACCTTTGGGCCAAAAATATGTTCAGTAGGTCAAATATGGACAACTTTACAGCCATAACGTAATTTAAAAAAAAAAAAATTAAATCTTTTGTGGACCTTTTTTCTACTAATTGGAATCAGAAGGGAAGTCAATGAGTGACTTTTTTGACCTTTTGGCCAAAAATATGTTCAGTAGGTCAAATATGGACAACTTTACAGCCATAACGTAAAAAAAATATTAAAAACTAAAATCTTTTGTGGACCTTTTTTCTACTAATTGGAATCAGAAGGGAAGTCAATGAGTGACTTTTTTTTGACCTTTGGGCCAAAAATGTGTTCAGTAGGTCAATTATGGACAACTTTACAGCCATAACGTAATTTTAAAAAAAAAAATTACAATCTTTTGTGGACCTTTTTTCTACTAATTGGAATCAGAAGGGAAGTCAATGAGTGACTTTTTTTTACCTTTGGGCCAAAAATATGTTTAGTAGGTCAAAAATGGACAACTTTACAGCCATAACGTAAAAAAAAAATTAAAAATTAAAATCTTTTGTGGACCTTTTTTCTACTAATTGGAATCAGAAGGGAAGTCAATGAGTGACTTTTTTTTACCTTTGGGCCAAAAATATGTTCAGTAGGTCAAATATGGACAACTTTACAGCCATAACGTAATTTAAAAAAAAAAAATTAAAATCTTTTGTGGACCTTTTTTCTACTAATTGGAATCAGAAGGGAAGTCAATGAGTGACTTTTTTGACCTTTTGGCCAAAAATATGTTCAGTAGGTCAAATATGGACAACTTTACAGCCATAACGTAAAAAAAATATTAAAAACTAAAATCTTTTGTGGACCTTTTTTCTACTAATTGGAATCAGAAGGGAAGTCAATGAGTGACTTTTTTTTACCTTTGGGCCAAAAATATGTTCAGTAGGTCAAATATGGACAACTTTACAGCCATAACGTAATTTAAAAAAAAAAAATTAAAATCTTTTGTGGACCTTTTTTCTACTAATTGGAATCAGAAGGGAAGTCAATGAGTGACTTTTTTGACCTTTGGGCCAAAAATGTGTTCAGTAGGTAAATTATGGACAAATTTACAGCCATAACGTAATCTTTTTTTTAAAAATTAAAATCTTTTGTGGACCTTTTTTCTACTAATTGGAATCAGAAGGGAAGTCAATGAGTGACTTTTTTTACCTTTGGGCCAAAAATATGTTCAGTAGGTCAAATATGGACAACTTTACAGCCATAACGTAAAAAAAAAATTAAAAACTAAAATCTTTTGTGGACCTTTTTTCTACTAATTGGAATCAGAAGGGAAGTCAATGAGTGACTTTTTTTTACCTTTGGGCCAAAAATATGTTCAGTAGGTCAAATATGGACAACTTTACAGCCATAACGTAATTTTAAAAAAAAATATTAAAATCTTTTGTGGACCTTTTTTCTACTAATTGGAATCAGAAGGGAAGTCAATGAGTGACTTTTTTGACCTTTGGGCCAAAAATGTGTTCAGTAGGTCAAATATGGACAACTTTTCAGCCATAACGTAAAAAAATAAATAAAAAATTAAAATCTTTTGTGGACCTTTTTTCTACTAATTGGAATCAGAAGGGAAGTCAATGAGTGACTTTTTTTTACCTTTGGGCCAAAAATATGTTCAGTAGGTCAAATATGGACTTCTGTACAGCCATAAAATGTAAAAAATAAAAATAAAAAATAAAAATCTTTTGTGGACCTTTTTCCTACTTAATTGGAATCAGAAGGGAAGTCAATGGGTGACTTTTTTTTACCTTTGGGCCAAAAATATGTTCAGTAGGTCAAATATGAACTTCTGTACAGCCATAAAATGTAAAAAAAAATTACAATTAAAATCTTTTGTGGACCTTTTTTCTACTAATTGGAATCAGAAGGGAAGTCAATGAGTGACTTTTTTGACCTTTGGGCCAAAAATGTGTTCAGTAGGTCAATTATGGACAACTTTACAGCCATAACGTAAAAAAATATTAAAAACTAAAATCTTTTGTGGACCTTTTTTCTACTAATTGGAATCAGAAGGGAAGTCAATGAGTGACTTTTTTTTACCTTTGGGCCAAAAATATGTTCAGTAGGTCAAATATGGACAACTTTACAGCCATAACGTAATTTAAAAAAAAAAATTTAAAATCTTTTGTGGACCTTTTTTCTACTAATTGGAATCAGAAGGGAAGTCAATGAGTGACTTTTTTGACCTTTGGGCCAAAAATGTGTTCAGTAGGTAAATTATGGACAAATTTACAGCCATAACGTAATCTTTTTTTTAAAAATTAAAATCTTTTGTGGACCTTTTTTCTACTAATTGGAATCAGACGGGAAGTCAATGAGTTACTTTTTTACCTTTGGGCCAAAAATATGTTCAGTAGGTCAAATATGAACTTCTGTACAGCCATAAAATGTAAAAAAAAAATTACAATTAAAATCTTTTTTGGACCTTTTTTCTACTAATTGGAATCAGAAGGGAAGTCAATGAGTGACTTTTTTTACCTTTGGGCCAAAAATATGTTCAGTAGGTCAAATATGGACAACTTTACAGCCATAACGTAAAAAAAAATTAAAAACTAAAATCTTTTGTGGACCTTTTTTCTACTAATTGGAATCAGAAGGGAAGTCAATGAGTGACTTTTTTTTACCTTTGGGCCAAAAATATGTTCAGTAGGTCAAATATGGACAACTTTACAGCCATAACGTAATTTAAAAAAAAAAATTTTAAATCTTTTGTGGACCTTTTTTCTACTAATTGGAATCAGAAGGGAAGTCAATGAGTGACTTTTTTGACCTTTTGGCCAAAAATATGTTCAGTAGGTCAAATATGGACAACTTTACAGCCATAACGTAAAAAAAATATTAAAAACTAAAATCTTTTGTGGACCTTTTTTCTACTAATTGGAATCAGAAGGGAAGTCAATGAGTGACTTTTTTTTGACCTTTGGGCCAAAAATGTGTTCAGTAGGTCAATTATGGACAACTTTACAGCCATAACGTAATTTAAAAAAAAAAATTTAAATCTTTTGTGGACCTTTTTTCTACTAATTGGAATCAGAAGGGAAGTCAATGAGTGACTTTTTTTTACCTTTGGGCCAAAAATATGTTTAGTAGGTCAAAAATGGACAACTTTACAGCCATAACGTAAAAAAAAAATTAAAAATTAAAATCTTTTGTGGACCTTTTTTCTACTAATTGGAATCAGAAGGGAAGTCAATGAGTGACTTTTTTTTACCTTTGGGCCAAAAATATGTTCAGTAGGTCAAAAATGGACAACTTTACAGCCATAACGTAAAAAAAAAATTAAAAACTAAAATCTTTTGTGGACCTTTTTTCTACTAATTGGAATCAGAAGGGAAGTCAATGAGTGACTTTTTTTTTACCTTTGGGCCAAAAATATGTTCAGTAGGTCAAATATGGACTTCTGTACAGCCATAAAATGTAAAAAATAAAAATAAAAAATAAAAATATTTTGTGGACCTTTTTCCTACTTAATTGGAATCAGAAGGGAAGTCAATGGGTGACTTTTTTTTACCTTTGGGCCAAAAATATGTTCAGTAGGTCAAATATGGACAACTTTACAGCCATAACGTAATTTAAAAAAAAAAATTAAAATCTTTTGTGGACCTTTTTTCTACTAATTGGAATCAGAAGGGAAGTCAATGAGTGACTTTTTTGACCTTTTGGCCAAAAATATGTTCAGTAGGTCAAATATGGACAACTTTACAGCCATAACGTAAAAAAAATATTAAAAACTAAAATCTTTTGTGGACCTTTTTTCTACTAATTGGAATCAGAAGGGAAGTCAATGAGTGACTTTTTTTTGACCTTTGGGCCAAAAATGTGTTCAGTAGGTCAATTATGGACAACTTTACAGCCATAACGTAATTTTTTTAAAAAAAATTAAAATCTTTTGTGGACCTTTTTTCTACTAATTGGAATCAGAAGGGAAGTCAATGAGTGACTTTTTTTTACCTTTGGGCCAAAAATATGTTTAGTAGGTCAAAAATGGACAACTTTACAGCCATAACGTAAAAAAAAAATTAAAAATTAAAATCTTTTGTGGACCTTTTTTCTACTAATTGGAATCAGAAGGGAAGTCAATGAGTGACTTTTTTTTACCTTTGGGCCAAAAATATGTTCAGTAGGTCAAAAATGGACAACTTTACAGCCATAACGTAAAAAAAAAATTAAAAACTAAAATCTTTTGTGGACCTTTTTTCTACTAATTGGAATCAGAAGGAAAGTCAATGAGTGACTTTTTTTTTACCTTTGGGCCAAAAATATGTTCAGTAGGTCAAATATGGACTTCTGTACAGCCATAAAATGTAAAAAATAAAAATAAAAAATAAAAATCTTTTGTGGACCTTTTTCCTACTTAATTGGAATCAGAAGGGAAGTCAATGGGTGACTTTTTTTTACCTTTGGGCCAAAAATATGTTCAGTAGGTCAAATATGAACTTCTGTACAGCCATAAAATGTAAAAAAAAATTACAATTAAAATCTTTTGTGGACCTTTTTTCTACTAATTGGAATCAGAAGGGAAGTCAATGAGTGACTTTTTTGACCTTTGGGCCAAAAATGTGTTCAGTAGGTCAATTATGGACAACTTTACAGCCATAACGTAAAAAAATATTAAAAACTAAAATCTTTTGTGGACCCTTTTTCTACTAATTGGAATCAGAAGGGAAGTCAATGAGTGACTTTTTTTTACCTTTGGGCCAAAAATATGTTCAGTAGGTCAAATATGGACAACTTTACAGCCATAACGTAATTTAAAAAAAAAATTTTAAAATCTTTTGTGGACCTTTTTTCTACTAATTGGAATCAGAAGGGAAGTCAATGAGTGACTTTTTTGACCTTTGGGCCAAAAATGTGTTCAGTAGGTAAATTATGGACAAATTTACAGCCATAACGTAATCTTTTTTTTAAAAATTAAAATCTTTTGTGGACCTTTTTTCTACTAATTGGAATCAGAAGGGAAGTCAATGAGTTACTTTTTTACCTTTGGGCCAAAAATATGTTCAGTAGGTCAAATATGAACTTCTGTACAGCCATAAAATGTAAAAAAAAAAATTACAATTAAAATCTTTTTTGGACCTTTTTTCTACTAATTGGAATCAGAAGGGAAGTCAATGAGTGACTTTTTTTACCTTTGGGCCAAAAATATGTTCAGTAGGTCAAATATGGACAACTTTACAGCCATAACGTAATTTAAAAAAAAAAAATTTAAATCTTTTGTGGACCTTTTTTCTACTAATTGGAATCAGAAGGGAAGTCAATGAGTGACTTTTTTTTTACCTTTGGGCCAAAAATATGTTCAGTAGGTCAAATATGGACTTCTGTACAGCCATAAAATGTAAAAAATAAAAATAAAAAATAAAAATCTTTTGTGGACCTTTTTCCTACTTAATTGGAATCAGAAGGGAAGTCAATGGGTGACTTTTTTTTACCTTTGGGCCAAAAATATGTTCAGTAGGTCAAATATGAACTTCTGTACAGCCATAAAATGTAAAAAAAAATTACAATTAAAATCTTTTGTGGACCTTTTTTCTACTAATTGGAATCAGAAGGGAAGTCAATGAGTGACTTTTTTGACCTTTGGGCCAAAAATGTGTTCAGTAGGTCAATTATGGACAACTTTACAGCCATAACGTAAAAAAATATTAAAAACTAAAATCTTTTGTGGACCTTTTTTCTACTAATTGGAATCAGAAGGGAAGTCAATGAGTGACTTTTTTTTACCTTTGGGCCAAAAATATGTTCAGTAGGTCAAATATGGACAACTTTACAGCCATAACGTAATTTAAAAAAAAATTTTTTAAATCTTTTGTGGACCTTTTTTCTACTAATTGGAATCAGAAGGGAAGTCAATGAGTGACTTTTTTGACCTTTGGGCCAAAAATGTGTTCAGTAGGTAAATTATGGACAAATTTACAGCCATAACGTAATCTTTTTTTTAAAAATTAAAATCTTTTGTGGACCTTTTTTCTACTAATTGGAATCAGAAGGGAAGTCAATGAGTTACTTTTTTACCTTTGGGCCAAAAATATGTTCAGTAGGTCAAATATGAACTTCTATACAGCCATAAAATGTAAAAAAAAAATTACAATTAAAATCTTTTTTGGACCTTTTTTCTACTAATTGGAATCAGAAGGGAAGTCAATGAGTGACTTTTTTTACCTTTGGGCCAAAAATATGTTCAGTAGGTCAAATATGGACAACTTTACAGCCATAACGTAAAAAAAAATTAAAAACTAAAATCTTTTGTGGACCTTTTTTCTACTAATTGGAATCAGAAGGGAAGTCAATGAGTGACTTTTTTTTACCTTTGGGCCAAAAATATGTTCAGTAGGTCAAATATGGACAACTTTACAGCCATAACGTAATTTAAAAAAAAAAATTAAAATCTTTTGTGGACCTTTTTTCTACTAATTGGAATCAGAAGGGAAGTCAATGAGTGACTTTTTTGACCTTTTGGCCAAAAATATGTTCAGTAGGTCAAATATGGACAACTTTACAGCCATAACGTAAAAAAAATATTAAAAACTAAAATCTTTTGTGGACCTTTTTTCTACTAATTGGAATCAGAAGGGAAGTCAATGAGTGACTTTTTTTTACCTTTGGGCCAAAAATATGTTCAGTAGGTCAAATATGGACAACTTTACAGCCATAACGTAATTTAAAAAAAAAAAATTAAAATCTTTTGTGGACCTTTTTTCTACTAATTGGAATCAGAAGGGAAGTCAATGAGTGACTTTTTTGACCTTTGGGCCAAAAATGTGTTCAGTAGGTAAATTATGGACAAATTTACAGCCATAACGTAATCTTTTTTTTAAAAATTAAAATCTTTTGTGGACCTTTTTTCTACTAATTGGAATCAGAAGGGAAGTCAATGAGTGACTTTTTTTACCTTTGGGCCAAAAATATGTTCAGTAGGTCAAATATGGACAACTTTACAGCCATAACGTAAAAAAAAATTAAAAACTAAAATCTTTTGTGGACCTTTTTTCTACTAATTGGAATCAGAAGGGAAGTCAATGAGTGACTTTTTTTTACCTTTGGGCCAAAAATATGTTCAGTAGGTCAAATATGGACAACTTTACAGCCATAACGTAATTTTAAAAAAAAATATTAAAATCTTTTGTGGACCTTTTTTCTACTAATTGGAATCAGAAGGGAAGTCAATGAGTGACTTTTTTGACCTTTGGGCCAAAAATGTGTTCAGTAGGTCAAATATGGACAACTTTACAGCCATAACGTAAAAAAATAAATAAAAAATTAAAATCTTTTGTGGACCTTTTTTCTACTAATTGGAATCAGAAGGGAAGTCAATGAGTGACTTTTTTTTACCTTTGGGCCAAAAATATGTTCAGTAGGTCAAATATGGACTTCTGTACAGCCATAAAATGTAAAAAATAAAAATAAAAAATAAAAATCTTTTGTGGACCTTTTTCCTACTTAATTGGAATCAGAAGGGAAGTCAATGGGTGACTTTTTTTTACCTTTGGGCCAAAAATATGTTCAGTAGGTCAAATATGAACTTCTGTACAGCCATAAAATGTAAAAAAAAATTACAATTAAAATCTTTTGTGGACCTTTTTTCTACTAATTGGAATCAGAAGGGAAGTCAATGAGTGACTTTTTTGACCTTTGGGCCAAAAATGTGTTCAGTAGGTCAATTATGGACAACTTTACAGCCATAACGTAAAAAAATATTAAAAACTAAAATCTTTTGTGGACCTTTTTTCTACTATTTGGAATCAGAAGGGAAGTCAATGAGTGACTTTTTTTTACCTTTGGGCCAAAAATATGTTCAGTAGGTCAAATATGGACAACTTTACAGCCATAACGTAATTTAAAAAAAAAAAATTAAAATCTTTTGTGGACCTTTTTTCTACTAATTGGAATCAGAAGGGAAGTCAATGAGTGACTTTTTTGACCTTTGGGCCAAAAATGTGTTCAGTAGGTAAATTATGGACAAATTTACAGCCATAACGTAATCTTTTTTTTAAAAATTAAAATCTTTTGTGGACCTTTTTTCTACTAATTGGAATCAGACGGGAAGTCAATGAGTTACTTTTTTACCTTTGGGCCAAAAATATGTTCAGTAGGTCAAATATGAACTTCTGTACAGCCATAAAATGTAAAAAAAAATTACAATTAAAATCTTTTTTGGACCTTTTTTCTACTAATTGGAATCAGAAGGGAAGTCAATGAGTGACTTTTTTTACCTTTGGGCCAAAAATATGTTCAGTAGGTCAAATATGGACAACTTTACAGCCATAACGTAAAAAAAAATTAAAAACTAAAATCTTTTGTGGACCTTTTTTCTACTAATTGGAATCAGAAGGGAAGTCAATGAGTGACTTTTTTTTACCTTTGGGCCAAAAATATGTTCAGTAGGTCAAATATGGACAACTTTACAGCCATAACGTAATTTAAAAAAAAAAAAATTAAATCTTTTGTGGACCTTTTTTCTACTAATTGGAATCAGAAGGGAAGTCAATGAGTGACTTTTTTGACCTTTTGGCCAAAAATATGTTCAGTAGGTCAAATATGGACAACTTTACAGCCATAACGTAAAAAAAATATTAAAAACTAAAATCTTTTGTGGACCTTTTTTCTACTAATTGGAATCAGAAGGGAAGTCAATGAGTGACTTTTTTTTGACCTTTGGGCCAAAAATGTGTTCAGTAGGTCAATTATGGACAACTTTACAGCCATAACGTAATTTTTAAAAAAAAAATTACAATCTTTTGTGGACCTTTTTTCTACTAATTGGAATCAGAAGGGAAGTCAATGAGTGACTTTTTTTTACCTTTGGGCCAAAAATATGTTTAGTAGGTCAAAAATGGACAACTTTACAGCCATAACGTAAAAAAAAAATTAAAAATTAAAATCTTTTGTGGACCTTTTTTCTACTAATTGGAATCAGAAGGGAAGTCAATGAGTGACTTTTTTTTACCTTTGGGCCAAAAATATGTTCAGTAGGTCAAATATGGACAACTTTACAGCCATAACGTAATTTAAAAAAAAAAAATTAAAATCTTTTGTGGACCTTTTTTCTACTAATTGGAATCAGAAGGGAAGTCAATGAGTGACTTTTTTGACCTTTTGGCCAAAAATATGTTCAGTAGGTCAAATATGGACAACTTTACAGCCATAACGTAAAAAAAATATTAAAAACTAAAATCTTTTGTGGACCTTTTTTCTACTAATTGGAATCAGAAGGGAAGTCAATGAGTGACTTTTTTTTACCTTTGGGCCAAAAATATGTTCAGTAGGTCAAATATGGACAACTTTACAGCCATAACGTAATTTAAAAAAAAAAAATTAAAATCTTTTGTGGACCTTTTTTCTACTAATTGGAATCAGAAGGGAAGTCAATGAGTGACTTTTTTGACCTTTGGGCCAAAAATGTGTTCAGTAGGTAAATTATGGACAAATTTACAGCCATAACGTAATCTTTTTTTTAAAAATTAAAATCTTTTGTGGACCTTTTTTCTACTAATTGGAATCAGAAGGGAAGTCAATGAGTGACTTTTTTTACCTTTGGGCCAAAAATATGTTCAGTAGGTCAAATATGGACAACTTTACAGCCATAACGTAAAAAAAAAATTAAAAACTAAAATCTTTTGTGGACCTTTTTTCTACTAATTGGAATCAGAAGGGAAGTCAATGAGTGACTTTTTTTTACCTTTGGGCCAAAAATATGTTCAGTAGGTCAAATATGGACAACTTTACAGCCATAACGTAAAAAAAAATTAAAAACTAAAATCTTTTGTGGACCTTTTTTCTACTAATTGGAATCAGAAGGGAAGTCAATGAGTGACTTTTTTTTACCTTTGGGCCAAAAATATGTTCAGTAGGTCAAATATGGACAACTTTACAGCCATAACGTAATTTAAAAAAAAAAATTAAAATCTTTTGTGGACCTTTTTTCTACTAATTGGAATCAGAAGGGAAGTCAATGAGTGACTTTTTTGACCTTTTGGCCAAAAATATGTTCAGTAGGTCAAATATGGACAACTTTACAGCCATAACGTAAAAAAAATATTAAAAACTAAAATCTTTTGTGGACCTTTTTTCTACTAATTGGAATCAGAAGGGAAGTCAATGAGTGACTTTTTTTTACCTTTGGGCCAAAAATATGTTCAGTAGGTCAAATATGGACAACTTTACAGCCATAACGTAATTTAAAAAAAAAAAATTAAAATCTTTTGTGGACCTTTTTTCTACTAATTGGAATCAGAAGGGAAGTCAATGAGTGACTTTTTTGACCTTTGGGCCAAAAATGTGTTCAGTAGGTAAATTATGGACAAATTTACAGCCATAACGTAATCTTTTTTTTAAAAATTAAAATCTTTTGTGGACCTTTTTTCTACTAATTGGAATCAGAAGGGAAGTCAATGAGTGACTTTTTTTACCTTTGGGCCAAAAATATGTTCAGTAGGTCAAATATGGACAACTTTACAGCCATAACGTAAAAAAAAATTAAAAACTAAAATCTTTTGTGGACCTTTTTTCTACTAATTGGAATCAGAAGGGAAGTCAATGAGTGACTTTTTTTTACCTTTGGGCCAAAAATATGTTCAGTAGGTCAAATATGGACAACTTTACAGCCATAACGTAATTTTAAAAAAAAATATTAAAATCTTTTGTGGACCTTTTTTCTACTAATTGGAATCAGAAGGGAAGTCAATGAGTGACTTTTTTGACCTTTGGGCCAAAAATGTGTTCAGTAGGTCAAATATGGACAACTTTACAGCCATAACGTAAAAAAATAAATAAAAAATTAAAATCTTTTGTGGACCTTTTTTCTACTAATTGGAATCAGAAGGGAAGTCAATGAGTGACTTTTTTTTACCTTTGGGCCAAAAATATGTTCAGTAGGTCAAATATGGACTTCTGTACAGCCATAAAATGTAAAAAATAAAAATAAAAAATAAAAATCTTTTGTGGACCTTTTTCCTACTTAATTGGAATCAGAAGGGAAGTCAATGGGTGACTTTTTTTTACCTTTGGGCCAAAAATATGTTCAGTAGGTCAAATATGAACTTCTGTACAGCCATAAAATGTAAAAAAAAATTACAATTAAAATCTTTTGTGGACCTTTTTTCTACTAATTGGAATCAGAAGGGAAGTCAATGAGTGACTTTTTTGACCTTTGGGCCAAAAATGTGTTCAGTAGGTCAATTATGGACAACTTTACAGCCATAACGTAAAAAAATATTAAAAACTAAAATCTTTTGTGGACCTTTTTTCTACTATTTGGAATCAGAAGGGAAGTCAATGAGTGACTTTTTTTTACCTTTGGGCCAAAAATATGTTCAGTAGGTCAAATATGGACAACTTTACAGCCATAACGTAATTTAAAAAAAAAAAATTAAAATCTTTTGTGGACCTTTTTTCTACTAATTGGAATCAGAAGGGAAGTCAATGAGTGACTTTTTTGACCTTTGGGCCAAAAATGTGTTCAGTAGGTAAATTATGGACAAATTTACAGCCATAACGTAATCTTTTTTTTAAAAATTAAAATCTTTTGTGGACCTTTTTTCTACTAATTGGAATCAGAAGGGAAGTCAATGAGTTACTTTTTTACCTTTGGGCCAAAAATATGTTCAGTAGGTCAAATATGAACTTCTATACAGCCATAAAATGTAAAAAAAAAATTACAATTAAAATCTTTTTTGGACCTTTTTTCTACTAATTGGAATCAGAAGGGAAGTCAATGAGTGACTTTTTTTACCTTTGGGCCAAAAATATGTTCAGTAGGTCAAATATGGACAACTTTACAGCCATAACGTAAAAAAAAATTAAAAACTAAAATCTTTTGTGGACCTTTTTTCTACTAATTGGAATCAGAAGGGAAGTCAATGAGTGACTTTTTTTTACCTTTGGGCCAAAAATATGTTCAGTAGGTCAAATATGGACAACTTTACAGCCATAACGTAATTTAAAAAAAAAAATTAAAATCTTTTGTGGACCTTTTTTCTACTAATTGGAATCAGAAGGGAAGTCAATGAGTGACTTTTTTGACCTTTTGGCCAAAAATATGTTCAGTAGGTCAAATATGGACAACTTTACAGCCATAACGTAAAAAAAATATTAAAAACTAAAATCTTTTGTGGACCTTTTTTCTACTAATTGGAATCAGAAGGGAAGTCAATGAGTGACTTTTTTTTACCTTTGGGCCAAAAATATGTTCAGTAGGTCAAATATGGACAACTTTACAGCCATAACGTAATTTAAAAAAAAAAAATTAAAATCTTTTGTGGACCTTTTTTCTACTAATTGGAATCAGAAGGGAAGTCAATGAGTGACTTTTTTGACCTTTGGGCCAAAAATGTGTTCAGTAGGTAAATTATGGACAAATTTACAGCCATAACGTAATCTTTTTTTTAAAAATTAAAATCTTTTGTGGACCTTTTTTCTACTAATTGGAATCAGAAGGGAAGTCAATGAGTGACTTTTTTTACCTTTGGGCCAAAAATATGTTCAGTAGGTCAAATATGGACAACTTTACAGCCATAACGTAAAAAAAAATTAAAAACTAAAATCTTTTGTGGACCTTTTTTCTACTAATTGGAATCAGAAGGGAAGTCAATGAGTGACTTTTTTTTACCTTTGGGCCAAAAATATGTTCAGTAGGTCAAATATGGACAACTTTACAGCCATAACGTAATTTTAAAAAAAAATATTAAAATCTTTTGTGGACCTTTTTTCTACTAATTGGAATCAGAAGGGAAGTCAATGAGTGACTTTTTTGACCTTTGGGCCAAAAATGTGTTCAGTAGGTCAAATATGGACAACTTTACAGCCATAACGTAAAAAAATAAATAAAAAATTAAAATCTTTTGTGGACCTTTTTTCTACTAATTGGAATCAGAAGGGAAGTCAATGAGTGACTTTTTTTTACCTTTGGGCCAAAAATATGTTCAGTAGGTCAAATATGGACTTCTGTACAGCCATAAAATGTAAAAAATAAAAATAAAAAATAAAAATCTTTTGTGGACCTTTTTCCTACTTAATTGGAATCAGAAGGGAAGTCAATGGGTGACTTTTTTTTACCTTTGGGCCAAAAATATGTTCAGTAGGTCAAATATGAACTTCTGTACAGCCATAAAATGTAAAAAAAAATTACAATTAAAATCTTTTGTGGACCTTTTTTCTACTAATTGGAATCAGAAGGGAAGTCAATGAGTGACTTTTTTGACCTTTGGGCCAAAAATGTGTTCAGTAGGTCAATTATGGACAACTTTACAGCCATAACGTAAAAAAATATTAAAAACTAAAATCTTTTGTGGACCTTTTTTCTACTATTTGGAATCAGAAGGGAAGTCAATGAGTGACTTTTTTTTACCTTTGGGCCAAAAATATGTTCAGTAGGTCAAATATGGACAACTTTACAGCCATAACGTAATTTAAAAAAAAAAAATTAAAATCTTTTGTGGACCTTTTTTCTACTAATTGGAATCAGAAGGGAAGTCAATGAGTGACTTTTTTGACCTTTGGGCCAAAAATGTGTTCAGTAGGTAAATTATGGACAAATTTACAGCCATAACGTAATCTTTTTTTTAAAAATTAAAATCTTTTGTGGACCTTTTTTCTACTAATTGGAATCAGACGGGAAGTCAATGAGTTACTTTTTTACCTTTGGGCCAAAAATATGTTCAGTAGGTCAAATATGAACTTCTGTACAGCCATAAAATGTAAAAAAAAATTACAATTAAAATCTTTTTTGGACCTTTTTTCTACTAATTGGAATCAGAAGGGAAGTCAATGAGTGACTTTTTTTACCTTTGGGCCAAAAATATGTTCAGTAGGTCAAATATGGACAACTTTACAGCCATAACGTAAAAAAAAATTAAAAACTAAAATCTTTTGTGGACCTTTTTTCTACTAATTGGAATCAGAAGGGAAGTCAATGAGTGACTTTTTTTTACCTTTGGGCCAAAAATATGTTCAGTAGGTCAAATATGGACAACTTTACAGCCATAACGTAATTTAAAAAAAAAAAAATTAAATCTTTTGTGGACCTTTTTTCTACTAATTGGAATCAGAAGGGAAGTCAATGAGTGACTTTTTTGACCTTTTGGCCAAAAATATGTTCAGTAGGTCAAATATGGACAACTTTACAGCCATAACGTAAAAAAAATATTAAAAACTAAAATCTTTTGTGGACCTTTTTTCTACTAATTGGAATCAGAAGGGAAGTCAATGAGTGACTTTTTTTTGACCTTTGGGCCAAAAATGTGTTCAGTAGGTCAATTATGGACAACTTTACAGCCATAACGTAATTTTTAAAAAAAAAATTACAATCTTTTGTGGACCTTTTTTCTACTAATTGGAATCAGAAGGGAAGTCAATGAGTGACTTTTTTTTACCTTTGGGCCAAAAATATGTTTAGTAGGTCAAAAATGGACAACTTTACAGCCATAACGTAAAAAAAAAATTAAAAATTAAAATCTTTTGTGGACCTTTTTTCTACTAATTGGAATCAGAAGGGAAGTCAATGAGTGACTTTTTTTTACCTTTGGGCCAAAAATATGTTCAGTAGGTCAAATATGGACAACTTTACAGCCATAACGTAATTTAAAAAAAAAAAATTAAAATCTTTTGTGGACCTTTTTTCTACTAATTGGAATCAGAAGGGAAGTCAATGAGTGACTTTTTTGACCTTTTGGCCAAAAATATGTTCAGTAGGTCAAATATGGACAACTTTACAGCCATAACGTAAAAAAAATATTAAAAACTAAAATCTTTTGTGGACCTTTTTTCTACTAATTGGAATCAGAAGGGAAGTCAATGAGTGACTTTTTTTTACCTTTGGGCCAAAAATATGTTCAGTAGGTCAAATATGGACAACTTTACAGCCATAACGTAATTTAAAAAAAAAAAATTAAAATCTTTTGTGGACCTTTTTTCTACTAATTGGAATCAGAAGGGAAGTCAATGAGTGACTTTTTTGACCTTTGGGCCAAAAATGTGTTCAGTAGGTAAATTATGGACAAATTTACAGCCATAACGTAATCTTTTTTTTAAAAATTAAAATCTTTTGTGGACCTTTTTTCTACTAATTGGAATCAGAAGGGAAGTCAATGAGTGACTTTTTTTACCTTTGGGCCAAAAATATGTTCAGTAGGTCAAATATGGACAACTTTACAGCCATAACGTAAAAAAAAAATTAAAAACTAAAATCTTTTGTGGACCTTTTTTCTACTAATTGGAATCAGAAGGGAAGTCAATGAGTGACTTTTTTTTACCTTTGGGCCAAAAATATGTTCAGTAGGTCAAATATGGACAACTTTACAGCCATAACGTAATTTTAAAAAAAAATATTAAAATCTTTTGTGGACCTTTTTTCTACTAATTGGAATCAGAAGGGAAGTCAATGAGTGACTTTTTTGACCTTTGGGCCAAAAATGTGTTCAGTAGGTCAAATATGGACAACTTTTCAGCCATAACGTAAAAAAATAAATAAAAAATTAAAATCTTTTGTGGACCTTTTTTCTACTAATTGGAATCAGAAGGGAAGTCAATGAGTGACTTTTTTTTACCTTTGGGCCAAAAATATGTTCAGTAGGTCAAATATGGACTTCTGTACAGCCATAAAATGTAAAAAATAAAAATAAAAAATAAAAATCTTTTGTGGACCTTTTTCCTACTTAATTGGAATCAGAAGGGAAGTCAATGGGTGACTTTTTTTTACCTTTGGGCCAAAAATATGTTCAGTAGGTCAAATATGAACTTCTGTACAGCCATAAAATGTAAAAAAAAATTACAATTAAAATCTTTTGTGGACCTTTTTTCTACTAATTGAACTCAGAAGGGAAGTCAATGAGTGACTTTTTTGACCTTTGGGCCAAAAATGTGTTCAGTAGGTCAATTATGGACAACTTTACAGCCATAACGTAAAAAAATATTAAAAACTAAAATCTTTTGTGGACCTTTTTTCTACTAATTGGAATCAGAAGGGAAGTCAATGAGTGACTTTTTTTTACCTTTGGGCCAAAAATATGTTCAGTAGGTCAAATATGGACAACTTTACAGCCATAACGTAATTTAAAAAAAAAAATTTAAAATCTTTTGTGGACCTTTTTTCTACTAATTGGAATCAGAAGGGAAGTCAATGAGTGACTTTTTTGACCTTTGGGCCAAAAATGTGTTCAGTAGGTAAATTATGGACAAATTTACAGCCATAACGTAATCTTTTTTTTAAAAATTAAAATCTTTTGTGGACCTTTTTTCTACTAATTGGAATCAGACGGGAAGTCAATGAGTTACTTTTTTACCTTTGGGCCAAAAATATGTTCAGTAGGTCAAATATGAACTTCTGTACAGCCATAAAATGTAAAAAAAAAATTACAATTAAAATCTTTTTTGGACCTTTTTTCTACTAATTGGAATCAGAAGGGAAGTCAATGAGTGACTTTTTTTACCTTTGGGCCAAAAATATGTTCAGTAGGTCAAATATGGACAACTTTACAGCCATAACGTAAAAAAAAATTAAAAACTAAAATCTTTTGTGGACCTTTTTTCTACTAATTGGAATCAGAAGGGAAGTCAATGAGTGACTTTTTTTTACCTTTGGGCCAAAAATATGTTCAGTAGGTCAAATATGGACAACTTTACAGCCATAACGTAATTTAAAAAAAAAAAAATTAAATCTTTTGTGGACCTTTTTTCTACTAATTGGAATCAGAAGGGAAGTCAATGAGTGACTTTTTTGACCTTTTGGCCAAAAATATGTTCAGTAGGTCAAATATGGACAACTTTACAGCCATAACGTAAAAAAAATATTAAAAACTAAAATCTTTTGTGGACCTTTTTTCTACTAATTGGAATCAGAAGGGAAGTCAATGAGTGACTTTTTTTTGACCTTTGGGCCAAAAATGTGTTCAGTAGGTCAATTATGGACAACTTTACAGCCATAACGTAATTTTAAAAAAAAAAATTTAAATCTTTTGTGGACCTTTTTTCTACTAATTGGAATCAGAAGGGAAGTCAATGAGTGACTTTTTTTTACCTTTGGGCCAAAAATATGTTTAGTAGGTCAAAAATGGACAACTTTACAGCCATAACGTAAAAAAAAAATTAAAAATTAAAATCTTTTGTGGACCTTTTTTCTACTAATTGGAATCAGAAGGGAAGTCAATGAGTGACTTTTTTTTACCTTTGGGCCAAAAATATGTTCAGTAGGTCAAAAATGGACAACTTTACAGCCATAACGTAAAAAAAAAATTAAAAACTAAAATCTTTTGTGGACCTTTTTTCTACTAATTGGAATCAGAAGGGAAGTCAATGAGTGACTTTTTTTTTACCTTTGGGCCAAAAATATGTTCAGTAGGTCAAATATGGACTTCTGTACAGCCATAAAATGTAAAAAATAAAAATAAAAAATAAAAATATTTTGTGGACCTTTTTCCTACTTAATTGGAATCAGAAGGGAAGTCAATGGGTGACTTTTTTTTACCTTTGGGCCAAAAATATGTTCAGTAGGTCAAATATGGACAACTTTACAGCCATAACGTAATTTAAAAAAAAAAATTAAAATCTTTTGTGGACCTTTTTTCTACTAATTGGAATCAGAAGGGAAGTCAATGAGTGACTTTTTTGACCTTTTGGCCAAAAATATGTTCAGTAGGTCAAATATGGACAACTTTACAGCCATAACGTAAAAAAAATATTAAAAACTAAAATCTTTTGTGGACCTTTTTTCTACTAATTGGAATCAGAAGGGAAGTCAATGAGTGACTTTTTTTTGACCTTTGGGCCAAAAATGTGTTCAGTAGGTCAATTATGGACAACTTTACAGCCATAACGTAATTTTTTTAAAAAAAATTAAAATCTTTTGTGGACCTTTTTTCTACTAATTGGAATCAGAAGGGAAGTCAATGAGTGACTTTTTTTTACCTTTGGGCCAAAAATATGTTTAGTAGGTCAAAAATGGACAACTTTACAGCCATAACGTAAAAAAAAAATTAAAAATTAAAATCTTTTGTGGACCTTTTTTCTACTAATTGGAATCAGAAGGGAAGTCAATGAGTGACTTTTTTTTACCTTTGGGCCAAAAATATGTTCAGTAGGTCAAAAATGGACAACTTTACAGCCATAACGTAAAAAAAAAATTAAAAACTAAAATCTTTTGTGGACCTTTTTTCTACTAATTGGAATCAGAAGGGAAGTCAATGAGTGACTTTTTTTTTACCTTTGGGCCAAAAATATGTTCAGTAGGTCAAATATGGACTTCTGTACAGCCATAAAATGTAAAAAATAAAAATAAAAAATAAAAATCTTTTGTGGACCTTTTTCCTACTTAATTGGAATCAGAAGGGAAGTCAATGGGTGACTTTTTTTTACCTTTGGGCCAAAAATATGTTCAGTAGGTCAAATATGAACTTCTGTACAGCCATAAAATGTAAAAAAAAATTACAATTAAAATCTTTTGTGGACCTTTTTTCTACTAATTGGAATCAGAAGGGAAGTCAATGAGTGACTTTTTTGACCTTTGGGCCAAAAATGTGTTCAGTAGGTCAATTATGGACAACTTTACAGCCATAACGTAAAAAAATATTAAAAACTAAAATCTTTTGTGGACCCTTTTTCTACTAATTGGAATCAGAAGGGAAGTCAATGAGTGACTTTTTTTTACCTTTGGGCCAAAAATATGTTCAGTAGGTCAAATATGGACAACTTTACAGCCATAACGTAATTTAAAAAAAAATTTTTAAAATCTTTTGTGGACCTTTTTTCTACTAATTGGAATCAGAAGGGAAGTCAATGAGTGACTTTTTTGACCTTTGGGCCAAAAATGTGTTCAGTAGGTAAATTATGGACAAATTTACAGCCATAACGTAATCTTTTTTTTAAAAATTAAAATCTTTTGTGGACCTTTTTTCTACTAATTGGAATCAGAAGGGAAGTCAATGAGTTACTTTTTTACCTTTGGGCCAAAAATATGTTCAGTAGGTCAAATATGAACTTCTGTACAGCCATAAAATGTAAAAAAAAAAATTACAATTAAAATCTTTTTTGGACCTTTTTTCTACTAATTGGAATCAGAAGGGAAGTCAATGAGTGACTTTTTTTACCTTTGGGCCAAAAATATGTTCAGTAGGTCAAATATGGACAACTTTACAGCCATAACGTAATTTAAAAAAAAAAAATTTAAATCTTTTGTGGACCTTTTTTCTACTAATTGGAATCAGAAGGGAAGTCAATGAGTGACTTTTTTTTTACCTTTGGGCCAAAAATATGTTCAGTAGGTCAAATATGGACTTCTGTACAGCCATAAAATGTAAAAAATAAAAATAAAAAATAAAAATCTTTTGTGGACCTTTTTCCTACTTAATTGGAATCAGAAGGGAAGTCAATGGGTGACTTTTTTTTACCTTTGGGCCAAAAATATGTTCAGTAGGTCAAATATGAACTTCTGTACAGCCATAAAATGTAAAAAAAAATTACAATTAAAATCTTTTGTGGACCTTTTTTCTACTAATTGGAATCAGAAGGGAAGTCAATGAGTGACTTTTTTGACCTTTGGGCCAAAAATGTGTTCAGTAGGTCAATTATGGACAACTTTACAGCCATAACGTAAAAAAATATTAAAAACTAAAATCTTTTGTGGACCCTTTTTCTACTAATTGGAATCAGAAGGGAAGTCAATGAGTGACTTTTTTTTACCTTTGGGCCAAAAATATGTTCAGTAGGTCAAATATGGACAACTTTACAGCCATAACGTAATTTAAAAAAAAAATTTTAAAATCTTTTGTGGACCTTTTTTCTACTAATTGGAATCAGAAGGGAAGTCAATGAGTGACTTTTTTGACCTTTGGGCCAAAAATGTGTTCAGTAGGTAAATTATGGACAAATTTACAGCCATAACGTAATCTTTTTTTTAAAAATTAAAATCTTTTGTGGACCTTTTTTCTACTAATTGGAATCAGAAGGGAAGTCAATGAGTTACTTTTTTACCTTTGGGCCAAAAATATGTTCAGTAGGTCAAATATGAACTTCTGTACAGCCATAAAATGTAAAAAAAAAAAATTACAATTAAAATCTTTTTTGGACCTTTTTTCTACTAATTGGAATCAGAAGGGAAGTCAATGAGTGACTTTTTTGACCTTTGGGCCAAAAATGTGTTCAGTAGGTAAATTATGGACAAATTTACAGCCATAACGTAATCTTTTTTTTAAAAATTAAAATCTTTTGTGGACCTTTTTTCTACTAATTGGAATCAGAAGGGAAGTCAATGAGTTACTTTTTTACCTTTGGGCCAAAAATATGTTCAGTAGGTCAAATATGAACTTCTGTACAGCCATAAAATGTAAAAAAAAAATTACAATTAAAATCTTTTGTGGACCTTTTTTCTACTAATTGGAATCAGAAGGGAAGTCAATGAGTGACTTTTTTTACCTTTGGGCCAAAAATATGTTCAGTAGGTCAAATATGGACAACTTTACAGCCATAACGTAAAAAAAAAATTAAAAACTAAAATCTTTTGTGGACCTTTTTTCTACTAATTGGAATCAGAAGGGAAGTCAATGAGTGACTTTTTTTTACCTTTGGGCCAAAAATATGTTCAGTAGGTCAAATATGGACAACTTTACAGCCATAACGTAATTTAAAAAAAAAATATTAAAATCTTTTGTGGACCTTTTTTCTACTAATTGGAATCAGAAGGGAAGTCAATGAGTGACTTTTTTGACCTTTGGGCCAAAAATGTGTTCAGTAGGTCAAATATGGACAACTTTACAGCCATAACGTAATTTAAAAAAAAAAAAATTAAAATCTTTTGTGGACCTTTTTTCTACTAATTGGAATCAGAAGGGAAGTCAATGAGTGACTTTTTTTTACCTTTGGGCCAAAAATATGTTCAGTAGGTCAAATATGGACAACTTTACAGCCATAACGTAATTTAAAAAAAATTTTTTAAAATCTTTTGTGGACCTTTTTTCTACTAATTGGAATCAGAAGGGAAGTTAATGAGTGACTTTTTTGACCTTTGGGCCAAAAATGTGTTCAGTAGGTCAATTATGGACAACTTTACAGCCATAACGTAATTTAAAAAAAAAAAATTAAAATCTTTTGTGGACCTTTTTTCTACTAATTGGAATCAGAAGGGAAGTCAATGAGTGACTTTTTTTTACCTTTGGGCCAAAAATATGTTCAGTAGGTCAAATATGGACAACTTTACAGCCATAACGTAATTTAAAAAAAATAAAATAAAATCTTTTGTGGACCTTTTTTCTACTAATTGGAATCAGAAGGGAAGTCAATGAGTGACTTTTTTGACCTTTGGGCCAAAAATGTGTTCAGTAGGTCAATTATGGACAACTTTACAGCCATAACGTAATTTTTTTTTTAAAAATTAAAATCTTTTGTGGACCTTTTTTCTACTAATTGGAATCAGAAGGGAAGTCAATGAGTGACTTTTTTTTACCTTTGGGCCAAAAATATGTTCAGTAGGTCAAATATGAACTTCTGTACAGCCATAAAATGTAAAAAAAAAATTACAATTAAAATCTTTTGTGGACCTTTTTTCTACTAATTGGAATCAGAAGGGAAGTCAATGAGTGACTTTTTTTACCTTTTGGCCAAAAATATGTTCAGTAGGTCAAATATGGACAACTTTACAGCCATAACGTAAAAAAAAAATTAAAAACTAAAATCTTTTGTGGACCTTTTTCCTACTAATTGGAATCAGAAGGGAAGTCAATGAGTGACTTTTTTTTACCTTTGGGCCAAAAATATGTTCAGTAGGTCAAATATGGACAACTTTACAGCCATAACGTAATTTTTAAAAAAAAATTAAAATCTTTTGTGGACCTTTTTTCTACTAATTGGAATCAGAAGGGAAGTCAATGAGTGACTTTTTTGACCTTTGGGCCAAAAATGTGTTCAGTAGGTCAATTATGGACAACTTTACAGCCATAACGTAATTTTTTTTAACAAAATAAAAATCTTTTGTGGACCTTTTTTCTACTAATTGGAATCAGAAGGGAAGTCAATGAGTGATTTTTTTTTACCTTTGGGCCAAAAATATGTTCAGTAGGTCAAAAATGGACAACTTTACAGCCATAACGTAAAAATTTTTTTTAAAAATTAAAATCTTTTGTGGACCTTTTTTCTACTAATTGGAATCAGAAGGGAAGTCAATGAGTGACTTTTTTTTTACCTTTGGGCCAAAAATATGTTCAGTAGGTCAAATATGGACTTCTGTACAGCCATAAAATGTAAAAAATAAAAATAAAAAATAAAAATATTTTGTGGACCTTTTTCCTACTTAATTGGAATCAGAAGGGAAGTCAATGGGTGACTTTTTTTTACCTTTGGGCCAAAAATATGTTCAGTAGGTCAAATATGGACAACTTTACAGCCATAACGTAATTTAAAAAAAAAAAATTAAAATCTTTTGTGGACCTTTTTTCTACTAATTGGAATCAGAAGGGAAGTCAATGAGTGACTTTTTTGACCTTTTGGCCAAAAATATGTTCAGTAGGTCAAATATGGACAACTTTACAGCCATAACGTAAAAAAAATATTAAAAACTAAAATCTTTTGTGGACCTTTTTTCTACTAATTGGAATCAGAAGGGAAGTCAATGAGTGACTTTTTTTTGACCTTTGGGCCAAAAATGTGTTCAGTAGGTCAATTATGGACAACTTTACAGCCATAACGTAATTTTTAAAAAAAAAATTAAAATCTTTTGTGGACCTTTTTTCTACTAATTGGAATCAGAAGGGAAGTCAATGAGTGACTTTTTTTTACCTTTGGGCCAAAAATATGTTTAGTAGGTCAAAAATGGACAACTTTACAGCCATAACGTAAAAAAAAAATTAAAAATTAAAATCTTTTGTGGACCTTTTTTCTACTAATTGGAATCAGAAGGGAAGTCAATGAGTGACTTTTTTTTACCTTTGGGCCAAAAATATGTTCAGTAGGTCAAAAATGGACAACTTTACAGCCATAACGTAAAAAAAAAATTAAAAACTAAAATCTTTTGTGGACCTTTTTTCTACTAATTGGAATCAGAAGGGAAGTCAATGAGTGACTTTTTTTTTACCTTTGGGCCAAAAATATGTTCAGTAGGTCAAATATGGACTTCTGTACAGCCATAAAATGTAAAAAATAAAAATAAAAAATAAAAATCTTTTGTGGACCTTTTTCCTACTTAATTGGAATCAGAAGGGAAGTCAATGGGTGACTTTTTTTTACCTTTGGGCCAAAAATATGTTCAGTAGGTCAAATATGAACTTCTGTACAGCCATAAAATGTAAAAAAAAATTACAATTAAAATCTTTTGTGGACCTTTTTTCTACTAATTGGAATCAGAAGGGAAGTCAATGAGTGACTTTTTTGACCTTTGGGCCAAAAATGTGTTCAGTAGGTCAATTATGGACAACTTTACAGCCATAACGTAAAAAAATATTAAAAACTAAAATCTTTTGTGGACCCTTTTTCTACTAATTGGAATCAGAAGGGAAGTCAATGAGTGACTTTTTTTTACCTTTGGGCCAAAAATATGTTCAGTAGGTCAAATATGGACAACTTTACAGCCATAACGTAATTTAAAAAAATTTTTTTAAAATCTTTTGTGGACCTTTTTTCTACTAATTGGAATCAGAAGGGAAGTCAATGAGTGACTTTTTTGACCTTTGGGCCAAAAATGTGTTCAGTAGGTAAATTATGGACAAATTTACAGCCATAACGTAATCTTTTTTTTAAAAATTAAAATCTTTTGTGGACCTTTTTTCTACTAATTGGAATCAGAAGGGAAGTCAATGAGTTACTTTTTTACCTTTGGGCCAAAAATATGTTCAGTAGGTCAAATATGAACTTCTGTACAGCCATAAAATGTAAAAAAAAAAATTACAATTAAAATCTTTTTTGGACCTTTTTTCTACTAATTGGAATCAGAAGGGAAGTCAATGAGTGACTTTTTTTACCTTTGGGCCAAAAATATGTTCAGTAGGTCAAATATGGACAACTTTACAGCCATAACGTAATTTAAAAAAAAAAAATTAAAATCTTTTGTGGACCTTTTTTCTACTAATTGGAATCAGAAGGGAAGTCAATGAGTGACTTTTTTGACCTTTGGGCCAAAAATGTGTTCAGTAGGTAAATTATGGACAAATTTACAGCCATAACGTAATCTTTTTTTTAAAAATTAAAATCTTTTGTGGACCTTTTTTCTACTAATTGGAATCAGAAGGGAAGTCAATGAGTTACTTTTTTACCTTTGGGCCAAAAATATGTTCAGTAGGTCAAATATGAACTTCTGTACAGCCATAAAATGTAAAAAAAAAATTACAATTAAAATCTTTTGTGGACCTTTTTTCTACTAATTGGAATCAGAAGGGAAGTCAATGAGTGACTTTTTTTACCTTTGGGCCAAAAATATGTTCAGTAGGTCAAATATGGACAACTTTACAGCCATAACGTAAAAAAAAAATTAAAAACTAAAATCTTTTGTGGACCTTTTTTCTACTAATTGGAATCAGAAGGGAAGTCAATGAGTGACTTTTTTTTACCTTTGGGCCAAAAATATGTTCAGTAGGTCAAATATGGACAACTTTACAGCCATAACGTAAAAAAAAAATTAAAAACTAAAATCTTTTGTGGACCTTTTTTCTACTAATTGGAATCAGAAGGGAAGTCAATGAGTGACTTTTTTTTACCTTTGGGCCAAAAATATGTTCAGTAGGTCAAATATGGACAACTTTACAGCCATAACGTAATTTAAAAAAAAAATATTAAAATCTTTTGTGGACCTTTTTTCTACTAATTGGAATCAGAAGGGAAGTCAATGAGTGACTTTTTTGACCTTTGGGCCAAAAATGTGTTCAGTAGGTCAAATATGGACAACTTTACAGCCATAACGTAATTTAAAAAAAAAAAATTAAAATCTTTTGTGGACCTTTTTTCTACTAATTGGAATCAGAAGGGAAGTCAATGAGTGACTTTTTTTTACCTTTGGGCCAAAAATATGTTCAGTAGGTCAAATATGGACAACTTTACAGCCATAACGTAATTTAAAAAAAAAAAATTAAAATCTTTTGTGGACCTTTTTTCTACTAATTGGAATCAGAAGGGAAGTCAATGAGTGACTTTTTTGACCTTTGGGCCAAAAATGTGTTCAGTAGGTCAATTATGGACAACTTTACAGCCATAACGTAATTTAAAAAAAAAAAATTAAAATCTTTTGTGGACCTTTTTTCTACTAATTGGAATCAGAAGGGAAGTCAATGAGTGACTTTTTTTTACCTTTGGGCCAAAAATATGTTCAGTAGGTCAAATATGGACAACTTTACAGCCATAACGTAATTTAAAAAAAAAAAATTAAAATCTTTTGTGGACCTTTTTTCTACTAATTGGAATCAGAAGGGAAGTCAATGAGTGACTTTTTTGACCTTTGGGCCAAAAATGTGTTCAGTAGGTCAATTATGGACAACTTTACAGCCATAACGTAATTTTTTTTTTTTAAATTAAAATCTTTTGTGGACCTTTTTTCTACTAATTGGAATCAGAAGGGAAGTCAATGAGTGACTTTTTTTTTACCTTTGGGCCAAAAATATGTTCAGTAGGTCAAATATGGACAACTTTACAGCCATAACGTAAAAAAAAAAATTAAAAATTAAAATCTTTTGTGGACCTTTTTTCTACTAATTGGAATCAGAAGGGAAGTCAATGAGTGACTTTTTTTTACCTTTGGGCCAAAAATATGTTCAGTAGGTCAAATATGAACTTCTGTACAGCCATAAAATGTAAAAAAAAAATTACAATTAAAATCTTTTGTGGACCTTTTTTCTACTAATTGGAATCAGAAGGGAAGTCAATGAGTGACTTTTTTTACCTTTTGGCCAAAAATATGTTCAGTAGGTCAAATATGGACAACTTTACAGCCATAACGTAAAAAAAAAATTAAAAACTAAAATCTTTTGTGGACCTTTTTCCTACTAATTGGAATCAGAAGGGAAGTCAATGAGTGACTTTTTTTTACCTTTGGGCCAAAAATATGTTCAGTAGGTCAAATATGGACAACTTTACAGCCATAACGTAATTTTTTAAAAAAAATTAAAATCTTTTGTGGACCTTTTTTCTACTAATTGGAATCAGAAGGGAAGTCAATGAGTGACTTTTTTGACCTTTGGGCCAAAAATGTGTTCAGTAGGTCAATTATGGACAACTTTACAGCCATAACGTAATTTTTTTTAACAAAATAAAAATCTTTTGTGGACCTTTTTTCTACTAATTGGAATCAGAAGGGAAGTCAATGAGTGATTTTTTTTTACCTTTGGGACAAAAATATGTTCAGTAGGTCAAAAATGGACAACTTTACAGCCATAACGTAAAAATTTTTTTTAAAAATTAAAATCTTTTGTGGACCTTTTTTCTACTAATTGGAATCAGAAGGGAAGTCAATGAGTGACTTTTTTTTTACCTTTGGGCCAAAAATATGTTCAGTAGGTCAAATATGGACTTCTGTACAGCCATAAAATGTAAAAAATAAAAATAAAAAATAAAAATATTTTGTGGACCTTTTTCCTACTTAATTGGAATCAGAAGGGAAGTCAATGGGTGACTTTTTTTTTAACCTTTGGGCCAAAAATATGTTCAGTAGGTCAAATATGAACTTCTGTACAGCCATAAAATGTAAAAAAAAAAATTACAATTAAAAACTTTTGTGGACCTTTTTTCTACTAATTGGAATCAGAAGGGAAGTCAATGAGTGACTTTTTTTACCTTTGGGCCAAAAATATGTTCAGTAGGTCAAATATGGACAACTTTACAGGCATAACGTAAAAAAATATTAAAAACTAAAATCTTTTGTGTACCTTTTTTCTACTAATTGGAATCAGAAGGGAAGTCAATGAGTGACTTTTTTGACCTTTGGGCCAGAAATGTGTTCAGTAGGTCAAATATGGACTTCTGTACAGCCATAAAATGTAAAAAAAAATTTTTTTAAATTAAAATCTTTTGTGGACCTTTTTTCTACTAATTGGAATCAGAAGGGAAGTCAATGAGTGACTTTTTTGACCTTTGGGCCAAAAATGTGTTCAGTAGGTCAATTATGGACTTCTGTACAGCCATAAAATGTAAAAAATAAAAATAAAAAATAAAAATCTTTTGTGGACCTTTTAGCTACTAATTGGAATCAGAAGGGAAGTCAATGGGTGACTTTTTTTTTAACCTTTGGGCCAAAAATATGTTCAGTAGGTCAAATATGAACTTCTGTACAGCCATAAAATGTAAAAAAAAAATTACAATTAAAATCTTTTGTGGACCTTTTTTCTACTAATTGGAATCAGAAGGGAAGTCAATGGGTGACTTTTTTTTACCTTTGGGCCAAAAATATGTTCAGTAGGTCAAATATGAACTTCTGTACAGCCATAAAATGTAAAAAAAAAATTACAATTAAAATCTTTTGTGGACCTTTTTTCTACCAATTGGAATCAGAAGGGAAGTCAATGAGTGACTTTTTTACCTTTGGGCCAAAAATATGTTCAGTAGGTCAAATATGGACAACTTTACAGCCATAACGTAAAAAAAAAATTAAAAACTAAAATCTTTTGTGGACCTTTTTTCTACTAATTGGAATCAGAAGGGAAGTCAATGAGTGACTTTTTTTTACCTTTGGGCCAAAAATATGTTCAGTAGGTCAAATATGGACAACTTTACAGCCATAACGTAATTTAAAAAAAAAAATTTAAATCTTTTGTGGACCTTTTTTCTACTAATTGGAATCAGAAGGGAAGTTAATGAGTGACTTTTTTGACCTTTGGGCCAAAAATGTGTTCAGTAGGTCAATTATGGACAACTTTACAGCCATAACGTAATTTTTTAAAAAAAAATTAAAATCTTTTGTGGACCTTTTTTCTACTAATTGGAATCAGAAGGGAAGTCAATGAGTGACTTTTTTTTACCTTTGGGCCAAAAATATGTTCAGTAGGTCAAATATGGACAACTTTACAGCCATAACGTAAAAAAAAAAATTAAAAATTAAAATCTTTTGTGGACCTTTTTTCTACTAATTGGAATCAGAAGGGAAGTCAATGAGTGACTTTTTTTTTACCTTTGGGCCAAAAATATGTTCAGTAGGTCAAATATGAACCTCTGTACAGCCATAAAATGTAAAAAAAAAATTACAATTAAAATCTTTTGTGGACCTTTTTTCTGCTAATTGGAAACAGAAGGGAAGTCAATGAGTGACTTTTTTTTACCTTTGGGGCAAAAATATGTTCAGTAGGTCAAATATGGACAACTTTACAGCCATAACGTAATTTAAAAAAAAAAAATTAAAATCTTTTGTGGACCTTTTTCCTACTTAATTGGAATCAGAAGGGAAGTCAATGGGTGACTTTTTTTTACCTTTGGGCCAAAAATATGTTCAGTAGGTCAAATATGAACTTCTGTACAGCCATAAAATGTAAAAAAAAATTACAATTAAAATCTTTTGTGGACCTTTTTTCTACTAATTGGAATCAGAAGGGAAGTCAATGAGTGACTTTTTTGACCTTTGGGCCAAAAATGTGTTCAGTAGGTCAAAAATGGACAACTTTACAGCCATAACGTAAAAAAAAAAATTAAAAACTAAAATCTTTTGTGGACCTTTTTTCTACTAATTGGAATCAGAAGGGAAGTCAATGAGTGACTTTTTTTTTACCTTTGGGCCAAAAATATGTTCAGTAGGTCAAATATGGACTTCTGTACAGCCATAAAATGTAAAATGTAAAAAATAAAAATAAAAAATAAAAATCTTTTGTGGACCTTTTTCCTACTTAATTGGAATCAGAAGGGAAGTCAATGGGTGACTTTTTTTTTTACCTTTGGGCCAAAAATATGTTCAGTAGGTCAAATATGAACTTCTGTACAGCCATAAAATGTAAAAAAAAATTACAATTAAAATCTTTTGTGGACCTTTTTTCTACTAATTGGAATCAGAAGGGAAGTCAATGAGTGACTTTTTTGACCTTTGGGCCAAAAATGTGTTCAGTAGGTCAATTATGGACAATTTTACAGCCATAACGTAAAAAAATATTAAAAACTAAAATCTTTTGTGGACCTTTTTTCTACTAATTGGAATCAGAAGGGAAGTCAATGAGTGACTTTTTTTTTACCTTTGGGCCAAAAATATGTTCAGTAGGTCAAATATGGACAACTTTACAGCCATAACGTAATTAAAAAAAAAAAAATTAAAATCTTTTGTGGACCTTTTTTCTACTAATTGGAATCAGAAGGGAAGTCAATGAGTGACTTTTTTGACCTTTGGGCCAAAAATGTGTTCAGTAGGTAAATTATGGACAAATTTACAGCCATAACGTAATCTTTTTTTTAAAAATTAAAATCTTTTGTGGACCTTTTTTCTACTAATTGGAATCAGAAGGGAAGTCAATGAGTTACTTTTTTACCTTTGGGCCAAAAATATGTTCAGTAGGTCAAATATGAACTTCTGTACAGCCATAAAATGTAAAAAAAAAATTACAATTAAAATCTTTTGTGGACCTTTTTTCTACTAATTGGAATCAGAAGGGAAGTCAATGAGTGACTTTTTTGACCTTTGGGCCAAAAATGTGTTCAAGTAGGTCAATTATGCACAACTTTACAGCCATAACGTAATTAAAAAAAAAAAAAATTTAAATCTTTTGTGGACCTTTTTTCTACTAATTGGAATTAGAAGGGAAGTCAATGAGTGACTTTTTTGACCTTTGGGCCAAAAATGTGTTCAGTAGGTCAATTATGGACAACTTTACAGCCATAACGTAATTTAAAAAAAAAAAATTAAAATCTTTTGTGGACCTTTTTTCCACTAATTGGAATCAGAAGGGAAGTCAATGAGTGACTTTTTTTACCTTTGGGCCAAAAATATGTTCAGTAGGTCAAATATGGACAACTTTACAGCCATAACGTAAAAAAAAAATATTAAAAATTAAAATCTTTTGTGGACCTTTTTTCCACTAATTGGAATCAGAAGGGAAGTCAATCAGTGACTTTTTTTTACCTTTGGGCCAAAAATATGTTCAGTAGGTCAAATATGGACAACTTTACAGCCATAACGTAAACATTTTTTTTTTAAATTAAAATCTTTTGTGGACCTTTTTTCTACTAATTGGAATCAGAAGGGAAGTCAATGAGTGACTTTTTTTTACCTTTGGGCCAAAAATATGTTCAGTAGGTCAAATATGGACTTCTGTACAGCCATAAAATGTAAAAAAAACAAAACAAAACAAAAATCTTTTGTGTACCTTTTTTCTACTAATTGGAATCAGAAGGGAAGTCAATGAGTGACTTTTTTGACCTTTGGGCCAAAAATGTGTTCACTAGGTCAATTATGGACAACTTTACAGCCATAACGTAATTAAAAAAAAAAAAAAAAAATCTTTTGTGGACCTTTTTTCTACTAATTGGAATCAGAAGGGAAGTCAATGAGTGACTTTTTTTTACCTTTGGGCCAAAAATATGTTCAGTAGGTCAAATATGGACTTCTGTACAGCCAAAAAATGTAAAAAAAAAAAAAAAACAAAAAAAATATTTTGTGGACCTTTTTTCTACTAATTGGAATCAGAAGGGAAGTCAATGAGTGACTTTTTTTACCTTGGGGACTAAAATATGTTCAGTAAGTCAAATATGAACTTCTGTACAACCATAACATGTAAAAAATAAAAAATAAACTTTAAAAACCCTTTGGTGGAACTTTTGGCTGGTAATTGGATTCAGAAGAGAAGTCACTGAGCATGTGTAGTAAGTTAGTTTTTAAGGACGCTTGGGACAAAAATATGTTCAGTAGGTCAAATATGGACATCTTTACAGCCATAACGTACATTTTTTTTTAAAAATTAAAATCTTTTGTGGACCTTTTTTCTACTAATTGGAATCAGAAGGGAAGTCAATGAGTGACTTTTTTTTTTTACCTTTGGGCCAAAAATATGTTCAGTAGGTCAATTATGGACAACTTTACAGCCATAATGTAAATTTTTCTTAAAAATTTAAATCTTTTGTGGACCTTTTTTCTACTAATTGGAATCAGAAGGGAAGTCAATGAGTGACTTTTTTTTACCTTTGGGCCAAAAATATGTTCAGTAGGTCAATTATGGACAACTTTACAGCCATAAAATGTAAAAAAAAAAAATTACAATTAAAATCTTTTGTGGACCTTTTTTCTACTAATTGGAATCAGAAGGGAAGTCAATGAGTGACTTTTTTGACCTTGGGGACAAAAATATGTTCAGTAAGTCAAATATGAACTTCTGTACAGCCATAAAATGTAAAAAAAAAATTACAATTAAAATCTTTTGTGGATCTTTTTTCTACTAATTGGAATCAGAAGGGAAGTCAATGGGTGACTTTTTTTTTACCTTTGGGCCAAAAATATGTTCAGTAGGTCAAATATGAACTTCTGTACAGCCATAAAATGTAAAAAAAAAATTACAATTAAAATCTTTTGTGGACCTTTTTTCTACCAATTGGAATCAGAAGGGAAGTCAATGAGTGACTTTTTTTACCTTTGGGCCAAAAATATGTTCAGTAGGTCAAATATGGACAACTTTACAGCCATAACGTAAAAAAAAAATTAAAAACTAAAATCTTTTGTGGATCTTTTTTCTACTAATTGGAATCAGAAGGGAAGTCAATGAGTGACTTTTTTTTTACCTTTGGGCCAAAAATATGTTCAGTAGGTCAAATATGAACTTCTGTACAGCCATAAAATGTAAAAAAAAAATTACAATTAAAATCTTTTGTGGACCTTTTTTCTACTAATTGGAATCAGAAGGGAAGTCAATGAGTGACTTTTTTTTACCTTTGGGCCAAAAATATGTTCAGTAGGTCAAATATGGACAACTTTACAGCCATAACGTAATTTAAAAAAAAAATATTAAAATCTTTTGTGGACCTTTTTTCTACTAATTGGAATCAGAAGGGAAGTCAATGAGTGACTTTTTTGACCTTTGGGCCAAAAATGTGTTCAGTAGGTCAATTATTGACAACTTTACAGCCATAACGTAATTTAAAAAAAAAAAATTAAAATCTTTTGTGGACCTTTTTTCTACTAATTGGAATCAGAAGGGAAGTCAATGAGTGACTTTTTTTTACCTTTGGGCCAAAAATATGTTCAGTAGGTCAAATATGGACAACTTTACAGCCATAACGTAATTTAAAAAAAAAAATTAAAATCTTTTGTGGACCTTTTTTCTACTAATTGGAATCAGAAGGGAAGTCAATGAGTGACTTTTTTGACCTTTGGGCCAAAAATGTGTTCAGTAGGTCAATTATGGACAACTTTACAGCCATAACGTAATTTTTTTTTTAAAAATTAAAATCTTTTGTGGACCTTTTTTCTACTAATTGGAATCAGAAGGGAAGTCAATGAGTGACTTTTTTTACCTTTTGGCCAAAAATATGTTCAGTAGGTCAAATATGGACAACTTTACAGCCATAACGTAAAAAAAAAATTAAAAACTAAAATCTTTTGTGGACCTTTTTCCTACTAATTGGAATCAGAAGGGAAGTCAATGAGTGACTTTTTTTTACCTTTGGGCCAAAAATATGTTCAGTAGGTCAAAAATGGACAACTTTACAGCCATAACGTACATTTTTTTTTTAAAAATTAAAATCTTTTGTGGACCTTTTTTCTACTAATTGGAATCAGAAGGGAAGTCAATGAGTGACTTTTTTTTACCTTTGGGCCAAAAATATGTTCAGTAGGTCAAATATGGACTTCTGTACAGCCATAAAATGTAAAAAATAAAAATAAAAAATAAAAATCTTTTGTGGACCTTTTTCCTACTTAATTGGAATCAGAAGGGAAGTCAATGGGTGACTTTTTTTTTAACCTTTGGGCCAAAAATATGTTCAGTAGGTCAAATATGAACTTCTGTACAGCCATAAAATGTAAAAAAAAAAATTACAATTAAAAACTTTTGTGGACCTTTTTTCTACTAATTGGAATCAGAAGGGAAGTCAATGAGTGACTTTTTTTTACCTTGGGGACTAAAATATGTTCAGTAAGTCAAATATGAACTTCTGTACAGCCATAACATGTAAAAAATAAAAAATAAACTTTAAAAACCCTTTGGTGGAACTTTTGGCTGGTAATTGTATTCAGAGGAGAAGTCACTGAGCATGTGTAGTAAGTTAGTTTTTAAGGACGCTTGGGACAAAAATATGTTCAGTAGGTCAAATATGGACATCTTTACAGCCATAACGTAATTTAAAAAAAAAAAATTAAAATCTTTTGTGGACCTTTTTTCTACTAATTGGAATCAGAAGGGAAGTCAATGAGTGACTTTTTTTTTACCTTTGGGCCAAAAATATGTTCAGTAGGTCAAATATGGACAACTTTACAGCCATAACGTAATTTAAAAAAAAATTTTTAAAATCTTTTGTGGACCTTTTTTCTACTAATTGGAATCAGAAGGGAAGTTAATGAGTGACTTTTTTGACCTTTGGGCCAAAAATGTGTTCAGTAGGTCAATTATGGACAACTTTACAGCCATAACGTAATTTTTTTTTAAAAAATTAAAATCTTTTGTGGACCTTTTTTCTACTAATTGGAATCAGAAGGGAAGTCAATGAGTGACTTTTTTTTACCTTTGGGCCAAAAATATGTTCAGTAGGTCAAATATGGACAACTTTACAGCCATAACGTAAAAAAAAAATTAAAAATTAAAATCTTTTGTGGACCTTTTTTCTACTAATTGGAATCAGAAGGGAAGTCAATGAGTGACTTTTTTTTTACCTTTGGGCCAAAAATATGTTCAGTAGGTCAAATATGAACCTCTGTACAGCCATAAAATGTAAAAAAAAAATTACAATTAAAATCTTTTGTGGACCTTTTTTCTACTAATTGGAAACAGAAGGGAAGTCAATGAGTGACTTTTTTTTACCTTTGGGCCAAAAATATGTTCAGTAGGTCAAATATGGACAACTTTACAGCCATAACGTAATTTAAAAAAAAAAAATTAAAATCTTTTGTGGACCTTTTTTCTACTAATTGGAATCAGAAGGGAAGTCAATGAGTGACTTTTTTGACCTTTGGGCCAAAAATGTGTTCAGTAGGTCAATTATGGACAACTTTACAGCCATAACGTAATTTAAAAAAAAAAAATTAAAATCTTTTGTGGACCTTTTTTCTACTAATTGGAATCAGAAGGGAAGTCAATGAGTGACTTTTTTTACCTTTGGGCCAAAAATATGTTCAGTAGGTCAAAAATGGACAACTTTACAGCCATAACGTAAAAAAAAAAATTAAAAACTAAAATCTTTTGTGGACCTTTTTTCTACTAATTGGAATCAGAAGGGAAGTCAATGAGTGACTTTTTTTTTACCTTTGGGCCAAAAATATGTTCAGTAGGTCAAATATGGACTTCTGTACAGCCATAAAATGTAAAATGTAAAAAATAAAAATAAAAAATAAAAATCTTTTGTGGACCTTTTTCCTACTTAATTGGAATCAGAAGGGAAGTCAATGGGTGACTTTTTTTTACCTTTGGGCCAAAAATATGTTCAGTAGGTCAAATATGAACTTCTGTACAGCCATAAAATGTAAAAAAAAATTACAATTAAAATCTTTTGTGGACCTTTTTTCTACTAATTGGAATCAGAAGGGAAGTCAATGAGTGACTTTTTTGACCTTTGGGCCAAAAATGTGTTCAGTAGGTCAATTATGGACAACTTTACAGCCATAACGTAAAAAAATATTAAAAACTAAAATCTTTTGTGGACCTTTTTTCTACTAATTGGAATCAGAAGGGAAGTCAATGAGTGACTTTTTTTTACCTTTTGGCCAAAAATATGTTCAGTAGGTCAAATATGGACAACTTTACAGCCATAACGTAATTTTAAAAAAAAATATTAAAATCTTTTGTGGACCTTTTTTCTACTAATTGGAATCAGAAGGGAAGTCAATGAGTGACTTTTTTGACCTTTGGGCCAAAAATGTGTTCAGTAGGTCAATTATGGACAACTTTACAGCCATAACGTAATTTAAAAAAAAAAAAATTAAAATCTTTTGTGGACCTTTTTTCTACTAATTGGAATCAGAAGGGAAGTCAATGAGTGACTTTTTTGACCTTTGGGCCAAAAATGTGTTCAGTAGGTCAATTATGGACAACTTTACAGCCATAACGTAAACATTTTTTTAAAAAATTAAAATCTTTTGTGGACCTTTTTTCTACTAATTGGAATCAGAAGGGAAGTCAATGAGTGACTTTTTTTTACCTTTGGGCCAAAAATATGTTCAGTAGGTCAAATATGGACTTCTGTACAGCCATAAAATGTAAAAAATAAAAATAAAAAATAAAAATCTTTTGTGGACCTTTTTCCTACTTAATTGGAATCAGAAGGGAAGTCAATGAGTGACTTTTTTACCTTTGGGCCAAAAATATGTTCAGTAGGTCAATTATGGACAACTTTACAGCCATAAAATGTAAAAAAAAAAAATACAATTAAAATCTTTTGTGGACCTTTTTTCTACTAATTGGAATCAGAAGGGAAGTCAATGAGTGACTTTTTTTACCTTTGGGCCAAAAATATGTTCAGTAGGTCAAATATGGACAACTTTACAGCCATAACGTAAAAAAATATTAAAAACTAAAATCTTTTGTGGACCTTTTTTCTACTAATTAGAATCAGAAGGGAAGTCAATGAGTGACTTTTTTTTACCTTTGGGCCAAAAATATGTTCAGTAGGTCAAATATGGACAACTTTACAGCCATAACGTAATTTAAAAAAAAAAAATTAAAATCTTTTGTGGACCTTTTTTCTACTAATTGGAATCAGAAGGGAAGTCAATGAGTGACTTTTTTGACCTTTGGGCCAAAATTGTGTTCAGTAGGTAAATTATGGACAAATTTACAGCCATAACGTAATCTTTTTTTTTAAAAATTAAAATCTTTTGTGGACCTTTTTTCTACTAATTGGAATCAGAAGGGAAG
The DNA here is from genome assembly GCA_023566225.1 of Romanogobio albipinnatus. Classification (NCBI taxonomy): domain Eukaryota; kingdom Metazoa; phylum Chordata; class Actinopteri; order Cypriniformes; family Gobionidae; genus Romanogobio; species Romanogobio albipinnatus. The sequence continues at coordinate 58,386,955 of CM042247.1, read as the reverse complement.
TCAATGAGTTACTTTTTTACCTTTGGGCCAAAAATATGTTCAGTAGGTCAAATATGAACTTCTGTACAGCCATAAAATGTAAAAAAAAAATTACAATTAAAATCTTTTGTGGACCTTTTTTCTACTAATTGGAATCAGAAGGGAAGTCAATGAGTGACTTTTTTTACCTTTGGGCCAAAAATATGTTCAGTAGGTCAAATATGGACAACTTTACAGCCATAACGTAAAAAAAAAATTAAAAACTAAAATCTTTTGTGGACCTTTTTTCTACTAATTGGAATCAGAAGGGAAGTCAATGAGTGACTTTTTTTTACCTTTGGGCCAAAAATATGTTCAGTAGGTCAAATATGGACAACTTTACAGCCATAACATAATTTTAAAAAAAAATATTAAAATCTTTTGTGGACCTTTTTTCTACTAATTGGAATCAGAAGGGAAGTCAATGAGTGACTTTTTTGACCTTTGGGCCAAAAATGTGTTCAGTAGGTCAATTATGGACAACTTTACAGCCATAACGTAATTAAAAAAAAAAAATTAAAATCTTTTGTGGACCTTTTTTCTACTAATTGGAATCAGAAGGGAAGTCAATGAGTGACTTTTTTTTTTTACCTTTGGGCCAAAAATATGTTCAGTAGGTCAAATATGGACAACTTTACAGCCATAACGTAATTTTTAAAAAAAAAATTAAAATCTTTTGTGGACCTTTTTTCTACTAATTGGAATCAGAAGGGAAGTCAATGAGTGACTTTTTTGACCTTTGGGCCAAAAATGTGTTCAGTAGGTCAATTATGGACAACTTTACAGCCATAACGTAATTTTTTTTAAAAAAATTAAAATCTTTTGTGGACCTTTTTTCTACTAATTGGAATCAGAAGGGAAGTCAATGAGTGACTTTTTTTTACCTTTGGGCCAAAAATATGTTCAGTAGGTCAAATATGGACTTCTGTACAGCCATAAAATGTAAAAAATAAAAATAAAAAATAAAAATCTTTTGTGGACCTTTTAGCTACTAATTGGAATCAGAAGGGAAGTCAATGGGTGACTTTTTTTTTTACCTTTGGGCCAAAAATATGTTCAGTAGGTCAAATATGAACTTCTGTACAGCCATAAAATGTAAAAAAAAAATTACAATTAAAATCTTTTGTGGACCTTTTTTCTACTAATTGGAATCAGAAGGGAAGTCAATGAGTGACTTTTTTGACCTTTGGGCCAAAAATGTGTTCAGTAGGTCAATTATGGACAACTTTACAGCCATAACGTAAAAAAATATTAAAAACTAAAATCTTTTGTGGACCTTTTTTCTACTAATTGGAATCAGAAGGGAAGTCAATGAGTGACTTTTTTTACCTTTGGGCCAAAAATATGTTCAGTAGGTCAAATATGGACAAAGCCATAACGTAATTTAAAAAAAAAAATTAAAATCTTTTGTGGACCTTTTTTCTACTAATTGGAATCAGAAGGGAAGTCAATGAGTGACTTTTTTGACCTTTGGGCCAAAAATGTGTTCAGTAGGTAAATTATGGACAACTTTACAGCCATAACGTAATCTTTTTTTAAAAAATTAAAATCTTTTGTGGACCTTTTTTCTACTAATTGGAATCAGAAGGGAAGTCAATGAGTTACTTTTTTACGTTTGGGCCAAAAATATGTTCAGTAAGTCAAATATGAACTTCTGTACAGCCATAACGTACAAAAAAAATTAAAAAAAATAAACATTTTGTGGACCTTTTAGCTACTAATTGGAATCAGAAGGGAAGTCAATGAGTGATTTTTTTTACCTTTGGGCCAAAAATATGTTCAGTAGGTCAAATATGGACAACTTTACAGCCATAACGTAATAAAAAAAAAAAAATTAAAATCTTTTGTGGACCTTTTTTCTACTAATTGGAATCAGAAGGGAAGTCAATGAGTGACTTTTTTGACCTTTGGGCCAAAAATATGTTCAGTAGGTCAAATATGGACTTCTGTACAGCCATAAAATGTAAAAAAAAATTACAATTAAAATCTTTTGTGGACCTTTTTTCTACTAATTGGAATCAGAAGGGAAGTCAATGAGTGACTTTTTTTTACCTTTGGGCCAAAAATATGTTCAGTAGGTCAAATATGGACAACTTTACAGCCATAACGTAAAAAAAAAATTAAAAACTAAAATCTTTTTTGGACCTTTTATCTACTAATTGGAATCAGAAGGGAAGTCAATGAGTGACTTTTTTTTACCTTTGGGCCAAAAATATGTTCAGTAGGTCAAATATGGACAACTTTACAGCCATAACGTAATTTAAAAAAAAAATATTAAAATCTTTTGTGGACCTTTTTTCTACTAATTGGAATCAGAAGGGAAGTCAATGAGTGACTTTTTTGACCTTTGGGCCAAAAATGTGTTCAGTAGGTCAATTATGGACAACTTTACAGCCATAACGTAATTTTTTTTTTAAAATTAAAATCTTTTGTGGACCTTTTTTCTACTAATTGGAATCAGAAGGGAAGTCAATGAGTGACTTTTTTTTACCTTTGGGCCAAAAATGTGTTCAGTAGGTCAAATATGGACAACTTTACAGCCATAACGTAATTTAAAAAAAAAAAAAAAAAATCTTTTGTGGACCTTTTTTCTACTAATTGGAATCAGAAGGGAAGTCAATGAGTGACTTTTTTTACCTTTAGGCCAAAAATATGTTCAGTAGGTCAAATATGGACTTCTGTACAGCCATAAAATGTAAAAAAAACTAAAAACTAAAAAAAAATCTTTTGTGGACCTTTTTTCTACTAATTGGAATCAGAAGGGAAGTCAATGAGTGACTTTTTTACGTTTGGGCCAAAAATATGTTCAGTAGGTCAAATATGGACTTCTGTACAGCCATAAAATGTAAAAAATAAAAATAAAAAATAAAAATCTTTTGTGGACCTTTTAGCTACTAATTGGAATCAGAAGGGAAGTCAATGAGTGACTTTTTTTTACCTTTGGGCCAAAAATATGTTCAGTAGGTCAAATATGAACTTCTGTACAGCCATAAAATGTAAAAAAAAAATTACAATTAAAATCTTTTGTGGACCTTTTTTCTACTAATTGGAATCAGAAGGGAAGTCATTGAGTGACTTTTTTTTACCTTTGGGCCAAAAATATGTTCAGTAGGTCAAATATGGACAACTTTACAGCCATAACGTAAAAAAAAAATTAAAAACTAAAATCTTTTGTGGACCTTTTTTCTACTAATTGGAATCAGAAGGGAAGTCAATGAGTGACTTTTTTTTACCTTTGGGCCAAAAATATGTTCAGTAGGTCAAATATGGACAACTTTACAGCCATAACGTAATTTAAAAAAAATATATTAAAATCTTTTGTGGACCTTTTTTCTACTAATTGGAATCAGAAGGGAAGTCAATGAGTGACTTTTTTGACCTTTGGGCCAAAAATGTGTTCAGTAGGTCAATTATGGACAACTTTACAGCCATAACGTAATTAAAAAAAAAAAAATTAAAATCTTTTGTGGACCTTTTTTCTACTAATTGGAATCAGAAGGGAAGTCAGTGAGTGACTTTTTTTTACCTTTGGGCCAAAAATATGTTCAGTAGGTCAAATATGGACAACTGTACAGCCATAACGTAATTTTTTTAAAAAAATTAAAATCTTTTGTGGACCTTTTTTCTACTAATTGGAATCAGAAGGGAAGTCAATGAGTGACTTTTTTGACCTTTGGGCCAAAAATGTGTTCAGTCTGTCAATTATAGACAACTTTACAGCCATAACGTATTTTTTTTTTAAAAAATTAAAATCTTTTGTGGACCTTTTTTCTACTAATTGGAATCAGAAGGGAAGTCAATGAGTGACTTTTTTTTTACCTTTGGGCCAAAAATATGTTCAGTAGGTCAAATATGGACAACTTTACAGCCATAACGTAAAAAAAAAAATTAAAAATTAAAATCTTTTGTGGACCTTTTTTCTACTAATTGGAATCAGAAGGGAAGTCAATGAGTGACTTTTTTTTACCTTTGGGCCAAAAATATGTTCAGTAGGTCAAATATGAACCTCTGTACAGCCATAAAATGTAAAGAAAAAATTACAATTAAATACTTTTGTGGACCTTTTTTCTACTAATTGGAATCAGAAGGGAAGTCAATGAGTGACTTTTTTTTACCTTTGGGCCAAAAATATGTTCAGTAGGTCAATTATGGACAACTTTACAGCCATAACGTAATTTAAAAAAAAAAAAATTAAAATCTTTTGTGGACCTTTTTTCTACTAATTGGAATCAGAAGGGAAGTCAATGAGTGACTTTTTTGACCTTTGGGCCAAAATGTGTTCAGTAGGTCAATTATGGACAACTTTACAGCCATAACGTAAACATTTTTTTAAAAAATTAAAATCTTTTGTGGACCTTTTTTCTACTAATTGGAATCAGAAGGGAAGTCAATGAGTGACTTTTTTTACCTTTGGGCCAAAAATATGTTCAGTAGGTCAAATATGGACTTCTGTACAGCCATAAAATGTAAAAAATAAAAATAAAAAATAAAATCTTTTGTGGACCTTTTTCCTACTTAATTGGAATCAGAAGGGAAGTCAATGAGTGACTTTTTTACCTTTGGGCCAAAAATATGTTCAGTAGGTCAATTATGGACAACTTTACAGCCATAAAATGTAAAAAAAAAAAATACAATTAAAATCTTTTGTGGACCTTTTTTCTACTAATTGGAATCAGAAGGGAAGTCAATGAGTGACTTTTTTTACCTTTGGGCCAAAAATATGTTCAGTAGGTCAAATATGGACAACTTTACAGCCATAACGTAAAAAAATATTAAAAACTAAAATCTTTTGTGGACCTTTTTTCTACTAATTAGAATCAGAAGGGAAGTCAATGAGTGACTTTTTTTTACCTTTGGGCCAAAAATATGTTCAGTAGGTCAAATATGGACAACTTTACAGCCATAACGTAATTTAAAAAAAAAAAATTAAAATCTTTTGTGGACCTTTTTTCTACTAATTGGAATCAGAAGGGAAGTCAATGAGTGACTTTTTTGACCTTTGGGCCAAAAATGTGTTCAGTAGGTCAATTATGGACAACTTTACAGCCATAACGTAAACATTTTTTAAAAAATTAAAATCTTTTGTGGACCTTTTTTCTACTAATTGGAATCAGAAGGGAAGTCAATGAGTGACTTTTTTTTACCTTTGGGCCAAAAATATGTTCAGTAGGTCAAATATGGACTTCTGTACAGCCATAAAATGTAAAAAATAAAAATAAAAATAAAAATCTTTTGTGGACCTTTTTCCTACTTAATTGGAATCAGAAGGGAAGTCAATGAGTGACTTTTTTACCTTTGGGCCAAAAATATGTTCAGTAGGTCAATTATGGACAACTTTACAGCCATAAAATGTAAAAAAAAAAAATACAATTAAAATCTTTTGTGGACCTTTTTTCTACTAATTGGAATCAGAAGGAAGTCAATGAGTGACTTTTTTTACCTTTGGGCCAAAAATATGTTCAGTAGGTCAAATATGGACAACTTTACAGCCATAACGTAAAAAAATATTAAAAACTAAAATCTTTTGTGGACCTTTTTTCTACTAATTAGAATCAGAAGGGAAGTCAATGAGTGACTTTTTTTTACCTTTGGGCCAAAAATATGTTCAGTAGGTCAAATATGGACAACTTTACAGCCATAACGTAATTTAAAAAAAAAAATTAAAATCTTTTGTGGACCTTTTTTCTACTAATTGGAATCAGAAGGGAAGTCAATGAGTGACTTTTTTGACCTTTGGGCCAAAATTGTGTTCAGTAGGTAAATTATGGACAAATTTACAGCCATAACGTAATCTTTTTTTTTAAAAATTAAAATCTTTTGTGGACCTTTTTTCTACTAATTGGAATCAGAAGGGAAGTCAATGAGTTACTTTTTTACCTTTGGGCCAAAAATATGTTCAGTAGGTCAAATATGAACTTCTGTACAGCCATAAAATGTAAAAAAAAAATTACAATTAAAATCTTTTGTGGACCTTTTTTCTACTAATTGGAATCAGAAGGGAAGTCAATGAGTGACTTTTTTTACCTTTGGGCCAAAAATATGTTCAGTAGGTCAAACATGGACAACTTTACAGCCATAACGTAAAAAAAAATTAAAAACTAAAATCTTTTGTGGACCTTTTTTCTACTAATTGGAATCAGAAGGGAAGTCAATGAGTGACTTTTTTTTACCTTTGGGCCAAAAATATGTTCAGTAGGTCAAATATGGACAACTTTACAGCCATAACATAATTTTAAAAAAAATATTAAAATCTTTTGTGGACCTTTTTTCTACTAATTGGAATCAGAAGGGAAGTCAATGAGTGACTTTTTTGACCTTTGGGCCAAAAATGTGTTCAGTAGGTCAATTATGGACAACTTTACAGCCATAACGTAATTAAAAAAAAAAAATTAAAATCTTTTGTGGACCTTTTTTCTACTAATTGGAATCAGAAGGGAAGTCAATGAGTGACTTTTTTTTTTTACCTTTGGGCCAAAAATATGTTCAGTAGGTCAAATATGGACAACTTTACAGCCATAACGTAATTTTTAAAAAAAAAATTAAAATCTTTTGTGGACCTTTTTTCTACTAATTGGAATCAGAAGGGAAGTCAATGAGTGACTTTTTTGACCTTTGGGCCAAAAATGTGTTCAGTAGGTCAATTATGGACAACTTTACAGCCATAACGTAATTTTTTTTAAAAAAATTAAAATCTTTTGTGGACCTTTTTTCTACTAATTGGAATCAGAAGGGAAGTCAATGAGTGACTTTTTTTTACCTTTGGGCCAAAAATATGTTCAGTAGGTCAAATATGGACTTCTGTACAGCCATAAAATGTAAAAAATAAAAATAAAAAATAAAAATCTTTTGTGGACCTTTTAGCTACTAATTGGAATCAGAAGGGAAGTCAATGGGTGACTTTTTTTTTTACCTTTGGGCCAAAAATATGTTCAGTAGGTCAAATATGAACTTCTGTACAGCCATAAAATGTAAAAAAAAAATTACAATTAAAATCTTTTGTGGACCTTTTTTCTACTAATTGGAATCAGAAGGGAAGTCAATGAGTGACTTTTTTGACCTTTGGGCCAAAAATGTGTTCAGTAGGTCAATTATGGACAACTTTACAGCCATAACGTAAAAAAATATTAAAAACTAAAATCTTTTGTGGACCTTTTTTCTACTAATTGGAATCAGAAGGGAAGTCAATGAGTGACTTTTTTTTACCTTTGGGCCAAAAATATGTTCAGTAGGTCAAATATGGACAAAGCCATAACGTAATTTAAAAAAAAAAAATTAAAATCTTTTGTGGACCTTTTTTCTACTAATTGGAATCAGAAGGGAAGTCAATGAGTGACTTTTTTGACCTTTGGGCCAAAAATGTGTTCAGTAGGTAAATTATGGACAACTTTACAGCCATAACGTAATCTTTTTTTAAAAAATTAAAATCTTTTGTGGACCTTTTTTCTACTAATTGGAATCAGAAGGGAAGTCAATGAGTTACTTTTTTACGTTTGGGCCAAAAATATGTTCAGTAAGTCAAATATGAACTTCTGTACAGCCATAACGTACAAAAAAAATTAAAAAAAATAAACATTTTGTGGACCTTTTAGCTACTAATTGGAATCAGAAGGGAAGTCAATGAGTGATTTTTTTTACCTTTGGGCCAAAAATATGTTCAGTAGGTCAAATATGGACAACTTTACAGCCATAACGTAATAAAAAAAAAAAAATTAAAATCTTTTGTGGACCTTTTTTCTACTAATTGGAATCAGAAGGGAAGTCAATGAGTGACTTTTTTGACCTTTGGGCCAAAAATATGTTCAGTAGGTCAAATATGGACTTCTGTACAGCCATAAAATGTAAAAAAAAATTACAATTAAAATCTTTTGTGGACCTTTTTTCTACTAATTGGAATCAGAAGGGAAGTCAATGAGTGACTTTTTTTTACCTTTGGGCCAAAAATATGTTCAGTAGGTCAAATATGGACAACTTTACAGCCATAACGTAAAAAAAAAATTAAAAACTAAAATCTTTTTTGGACCTTTTATCTACTAATTGGAATCAGAAGGGAAGTCAATGAGTGACTTTTTTTTACCTTTGGGCCAAAAATATGTTCAGTAGGTCAAATATGGACAACTTTACAGCCATAACGTAATTTAAAAAAAAAATATTAAAATCTTTTGTGGACCTTTTTTCTACTAATTGGAATCAGAAGGGAAGTCAATGAGTGACTTTTTTGACCTTTGGGCCAAAAATGTGTTCAGTAGGTCAATTATGGACAACTTTACAGCCATAACGTAATTTTTTTTTTAAAAATTAAAATCTTTTGTGGACCTTTTTTCTACTAATTGGAATCAGAAGGGAAGTCAATGAGTGACTTTTTTTTACCTTTGGGCCAAAAATGTGTTCAGTAGGTCAAATATGGACAACTTTACAGCCATAACGTAATTTAAAAAAAAAAAAAAAAAATCTTTTGTGGACCTTTTTTCTACTAATTGGAATCAGAAGGGAAGTCAATGAGTGACTTTTTTTACCTTTAGGCCAAAAATATGTTCAGTAGGTCAAATATGGACTTCTGTACAGCCATAAAATGTAAAAAAAACTAAAAACTAAAAAAAAATCTTTTGTGGACCTTTTTTCTACTAATTGGAATCAGAAGGGAAGTCAATGAGTGACTTTTTTACGTTTGGGCCAAAAATATGTTCAGTAGGTCAAATATGGACTTCTGTACAGCCATAAAATGTAAAAAATAAAAATAAAAAATAAAAATCTTTTGTGGACCTTTTAGCTACTAATTGGAATCAGAAGGGAAGTCAATGAGTGACTTTTTTTTACCTTTGGGCCAAAAATATGTTCAGTAGGTCAAATATGAACTTCTGTACAGCCATAAAATGTAAAAAAAAAATTACAATTAAAATCTTTTGTGGACCTTTTTTCTACTAATTGGAATCAGAAGGGAAGTCATTGAGTGACTTTTTTTTACCTTTGGGCCAAAAATATGTTCAGTAGGTCAAATATGGACAACTTTACAGCCATAACGTAAAAAAAAAATTAAAAACTAAAATCTTTTGTGGACCTTTTTTCTACTAATTGGAATCAGAAGGGAAGTCAATGAGTGACTTTTTTTTACCTTTGGGCCAAAAATATGTTCAGTAGGTCAAATATGGACAACTTTACAGCCATAACGTAATTTAAAAAAAATATATTAAAATCTTTTGTGGACCTTTTTTCTACTAATTGGAATCAGAAGGGAAGTCAATGAGTGACTTTTTTGACCTTTGGGCCAAAAATGTGTTCAGTAGGTCAATTATGGACAACTTTACAGCCATAACGTAATTAAAAAAAAAAAAATTAAAATCTTTTGTGGACCTTTTTTCTACTAATTGGAATCAGAAGGGAAGTCAGTGAGTGACTTTTTTTTACCTTTGGGCCAAAAATATGTTCAGTAGGTCAAATATGGACAACTGTACAGCCATAACGTAATTTTTTTTAAAAAAATTAAAATCTTTTGTGGACCTTTTTTCTACTAATTGGAATCAGAAGGGAAGTCAATGAGTGACTTTTTTGACCTTTGGGCCAAAAATGTGTTCAGTCTGTCAATTATAGACAACTTTACAGCCATAACGTATTTTTTTTTTAAAAAATTAAAATCTTTTGTGGACCTTTTTTCTACTAATTGGAATCAGAAGGGAAGTCAATGAGTGACTTTTTTTTTACCTTTGGGCCAAAAATATGTTCAGTAGGTCAAATATGGACAACTTTACAGCCATAACGTAAAAAAAAAAATTTAAAATTTAAATCTTTTGTGGACCTTTTTTCTACTAATTGGAATCAGAAGGGAAGTCAATGAGTGACTTTTTTTTACCTTTGGGCCAAAAATATGTTCAGTAGGTCAAATATGAACCTCTGTACAGCCATAAAATGTAAAGAAAAAATTACAATTAAATACTTTTGTGGACCTTTTTTCTACTAATTGGAATCAGAAGGGAAGTCAATGAGTGACTTTTTTTTACCTTTGGGCCAAAAATATGTTCAGTAGGTCAAATATGGACAACTTTACAGCCATAACGTAATTGAAAAAAAAAAATTTAAAATCTTTTGTGGACCTTTTTTCTACTAATTGGAATCAGAAGGGAAGTCAATGAGTGACTTTTTTGACCTTTGGGCCAAAAATGTGTTCAGTAGGTCAATTATGGACAACTTTACAGCCATAACGAAATTTTTTTTTTAAAAATTAAAATATTTTGTGGACCTTTTTTCTACTAATTGGAATCAGAAGGGAAGTCAATGAGTGACTTTTTTTTTTACCTTTGGGCCAAAAATATGTTCAGTAGGTCAAATATGGACTTCTGTACAGCCATAAAATGTAAAAAAAAAATTACAATTAAAATCTTTTGTGGACCTTTTTTCTACTAATTGGAATCAGAAGGGAAGTCAATGAGTGACTTTTTTTTTACCTTTGGGCCAAAAATATGTTCAGTAGGTCAAATATGGACTTCTGTACAGCCATAAAATGTAAAAAATAAAAATAAAAAATAAAAATCTTTTGTGGACCTTTTTCCTACTTAATTGGAATCAGAAGGGAAGTCAATGGGTGACTTTTTTTTACCTTTGGGCCAAAAATATGTTCAGTAGGTCAAATATGAACTTCTGTACAGCCATAAAATGTAAAAAAAAAATTACAATTAAAATCTTTTGTGGACCTTTTTTCTACTAATTGGAATCAGAAGGGAAGTCAATGAGTGACTTTTTTGACCTTTGGGCCAAAAATGTGTTCAGTAGGTCAATTATGGACAACTTTACAGCCATAACGTAAAAAAATATTAAAAACTAAAATCTTTTGTGGACCTTTTTTCTACTAATTGGAATCAGAAGGGAAGTCAATGAGTGACTTTTTTTTACCTTTGGGCCAAAAATATGTTCAGTAGGTCAAATATGGACTTCTGTACAGCCATAAAATGTAAAAAATAAAAATAAAAAATAAAAATCTTTTGTGGACCTTTTAGCTACTAATTGGAATCAGAAGGGAAGTCAATGGGTGACTTTTTTTTTTACCTTTGGGCCAAAAATATGTTCAGTAGGTCAAATATGAACTTCTGTACAGCCATAAAATGTAAAAAAAAAATTACAATTAAAATCTTTTGTGGACCCTTTTTCTACTAATTGTAATCAGAAGGGAAGTCAATGGGTGACTTTTTTTTTACCTTTGGGCCAAAAATATGTTCAGTAGGTCAAATATGAACTTCTGTACAGCCATAAAATGTAAAAAAAAAATTACAATTAAAATCTTTTGTGGACCTTTTTTCTACTAATTGGAATCAGAAGGGAAGTCAATGAGTGACTTTTTTTACCTTTGGGCCAAAAATATGTTCAGTAGGTCAAATATGGACAACTTTACAGCCATAACGTAAAAAAAAAATTAAAAACTAAAATCTTTTGTGGACCTTTTTTCTACTAATTGGAATCAGAAGGGAAGTCAATGAGTGACTTTTTTTTTTACCTTTGGGCCAAAAATATGTTCAGTAGGTCAATTATGGACAACTTTACAGCCATAATGTAAATTTTTCTTAAAAATTTAAATCTTTTGTGGACCTTTTTTCTACTAATTGGAATCAGAAGGGAAGTCAATGAGTGACTTTTTTTACCTTTGGGCCAAAAATATGTTCAGTAGGTCAATTATGGACAACTTTACAGCCATAAAATGTAAAAAAAAAAAAATACAATTAAAATCTTTTGTGGACCTTTTTTCTACTAATTGGAATCAGAAGGGAAGTCAATGAGTGACTTTTTTGACCTTGGGGACAAAAATATGTTCAGTAAGTCAAATATGAACTTCTGTACAGCCATAAAATGTAAAAAAAAAATTACAATTAAAATCTTTTGTGGACCTTTTTTCTACTAATTGGAATCAGAAGGGAAGTCAATGGGTGACTTTTTTTTACCTTTGGGCCAAAAATATGTTCAGTAGGTCAAATATGAACTTCTGTACAGCCATAAAATGTAAAAAAAAAAATTACAATTAAAATCTTTTGTGGACCTTTTTTCTACCAATTGGAATCAGAAGGGAAGTCAATGAGTGACTTTTTTTACCTTTGGGCCAAAAATATGTTCAGTAGGTCAAATATGGACAACTTTACAGCCATAACGTAAAAAAAAAATTAAAAACTAAAATCTTTTGTGGACCTTTTTTCTACTAATTGGAATCAGAAGGGAAGTCAATGAGTGACTTTTTTTTTTTACCTTTGGGCCAAAAATATGTTCAGTAGGTCAAATATGGACAACTTTACAGCCATAACGTAATTTAAAAAAAAAAAAATTAAAATCTTTTGTGGACCTTTTTTCTACTAATTGGAATCAGAAGGGAAGTCAATGAGTGACTTTTTTTACCTTTAGGCCAAAAATATGTTCAGTAGGTCAAATATGGACTTCTAATTGGAATCAGAAGGGAAGTCAATGAGTGACTTTTTTTTACCTTTGGGCCAAAAATATGTTCAGTAGGTCAAATATGGACAACTTTACAGCCATAACGTAAAAAAAAAAAATTAAAAATTAAAATCTTTTGTGGACCTTTTTTCTACTAATTGGAATCAGAAGGGAAGTCAATGAGTGACTTTTTTTTACCTTTGGGCCAAAAATATGTTCAGTAGGTCAAATATGGACTTCTGTACAGCCATAAAATTAAAAAAATAAAAATAAAAAATTAAAATCTTTTGTGGACCTTTTAGCTACTAATTGGAATCAGAAGGGAAGTCAATGGGTGACTTTTTTTTTTACCTTTGGGCCAAAAATATGTTCAGTAGGTCAAATATGGACAACTTTACAGCCATAACGTAATTAAAAAAAAAAAATTAAAATCTTTTGTGGACCTTTTTTCTACTAATTGGAATCAGAAGGGAAGTCAATGAGTGACTTTTTTTTTAACCTTTGGGCCAAAAATATGTTCAGTAGGTCAAATATGAACTTCTGTACAGCCATAAAATGTAAAAAAAAAATTACAATTAAAATCTTTTGTGGACCTTTTTTCTACTAATTGGAATCAGAAGGGAAGTCAATGGGTGACTTTTTTTTACCTTTGGGCCAAAAATATGTTCAGTAGGTCAAATATGAACTTCTGTACAGCCATAAAATGTAAAAAAAAAATTACAATTAAAATCTTTTGTGGACCTTTTTTCTACTAATTGGAATCAGAAGGGAAGTCAATGAGTGACTTTTTTTTACCTTTGGGCCAAAAATATGTTCAGTAGGTCAAATATGGACAACTTTACAGCCATAACGTAAAAAAAAAATTAAAAACTAAAATCTTTTGTGGACCTTTTTTCTACTAATTGGAATCAGAAGGGAAGTCAATGAGTGACTTTTTTTTACCTTTGGGCCAAAAATATGTTCAGTAGGTCAAATATGGACAACTTTACAGCCATAACATAATTTAAAAAAAAAATATTAAAATCTTTTGTGGACCTTTTTTCTACTAATTGGAATCAGAAGGGAAGTCAATGAGTGACTTTTTTGACCTTTGGGCCAAAAATGTGTTCAGTAGGTCAATTATGGACAACTTTACAGCCATAACGTAATTAAAAAAAAAAATTTAAAATCTTTTGTGGACCTTTTTTCTACTAATTGGAATCAGAAGGGAAGTCAATGAGTGACTTTTTTTTTTACCTTTGGGCCAAAAATATGTTCAGTAGGTCAAATATGGACAACTTTACAGCCATAACGTAATTTTTAAAAAAAAAATTAAAATCTTTTGTGGACCTTTTTTCTACTAATTGGAATCAGAAGGGAAGTCAATGAGTGACTTTTTTGACCTTTGGGCCAAAAATGTGTTCAGTAGGTCAATTATGGACAACTTTACAGCCATAACGAAATTTTTTTTTAAAAAATTAAAATCTTTTGTGGACCTTTTTTCTACTAATTGGAATCAGAAGGGAAGTCAATGAGTGACTTTTTTTTACCTTTGGGCCAAAAATATGTTCAGTAGGTCAAATATGGACTTCTGTACAGCCATAAAATGTAAAAAATAAAAATAAAAAATAAAAATCTTTTGTGGACCTTTTAGCTACTAATTGGAATCAGAAGGGAAGTCAATGGGTGACTTTTTTTTTACCTTTGGGCCAAAAATATGTTCAGTAGGTCAAATATGAACTTCTGTACAGCCATAAAATGTAAAAAAAAAATTACAATTAAAATCTTTTGTGGACCTTTTTTCTACTAATTGGAATCAGAAGGGAAGTCAATGAGTGACTTTTTTGACCTTTGGGCCAAAAATGTGTTCAGTAGGTCAATTATGGACAACTTTACAGCCATAACGTAAAAAAATATTAAAAACTAAAATCTTTTGTGGACCTTTTTTCTACTAATTGGAATCAGAAGGGAAGTCAATGAGTGACTTTTTTTTTACCTTTGGGCCAAAAATATGTTCAGTAGGTCAAATATGGACAAAGCCATAACGTAATTTAAAAAAAAAAATTAAAATCTTTTGTGGACCTTTTTTCTACTAATTGGAATCAGAAGGGAAGTCAATGAGTGACTTTTTTGACCTTTGGGCCAAAAATGTGTTCAGTAGGTAAATTATGGACAACTTTACAGCCATAACGTAATCTTTTTTTTAAAAATTAAAATCTTTTGTGGACCTTTTTTCTACTAATTGGAATCAGAAGGGAAGTCAATGAGTTACTTTTTTACGTTTGGGCCAAAAATATGTTCAGTAAGTCAAATATGAACTTCTGTACAGCCATAACATACAAAAAAAATTAAAAAAAATAAACATTTTGTGGACCTTTTAGCTACTAATTGGAATCAGAAGGGAAGTCAATGAGTGATTTTTTTTACCTTTGGGCCAAAAATATGTTCAGTAGGTCAAATATGGACAACTTTACAGCCATAACGTAATTAAAAAAAAAAAATTAAAATCTTTTGTGGACCTTTTTTCTACTAATTGGAATCAGAAGGGAAGTCAATGAGTGACTTTTTTGACCTTTGGGCCAAAAATATGTTCAGTAGGTCAAATATGGACTTCTGTACAGCCATAAAATGTAAAAAAAAAAATTACAATTAAAATCTTTTGTGGACCTTTTTTCTACTAATTGGAATCAGAAGGGAAGTCAATGAGTGACTTTTTTTACCTTTGGGCCAAAAATATGTTCAGTAGGTCAAATATGGACAACTTTACAGCCATAACGTAAAAAAAAAATTAAAAACTAAAATCTTTTTTGGACCTTTTTTCTACTAATTGGAATCAGAAGGGAAGTCAATGAGTGACTTTTTTTTACCTTTGGGCCAAAAATATGTTCAGTAGGTCAAATATGGACAACTTTACAGCCATAACGTAATTTAAAAAAAAAATATTAAAATCTTTTGTGGACCTTTTTTCTACTAATTGGAATCAGAAGGGAAGTCAATGAGTGACTTTTTTGACCTTTGGGCCAAAAATGTGTTCAGTAGGTCAATTATGGACAACTTTACAGCCATAACGTAATTTAAAAAAAAAAAAAAATTAAAATCTTTTGTGGACCTTTTTTCTACTAATTGGAATCAGAAGGGAAGTCAATGAGTGACTTTTTTTTACCTTTGGGCCAAAAATATGTTCAGTAGGTCAAATATGGACAACTTTACAGCCATAACGTAATTAAAAAAAAAAAAATTAAAATCTTTTGTGGACCTTTTTTCTACTAATTGGAATCAGAAGGGAAGTCAATGAGTGACTTTTTTGACCTTTGGGCCAAAAATGTGTTCAGTAGGTCAATTATGGACAACTTTACAGCCATAACGTAATTTTTTTTTTAAAAATTAAAATCTTTTGTGGACCTTTTTTCTACTAATTGGAATCAGAAGGGAAGTCAATGAGTAACTTTTTTTTACCTTTGGGCCAAAAATATGTTCAGTAGGTCAAATATGGACAACTTTACAGCAATAACGTAATTTTTTTTTTAAAAATTAAAATCTTTTGTGGACCTTTTTTCTACTAATTGGAATCAGAAGGGAAGTCAATGAGTGACTTTTTTGACCTTTGGGCCAAAAATGTGTTCAGTAGGTCAAATATGGACAACTTTACAGCCATAACGTAATTAAAAAAAAAAAAAAAAAAATCTTTTGTGGACCTTTTTTCTACTAATTGGAATCAGAAGGGAAGTCAATGAGTGACTTTTTTTACCTTTAGGCCAAAAATATGTTCAGTAGGTCAAATATGGACTTCTGTACAGCCATAAAATGTAAAAAAAACTAAAAACTAAAAAAAAATCTTTTGTGGACCTTTTTTCTACTAATTGGAATCAGAAGGGAAGTCAATGAGTGACTTTTTTACGTTTGGGCCAAAAATATGTTCAGTAGGTCAAATATGGACTTCTGTACAGCCATAAAATGTAAAAAATAAAAATAAAAAATAAAAATCTTTTGTGGACCTTTTAGCTACTAATTGGAATCAGAAGGGAAGTCAATGAGTGACTTTTTTTTACCTTTGGGCCAAAAATATGTTCAGTAGGTCAAATATGAACTTCTGTACAGCCATAAAATGTAAAAAAAAAATTACAATTAAAATATTTTGTGGACCTTTTTTCTACTAATTGGAATCAGAAGGGAAGTCAATGGGTGACTTTTTTTTACCTTTGGGCCAAAAATATGTTCAGTAGGTCAAATATGAACTTCTGTACAGCCATAAAATGTAAAAAAAAAATTACAATTAAAATCTTTTGTGGACCTTTTTTCTACTAATTGGAATCAGAAGGGAAGTCAGTGAGTGACTTTTTTTTACCTTTGGGCCAAAAATATGTTCAGTAGGTCAAATATGGACAACTTTACAGCCATAACGTAATTTTTAAAAAAAAAATTAAAATCTTTTGTGGACCTTTTTTCTACTAATTGGAATCAGAAGGGAAGTCAATGAGTGACTTTTTTTTACCTTTGGGCCAAAAATATGTTCAGTAGGTCAAATATGGACAACTTTACAGCCATAACGTAAAAAAAAAATTAAAAATTAAAATCTTTTGTGGACCTTTTTTCTACTAATTGGAATCAGAAGGGAAGTCAATGAGTGACTTTTTTTTACCTTTGGGCCAAAAATATGTTCAGTAGGTCAAATATGAACCTCTGTACAGCCATAAAATGTAAAGAAAAAATTACAATTAAAATCTTTTGTGGACCTTTTTTCTACTAATTGGAATCAGAAGGGAAGTCAATGAGTGACTTTTTTTTTTACCTTTGGGCCAAAAATATGTTCAGTAGGTCAAATATGGACAACTTTACAGCCATAACGTAATTTTTAAAAAAAAAATTAAAATCTTTTGTGGACCTTTTTTCTACTAATTGGAATCAGAAGGGAAGTCAATGAGTGACTTTTTTGACCTTTGGGCCAAAAATGTGTTCAGTAGGTCAATTATGGACAACTTTACAGCCATAACGTAATTTTTTTTTAAAAAATTAAAATCTTTTGTGGACCTTTTTTCTACTAATTGGAATCAGAAGGGAAGTCAATGAGTGACTTTTTTTTACCTTTGGGCCAAAAATATGTTCAGTAGGTCAAATATGGACTTCTGTACAGCCATAAAATGTAAAAAATAAAAATAAAAAATAAAAATCTTTTGTGGACCTTTTAGCTACTAATTGGAATCAGAAGGGAAGTCAATGGGTGACTTTTTTTTTACCTTTGGGCCAAAAATATGTTCAGTAGGTCAAATATGGACAACTTTACAGCCATAACGTAATAAAAAAAAAAAAAAAAAAAATCTTTTGTGGACCTTTTTTCTACTAATTGGAATCAGAAGGGAAGTCAATGAGTGACTTTTTTTACCTTTAGGCCAAAAATATGTTCAGTAGGTCAAATATGGACTTCTGTACAGCCATAAAATGTAAAAAAAACTAAAAACTAAAAAAAAATCTTTTGTGGACCTTTTTTCTACTAATTGGAATCAGAAGGGAAGTCAATGAGTGACTTTTTTACGTTTGGGCCAAAAATATGTTCAGTAGGTCAAATATGGACTTCTGTACAGCCATAAAATGTAAAAAATAAAAATAAAAAATAAAAATCTTTTGTGGACCTTTTAGCTACTAATTGGAATCAGAAGGGAAGTCAATGAGTGACTTTTTTTTACCTTTGGGCCAAAAATATGTTCAGTAGGTCAAATATGAACTTCTGTACAGCCATAAAATGTAAAAAAAAAATTACAATTAAAATATTTTGTGGACCTTTTTTCTACTAATTGGAATCAGAAGGGAAGTCAATGGGTGACTTTTTTTTACCTTTGGGCCAAAAATATGTTCAGTAGGTCAAATATGAACTTCTGTACAGCCATAAAATGTAAAAAAAAAATTACAATTAAAATCTTTTGTGGACCTTTTTTCTACTAATTGGAATCAGAAGGGAAGTCATTGAGTGACTTTTTTTTACCTTTGGGCCAAAAATATGTTCAGTAGGTCAAATATGGACAACTTTACAGCCATAACGTAATTTAAAAAAAATATATTAAAATCTTTTGTGGACCTTTTTTCTACTAATTGGAATCAGAAGGGAAGTCAATGAGTGACTTTTTTGACCTTTGGGCCAAAAATGTGTTCAGTAGGTCAATTATGGACAACTTTACAGCCATAACGTAATAAAAAAAAAAAAATTTAAAATCTTTTGTGGACCTTTTTTCTACTAATTGGAATCAGAAGGGAAGTCAGTGAGTGACTTTTTTTTACCTTTGGGCCAAAAATATGTTCAGTAGGTCAAATATGGACAACTTTACAGCCATAACGTAATTTTTTAAAAAAAAATTAAAATCTTTTGTGGACCTTTTTTCTACTAATTGGAATCAGAAGGGAAGTCAATGAGTGACTTTTTTGACCTTTGGGCCAAAAATGTGTTCAGTAGGTCAATTATAGACAACTTTACAGCCATAACGTAATTTTTTTTAAAAAAATTAAAATCTTTTGTGGACCTTTTTTCTACTAATTGGAATCAGAAGGGAAGTCAATGAGTGACTTTTTTTTACCTTTGGGCCAAAAATATGTTCAGTAGGTCAAATATGGACAACTTTACAGCCATAACGTAAAAAAAAAAATTAAAAATTAAAATCTTTTGTGGACCTTTTTTCTACTAATTGGAATCAGAAGGGAAGTCAATGAGTGACTTTTTTTTACCTTTGGGCCAAAAATATGTTCAGTAGGTCAAATATGAACCTCTGTACAGCCATAAAATGTAAAAAAAAAATTACAATTAAAATCTTTTGTGGACCTTTTTTCTACTAATTGGAATCAGAAGGGAAGTCATTGAGTGACTTTTTTTTACCTTTGGGCCAAAAATATGTTCAGTAGGTCAAATATGGACAACTTTACAGCCATAACGTAATTTAAAAAAAATATATTAAAATCTTTTGTGGACCTTTTTTCTACTAATTGGAATCAGAAGGGAAGTCAATGAGTGACTTTTTTGACCTTTGGGCCAAAAATGTGTTCAGTAGGTCAATTATGGACAACTTTACAGCCATAACGTAATAAAAAAAAAAAAATGTAAAATCTTTTGTGGACCTTTTTTCTACTAATTGGAATCAGAAGGGAAGTCAGTGAGTGACTTTTTTTTACCTTTGGGCCAAAAATATGTTCAGTAGGTCAAATATGGACAACTTTACAGCCATAACGTAATTTTAAAAAAAAAAATTAAAATCTTTTGTGGACCTTTTTTCTACTAATTGGAATCAGAAGGGAAGTCAATGAGTGACTTTTTTGACCTTTGGGCCAAAAATGTGTTCAGTAGGTCAATTATAGACAACTTTACAGCCATAACGTAATTTTTTTTTAAAAAATTAAAATCTTTTGTGGACCTTTTTTCTACTAATTGGAATCAGAAGGGAAGTCAATGAGTGACTTTTTTTTACCTTTGGGCCAAAAATATGTTCAGTAGGTCAAATATGGACAACTTTACAGCCATAACGTAAAAAAAAAATTAAAAATTAAAATCTTTTGTGGACCTTTTTTCTACTAATTGGAATCAGAAGGGAAGTCAATGAGTGACTTTTTTTTACCTTTGGGCCAAAAATATGTTCAGTAGGTCAAATATGAACCTCTGTACAGCCATAAAATGTAAAGAAAAAATTACAATTAAAATCTTTTGTGGACCTTTTTTCTACTAATTGGAATCAGAAGGGAAGTCAATGAGTGACTTTTTTTTTTACCTTTGGGCCAAAAATATGTTCAGTAGGTCAAATATGGACAACTTTACAGCCATAACGTAATTTTTAAAAAAAAAATTAAAATCTTTTGTGGACCTTTTTTCTACTAATTGGAATCAGAAGGGAAGTCAATGAGTGACTTTTTTGACCTTTGGGCCAAAAATGTGTTCAGTAGGTCAATTATGGACAACTTTACAGCCATAACGTAATTTTTTTTTTAAAAATTAAAATCTTTTGTGGACCTTTTTTCTACTAATTGGAATCAGAAGGGAAGTCAATGAGTGACTTTTTTTTACCTTTGGGCCAAAAATATGTTCAGTAGGTCAAATATGGACTTCTGTACAGCCATAAAATGTAAAAAAAAAATTACAATTAAAATCTTTTGTGGACCTTTTTTCTACTAATTGGAATCAGAAGGGAAGTCAATGAGTGACTTTTTTTTACATTTGGGCCAAAAATATGTTCAGTAGGTCAAATATGGACAACTTTACAGCCATAACGTAAAAAAAAAATTAAAAACTAAAATCTTTTGTGGACCTTTTTTCTACTAATTGGAATCAGAAGGGAAGTCAATGAGTGACTTTTTTTTTACCTTTGGGCCAAAAATATGTTCAGTAGGTCAAATATGGACAACTTTACAGCCATAACGTAATTTAAAAAAAAAATATTAAAATCTTTTGTGGACCTTTTTTCTACTAATTGGAATCAGAAGGGAAGTCAATGAGTGACTTTTTTGACCTTTGGGCCAAAAATGTGTTCAGTAGGTCAATTATGGACAACTTTACAGCCATAACGTAATTTAAAAAAAAAAAAAAAAAATCTTTTGTGGACCTTTTTTCTACTAATTGGAATCAGAAGGGAAGTCAATGAGTGACTTTTTTTTACCTTTGGGCCAAAAATATGTTCAGTAGGTCAAATATGGACAACTTTACAGCCATAACGTAATTTTTAAAAAAAAAATTAAAATCTTTTGTGGACCTTTTTTCTACTAATTGGAATCAGAAGGGAAGTCAATGAGTGACTTTTTTGACCTTTGGGCCAAAAATGTGTTCAGTAGGTCAATTATGGACAACTTTACAGCCATAACGTAATTTTTTTTAAAAAAATTAAAATCTTTTGTGGACCTTTTTTCTACTAATTGGAATCAGAAGGGAAGTCAATGAGTGACTTTTTTTTACCTTTGGGCCAAAAATATGTTCAGTAGGTCAAATATGGACAACTTTACAGCCATAACGTAAAAATTTTTTTTTAAAATTAAAATCTTTTGTGGACCTTTTTTCTACTAATTGGAATCAGAAGGGAAGTCAATGAGTGATTTTTTTTTACCTTTGGGCCAAAAATATGTTCAGTAGGTCAAATATGGACTTCTGTACAGCCATAAAATGTAAAAAATAAAAATAAAAAATAAAAATCTTTTGTGGACCTTTTAGCTACTAATTGGAATCAGAAGGGAAGTCAATGGGTGACTTTTTTTTTTACCTTTGGGCCAAAAATATGTTCAGTAGGTCAAATATGAACTTCTGTACAGCCATAAAATGTAAAAAAAAAATTACAATTAAAATCTTTTGTGGACCTTTTTTCTACTAATTGGAATCAGAAGGGAAGTCAATGAGTGACTTTTTTTTACCTTTGGGCCAAAAATATGTTCAGTAGGTCAAATATGGACAACTTTACAGCCATAACGTAATTTAAAAAAAAAATATTAAAATCTTTTGTGGACCTTTTTTCTACTAATTGGAATCAGAAGGGAAGTCAATGAGTGACTTTTTTGACCTTTGGGCCAAAAATGTGTTCAGTAGGTCAATTATGGACAACTTTACAGCCATAACGTAATTTAAAAAAAAAAAATTAAAATCTTTTGTGGACCTTTTTTCTACTAATTGGAATCAGAAGGGAAGTCAATGAGTGACTTTTTTTTACCTTAGGGCCAAAAATATGTTCAGTAGGTCAATTATGGACAACTTTACAGCCATAACGTAATTAAAAAAAAAATTAAAATCTTTTGTGGACCTTTTTTCTACTAATTGGAATCAGAAGGGAAGTCAATGAGTGACTTTTTTGACCTTTGGGCCAAAAATGTGTTCAGTAGGTCAATTATGGACAACTTTACAGCCATAACGTAATTTTTTTTAAAAAAATTAAAATCTTTTGTGGACCTTTTTTCTACTAATTGGAATCAGAAGGGAAGTCAATGAGTGACTTTTTTTTACCTTTGGGCCAAAAATATGTTCAGTAGGTCAAATATGGACAACTTTACAGCCATAACGTAAAAAAAAAAATTAAAAATTAAAATCTTTTGTGGACCTTTTTTCTACTAATTGGAATCAGAAGGGAAGTCAATGAGTGACTTTTTTTTACCTTTGGGCCAAAAATATGTTCAGTAGGTCATATATGAACCTCTGTACAGCCATAAAATGTAAAAAAAAAAATTACAATTAAAATCTTTTGTGGACCTTTTTTCTACTAATTGGAATCAGAAGGGAAGTCAATGAGTGACTTTTTTTTACCTTTGGGCCAAAAATATGTTCAGTAGGTCAAATATGGACAACTTTACAGCCATAACGTAATTTAAAAAAAATATATTAAAATCTTTTGTGGACCTTTTTTCTACTAATTGGAATCAGAAGGGAAGTCAATGAGTGACTTTTTTGACCTTTGGGCCAAAAATGTGTTCAGTAGGTCAATTATGGACAACTTTACAGCCATAACGTAATTAAAAAAAAAAAATTTAAAATCTTTTGTGGACCTTTTTTCTACTAATTGGAATCAGAAGGGAAGTCAGTGAGTGACTTTTTTTTACCTTTGGGCCAAAAATATGTTCAGTAGGTCAAATATGGACAACTTTACAGCCATAACGTAATTTTTTAAAAAAAAATTAAAATCTTTTGTGGACCTTTTTTCTACTAATTGGAATCAGAAGGGAAGTCAATGAGTGACTTTTTTGACCTTTGGGCCAAAAATGTGTTCAGTAGGTCAATTATAGACAACTTTACAGCCATAACGTAATTTTTTTTTTAAAAATTAAAATCTTTTGTGGACCTTTTTTCTACTAATTGGAATCAGAAGGGAAGTCAATGAGTGACTTTTTTTTTACCTTTGGGCCAAAAATATGTTCAGTAGGTCAAATATGGACAACTTTACAGCCATAACGTAAAAAAAAAAATTAAAAATTAAAATCTTTTGTGGACCTTTTTTCTACTAATTGGAATCAGAAGGGAAGTCAATGAGTGACTTTTTTTTACCTTTGGGCCAAAAATATGTTCAGTAGGTCAAATATGAACCTCTGTACAGCCATAAAATGTAAAGAAAAAATTACAATTAAAATCTTTTGTGGACCTTTTTTCTACTAATTGGAATCAGAAGGGAAGTCAATGAGTGACTTTTTTTTACCTTTGGGCCAAAAATATGTTCAGTAGGTCAAATATGGACAACTTTACAGCCATAACGTAATTGAAAAAAAAAAAATTAAAATCTTTTGTGGACCTTTTTTCTACTAATTGGAATCAGAAGGGAAGTCAATGAGTGACTTTTTTGACCTTTGGGCCAAAAATGTGTTCAGTAGGTCAATTATGGACAACTTTACAGCCATAACGAATTTTTTTTTTTAAAAATTAAAATATTTTGTGGACCTTTTTTCTACTAATTGGAATCAGAAGGGAAGTCAATGAGTGACTTTTTTTTTTACCTTTGGGCCAAAAATATGTTCAGTAGATCAAATATGGACTTCTGTACAGCCATAAAATGTAAAAAAAAAATTACAATTAAAATCTTTTGTGGACCTTTTTTCTACTAATTGGAATCAGAAGGGAAGTCAATGAGTGACTTTTTTTTTACCTTTGGGCCAAAAATATGTTCAGTAGGTCAAATATGGACTTCTGTACAGCCATAAAATGTAAAAAATAAAAATAAAAAATAAAAATCTTTTGTGGACCTTTTTCCTACTTAATTGGAATCAGAAGGGAAGTCAATGGGTGACTTTTTTTTACCTTTGGGCCAAAAATATGTTCAGTAGGTCAAATATGAACTTCTGTACAGCCATAAAATGTAAAAAAAACAATTACAATTAAAATCTTTTGTGGACCTTTTTTCTACTAATTGGAATCAGAAGGGAAGTCAATGAGTGACTTTTTTTTACCTTTGGGCCAAAAATATGTTCAGTAGGTCAAATATGGACAACTTTACAGCCATAACGTAAAAAAAAAATTAAAAACTAAAATCTTTTGTGGACCTTTTTTCTACTAATTGGAATCAGAAGGGAAGTCAATGAGTGACTTTTTTTTACCTTTGGGCCAAAAATATGTTCAGTAGGTCAAATATGGACAACTTTACAGCCATAACGTAATTTAAAAAAAAAAAATTAAAATCTTTTGTGGACCTTTTTTATACTAATTGGAATCAGAAGGGAAGTTAATGAGTGACTTTTTTGACCTTTGGGCCAAAAATGTGTTCAGTAGGTCAATTATGGACAACTTTACAGCCATAACGTAATTTTTTTTTAAAAAATTAAAATCTTTTGTGGACCTTTTTTCTACTAATTGGAATCAGAAGGGAAGTCAATGAGTGACTTTTTTGACCTTTGGGCCAAAAATGTGTTCAGTAGGTCAATTATGGACAACTTTACAGCCATAACGTAATTTTTTTTTAAAAAAATTAAAATATTTTGTGGACCTTTTTTCTACTAATTGGAATCAGAAGGGAAGTCAATGAGTGACTTTTTTTTACCTTTGGGCCAAAAATATGTTCAGTAGGTCAAATATGGACAACTTTACAGCCATAACGTAAAAAAAAAAATTAAAAATTAAAATCTTTTGTGGACCTTTTTTCTACTAATTGGAATCAGAAGGGAAGTCAATGAGTGACTTTTTTTTTACCTTTGGGCCAAAAATATGTTCAGTAGGTCAAATATGAACCTCTGTACAGCCATAAAATGTAAAAAAAAAATTACAATTAAAATCTTTTGTGGACCTTTTTTCTACTAATTGGAAACAGAAGGGAAGTCAATGAGTGACTTTTTTTTACCTTTGGGCCAAAAATATGTTCAGTAGGTCAAAAATGGACAACTTTACAGCCATAACGTAATTTAAAAAAAAAAATTTAAAATCTTTTGTGGACCTTTTTTCTACTAATTGGAATCAGAAGGGAAGTCAATGAGTGACTTTTTTTTACCTTTGGGCCAAAAATATGTTCAGTAGGTCAAAAATGGACAACTTTACAGCCATAACGTAAAAAAAAAAATTAAAAACTAAAATCTTTTGTGGACCTTTTTTCTACTAATTGGAATCAGAAGGGAAGTCAATGAGTGACTTTTTTTTTACCTTTGGGCCAAAAATATGTTCAGTAGGTCAAATATGGACTTCTGTACAGCCATAAAATGTAAAATGTAAAAAATAAAAATAAAAAATAAAAATCTTTTGTGGACCTTTTTCCTACTTAATTGGAATCAGAAGGGAAGTCAATGGGTGACTTTTTTTTACCTTTGGGCCAAAAATATGTTCAGTAGGTCAAATATGAACTTCTGTACAGCCATAAAATGTAAAAAAAAATTACAATTAAAATCTTTTGTGGACCTTTTTTCTACTAATTGGAATCAGAAGGGAAGTCAATGAGTGACTTTTTTGACCTTTGGGCCAAAAATGTGTTCAGTAGGTCAATTATGGACAACTTTACAGCCATAACGTAAAAAAATATTAAAAACTAAAATCTTTTGTGGACCTTTTTTCTACTAATTGGAATCAGAAGGGAAGTCAATGAGTGACTTTTTTTTTACCTTTGGGCCAAAAATATGTTCAGTAGGTCAAATATGGACAACTTTACAGCCATAACGTAATTAAAAAAAAAAAAATTAAAATCTTTTGTGGACCTTTTTTCTACTAATTGGAATCAGAAGGGAAGTCAATGAGTGACTTTTTTGACCTTTGGGCCAAAAATGTGTTCAGTAGGTAAATTATGGACAAATTTACAGCCCTAACGTAATCTTTTTTTTAAAAATTAAAATCTTTTGTGGACCTTTTTTCTACTAATTGGAATCAGAAGGGAAGTCAATGAGTTACTTTTTTACCTTTGGGCCAAAAATATGTTCAGTAGGTCAAATATGAACTTCTGTACAGCCATAAAATGTAAAAAAAAAATTACAATTAAAATCTTTTGTGGACCTTTTTTCTACTAATTGGAATCAGAAGGGAAGTCAATGAGTGACTTTTTTTACCTTTGGGCCAAAAATATGTTCAGTAGGTCAAATATGGACAACTTTACAGCCATAACGTAAAAAAAAAATTAAAAATTAAAATCTTTTGTGGACCTTTTTTCTACTAATTGGAATCAGAAGGGAAGTCAATGAGTGACTTTTTTTTACCTTTGGGCCAAAAATATGTTCAGTAGGTCAAATATGAACTTCTGTACAGCCATAAAATGTAAAAAAAAAATTACAATTAAAATCTTTTGTGGACCTTTTTTCTACTAATTGGAATCAGAAGGGAAGTCAATGAGTGACTTTTTTTACCTTTTGGCCAAAAATATGTTCAGTAGGTCAAATATGGACAACTTTA
Source organism: Romanogobio albipinnatus (assembly GCA_023566225.1). Taxonomy (NCBI): domain Eukaryota; kingdom Metazoa; phylum Chordata; class Actinopteri; order Cypriniformes; family Gobionidae; genus Romanogobio; species Romanogobio albipinnatus. The sequence goes on along the minus strand of CM042247.1, from coordinate 58,360,272 downwards.
CAGCCATAACGTAAAAAAAAAATTAAAAACTAAAATCTTTTGTGGACCTTTTTCCTACTAATTGGAATCAGAAGGGAAGTCAATGAGTGACTTTTTTTACCTTTGGGCCAAAAATATGTTCAGTAGGTCAAATATGGACAACTTTACAGCCATAACGTAATTTAAAAAAAAAAATTAAAATCTTTTGTGGACCTTTTTTCTACTAATTGGAATCAGAAGGGAAGTCAATGAGTGACTTTTTTGACCTTTGGGCCAAAAATGTGTTCAGTAGGTCAATTATGGACAACTTTACAGCCATAACGTAATTTTTTTTAACAAAATTAAAATCTTTTGTGGACCTTTTTTCTACTAATTGGAATCAGAAGGGAAGTCAATGAGTGACTTTTTTTTACCTTTGGGCCAAAAATATGTTCAGTAGGTCAAAAATGGACAACTTTACAGCCATAACGTAAAAATTTTTTTTAAAAATTAAAATCTTTTGTGGACCTTTTTTCTACTAATTGGAATCAGAAGGGAAGTCAATGAGTGACTTTTTTTTACCTTTGGGCCAAAAATATGTTCAGTAGGTCAAATATGGACTTCTGTACAGCCATAAAATGTAAAAAATAAAAATAAAAAATAAAAATCTTTTGTGGACCTTTTTCCTACTTAATTGGAATCAGAAGGGAAGTCAATGGGTGACTTTTTTTTTAACCTTTGGGCCAAAAATATGTTCAGTAGGTCAAATATGAACTTCTGTACAGCCATAAAATGTAAAAAAAAAAATTACAATTAAAATCTTTTGTGGACCTTTTTTCTACTAATTGGAATCAGAAGGGAAGTCAATGAGTGACTTTTTTTACCTTTGGGCCAAAAATATGTTCAGTAGGTCAAATATGGACAACTTTACAGCCATAACGTAAAAAAATATTAAAAACTAAAATCTTTTGTGTACCTTTTTTCTACTAATTGGAATCAGAAGGGAAGTCAATGAGTGACTTTTTTGACCTTTGGGCCAGAAATGTATTCAGTAGGTCAAATATGGACTTCTGTACAGCCATAAAATGTAAAAAAAAATTTTTTTAAATTAAAATCTTTTGTGGACCTTTTTTCTACTAATTGGAATCAGAAGGGAAGTCAATGAGTGACTTTTTTTTACCTTGGGGACTAAAATATGTTCAGTAAGTCAAATATGAACTTCTGTACAGCCATAACATGTAAAAAATAAAAAATAAACTTTAAAAACCCTTTGGTGGAACTTTTGGCTGGTAATTGTATTCAGAAGAGAAGTCACTGAGCATGTGTAGTAAGTTAGTTTTTAAGGACGCTTGGGACAAAAATATGTTCAGTAGGTCAAATATGGACATCTTTACAGCCATAACGTAATTTAAAAAAAAAAAATTAAAATCTTTTGTGGACCTTTTTTCTACTAATTGGAATCAGAAGGGAAGTCAATGAGTGACTTTTTTTTACCTTTGGGCCAAAAATATGTTCAGTAGGTCAATTATGGACAACTTTACAGCCATAATGTAAATTTTTCTTAAAAATTTAAATCTTTTGTGGACCTTTTTTCTACTAATTGGAATCAGAAGGGAAGTCAATGAGTGACTTTTTTTTACCTTTGGGCCAAAAATATGTTCAGTAGGTCAATTATGGACAACTTTACAGCCATAAAATGTAAAAAAAAAAAATACAATTAAAATCTTTTGTGGACCTTTTTTCTACTAATTGGAATCAGAAGGGAAGTCAATGAGTGACTTTTTTGACCTTGGGGACGAAAATATGTTCAGTAAGTCAAATATGGACATCTTTACAGCCATAACGTAATTAAAAAAAAAAAAATTAAAATCTTTTGTGGACCTTTTTTCTACTAATTGGAATCAGAAGGGAAGTCAATGAGTGACTTTTTTTTTTTTTACCTTTGGGCCAAAAATATGTTCAGTAGGTCAATTATGGACAACTTTACAGCCATAATGTAAATTTTTCTTAAAAATTTAAATCTTTTGTGGACCTTTTTTCTACTAATTGGAATCAGAAGGGAAGTCAATGAGTGACTTTTTTTTACCTTTGGGCCAAAAATATGTTCAGTAGGTCAATTATGGACAACTTTACAGCCATAAAATGTAAAAAAAAAAATTACAATTAAAATCTTTTGTGGACCTTTTTTCTACTAATTGGAATCAGAAGGGAAGTCAATGAGTGACTTTTTTGACCTTGGGGACGAAAATATGTTCAGTAAGTCAAATATGAACTTCTGTACAGCAATAAAATGTAAAAAAAAAATTACAATTAAAATCTTTTGTGGACCTTTTTTCTACTAATTGGAATCAGAAGGGAAGTCAATGGGTGACTTTTTTTTACCTTTGGGCCAAAAATATGTTCAGTAGGTCAAATATGAACTTCTGTACAGCCATAAAATGTTAAAAAAAAAATTACAATTAAAATCTTTTGTGGACCTTTTTTCTACCAATTGGAATCAGAAGGGAAGTCAATGAGTGACTTTTTTGACCTTTGGGCCAAAAATGTGTTCAGTAGGTCATTTATGGACTTCTGTACAGCCATAAAATGTAAAAAATAAAAATAAAAAATAAAAATCTTTTGTGGACCTTTTAGCTACTAATTGGAATCAGAAGGGAAGTCAATGGGTGACTTTTTTTTTTACCTTTGGGCCAAAAATATGTTCAGTAGGTCAAATATGAACTTCTGTACAGCCATAAAATGTAAAAAAAAATTACAATTAAAATCTTTTGTGGACCTTTTTTCTACTAATTGGAATCAGAAGGGAAGTCAATGGGTGACTTTTTTTTACCTTTGGGCCAAAAATATGTTCAGTAGGTCAAATATGAACTTCTGTACAGCCATAAAATGTAAAAAAAAAATTACAATTAAAATCTTTTGTGGACCTTTTTTCTACTAATTGGAATCAGAAGGGAAGTCAATGAGTGACTTTTTTACCTTTGGGCCAAAAATATGTTCAGTAGGTCAAATATGGACAACTATACAGCCATAACGTAAAAAAAAAATTAAAAACTAAAATCTTTTGTGGACCTTTTTTCTACTAATTGGAATCAGAAGGGAAGTCAATGAGTGACTTTTTTTTACCTTTGGGCCAAAAATATGTTCAGTAGGTCAAATATGGACAACTTTACAGCCATAACGTAATTTAAAAAAAAAAATTTAAAATCTTTTGTGGACCTTTTTTCTACTAATTGGAATCAGAAGGGAAGTTAATGAGTGACTTTTTTGACCTTTGGGCCAAAAATGTGTTCAGTAGGTCAATTATGGACAACTTTACAGCCATAACGTAATTTTTAAAAAAAAAATTAAAATCTTTTGTGGACCTTTTTTCTACTAATTGGAATCAGAAGGGAAGTCAATGAGTGACTTTTTTGACCTTTGGGCCAAAAATGTGTTCAGTAGGTCAATTATGGACAACTTTACAGCCATAACGTAATTTTTTTTTTAAAAATTAAAATCTTTTGTGGACCTTTTTTCTACTAATTGGAATCAGAAGGGAAGTCAATGAGTGACTTTTTTTTACCTTTGGGCCAAAAATATGTTCAGTAGGTCAAATATGGACAACTTTACAGCCATAACGTAAAAAAAAAATTAAAAATTAAAATCTTTTGTGGACCTTTTTTCTACTAATTGGAATCAGAAGGGAAGTCAATGAGTGACTTTTTTTTTACCTTTGGGCCAAAAATATGTTCAGTAGGTCAAATATGAACCTCTGTACAGCCATAAAATGTAAAAAAAAAATTACAATTAAAATCTTTTGTGGACCTTTTTTCTACTAATTGGAAACAGAAGGGAAGTCAATGAGTGACTTTTTTTTACCTTTGGGCCAAAAATATGTTCAGTAGGTCAAATATGGACAACTTTACAGCCATAACGTAATTTAAAAAAAAAAAATTAAAATCTTTTGTGGACCTTTTTTCTACTAATTGGAATCAGAAGGGAAGTCAATGAGTGACTTTTTTGACCTTTGGGCCAAAAATGTGTTCAGTAGGTCAATTATGGACAACTTTACAGCCATAACGTAATTTAAAAAAAAAAAAATTAAAATCTTTTGTGGACCTTTTTTCTACTAATTGGAATCAGAAGGGAAGTCAATGAGTGACTTTTTTTTACCTTTGGGCCAAAAATATGTTCAGTAGGTCAAAAATGGACAACTTTACAGCCATAACGTAAAAAAAAAAAATTAAAAACTAAAATCTTTTGTGGACCTTTTTTCTACTAATTGGAATCAGAAGGGAAGTCAATGAGTGACTTTTTTGACCTTTGGGCCAAAAATGTGTTCAGTAGGTAAATTATGGACAAATTTACAGCCCTAACGTAATCTTTTTTTTAAAAATTAAAATCTTTTGTGGACCTTTTTTCTACTAATTGGAATCAGAAGGGAAGTCAATGAGTTACTTTTTTACCTTTGGGCCAAAAATATGTTCAGTAGGTCAAATATGAACTTCTGTACAGCCATAAAATGTAAAAAAAAAATTACAATTAAAATCTTTTGTGGACCTTTTTTCTACTAATTGGAATCAGAAGGGAAGTCAATGAGTGACTTTTTTTACCTTTGGGCCAAAAATATGTTCAGTAGGTCAAATATGGACAACTTTACAGCCATAACGTAAAAAAAAAATTAAAAATTAAAATCTTTTGTGGACCTTTTTTCTACTAATTGGAATCAGAAGGGAAGTCAATGAGTGACTTTTTTTTACCTTTGGGCCAAAAATATGTTCAGTAGGTCAAATATGAACTTCTGTACAGCCATAAAATGTAAAAAAAAAATTACAATTAAAATCTTTTGTGGACCTTTTTTCTACTAATTGGAATCAGAAGGGAAGTCAATGAGTGACTTTTTTTACCTTTTGGCCAAAAATATGTTCAGTAGGTCAAATATGGACAACTTTACAGCCATAACGTAAAAAAAAAATTAAAAACTAAAATCTTTTGTGGACCTTTTTCCTACTAATTGGAATCAGAAGGGAAGTCAATGAGTGACTTTTTTTTACCTTTGGGCCAAAAATATGTTCAGTAGGTCAAATATGGACAACTTTACAGCCATAACGTAATTTAAAAAAAAAATTTAAAATCTTTTGTGGACCTTTTTTCTACTAATTGGAATCAGAAGGGAAGTCAATGAGTGACTTTTTTGACCTTTGGGCCAAAAATGTGTTCAGTAGGTCAATTATGGACAACTTTACAGCCATAACGTAATTTTTTTTAACAAAATTAAAATCTTTTGTGGACCTTTTTTCTACTAATTGGAATCAGAAGGGAAGTCAATGAGTGACTTTTTTTTACCTTTGGGCCAAAAATATGTTCAGTAGGTCAAAAATGGACAACTTTACAGCCATAACGTAAATTTTTTTTTAAAAAATTAAAATCTTTTGTGGACCTTTTTTCTACTACTTGGAATCAGAAGGGAAGTCAATGAGTGACTTTTTTTTACCTTTGGGCCAAAAATATGTTCAGTAGGTCAAATATGGACTTCTGTACAGCCATAAAATGTAAAAAATAAAAATAAAAAATAAAAATCTTTTGTGGACCTTTTTCCTACTTAATTGGAATCAGAAGGGAAGTCAATGGGTGACTTTTTTTTTAACCTTTGGGCCAAAAATATGTTCAGTAGGTCAAATATGAACTTCTGTACAGCCATAAAATGTAAAAAAAAAAATTACAATTAAAATCTTTTGTGGACCTTTTTTCTACTAATTGGAATCAGAAGGGAAGTCAATGAGTGACTTTTTTTACCTTTGGGCCAAAAATATGTTCAGTAGGTCAAATATGGACAACTTTACAGCCATAACGTAAAAAAATATTAAAAACTAAAATCTTTTGTGTACCTTTTTTCTACTAATTGGAATCAGAAGGGAAGTCAATGAGTGACTTTTTTGACCTTTGGGCCAGAAATGTATTCAGTAGGTCAAATATGGACTTCTGTACAGCCATAAAATGTAAAAAAAATTTTTTTTAAATTAAAATCTTTTGTGGACCTTTTTTCTACTAATTGGAATCAGAAGGGAAGTCAATGAGTGACTTTTTTTTACCTTGGGGACTAAAATATGTTCAGTAAGTCAAATATGAACTTCTGTACAGCCATAACATGTAAAAAATAAAAAATAAACTTTAAAAACCCTTTGGTGGAACTTTTGGCTGGTAATTGTATTCAGAAGAGAAGTCACTGAGCATGTGTAGTAAGTTAGTTTTTAAGGACGCTTGGGACAAAAATATGTTCAGTAGGTCAAATATGGACATCTTTACAGCCATAACGTAATTTAAAAAAAAAAAATTAAAATCTTTTGTGGACCTTTTTTCTACTAATTGGAATCAGAAGGGAAGTCAATGAGTGACTTTTTTTTACCTTTGGGCCAAAAATATGTTCAGTAGGTCAATTATGGACAACTTTACAGCCATAATGTAAATTTTTCTTAAAAATTTAAATCTTTTGTGGACCTTTTTTCTACTAATTGGAATCAGAAGGGAAGTCAATGAGTGACTTTTTTTACCTTTGGGCCAAAAATATGTTCAGTAGGTCAATTATGGACAACTTTACAGCCATAAAATGTAAAAAAAAAAAATACAATTAAAATCTTTTGTGGACCTTTTTTCTACTAATTGGAATCAGAAGGGAAGTCAATGAGTGACTTTTTTGACCTTGGGGACGAAAATATGTTCAGTAAGTCAAATATGGACATCTTTACAGCCATAACGTAATTAAAAAAAAAAAAAAATTAAAATCTTTTGTGGACCTTTTTTCTACTAATTGGAATCAGAAGGGAAGTCAATGAGTGACTTTTTTTTTTTTTACCTTTGGGCCAAAAATATGTTCAGTAGGTCAATTATGGACAACTTTACAGCCATAATGTAAATTTTTCTTAAAAATTTAAATCTTTTGTGGACCTTTTTTCTACTAATTGGAATCAGAAGGGAAGTCAATGAGTGACTTTTTTTTACCTTTGGGCCAAAAATATGTTCAGTAGGTCAATTATGGACAACTTTACAGCCATAAAATGTAAAAAAAAAAATTACAATTAAAATCTTTTGTGGACCTTTTTTCTACTAATTGGAATCAGAAGGGAAGTCAATGAGTGACTTTTTTGACCTTGGGGACGAAAATATGTTCAGTAAGTCAAATATGAACTTCTGTACAGCAATAAAATGTAAAAAAAAAATTACAATTAAAATCTTTTGTGGACCTTTTTTCTACTAATTGGAATCAGAAGGGAAGTCAATGGGTGACTTTTTTTTACCTTTGGGCCAAAAATATGTTCAGTAGGTCAAATATGAACTTCTGTACAGCCATAAAATGTTAAAAAAAAAATTACAATTAAAATCTTTTGTGGACCTTTTTTCTACCAATTGGAATCAGAAGGGAAGTCAATGAGTGACTTTTTTTACCTTTGGGCAAAAAATATGTTCAGTAGGTCAAATATGGACAACTTTACAGCCATAACGTAAAAAAAAATTAAAAACTAAAATCTTTTGTGGACCTTTTTTCTACTAATTGGAATCAGAAGGGAAGTCAATGAGTGACTTTTTTTTTTACCTTTGGGCCAAAAATATGTTCAGTAGGTCAAATATGGACAACTTTACAGCCATAACGTAATTTAAAAAAAAAAAATTAAAATCTTTTGTGGACCTTTTTTCTACTAATTGGAATCAGAAGGGAAGTCAATGAGTGACTTTTTTGACCTTTGGGCCAAAAATGTGTTCAGTAGGTCATTTATGGACTTCTGTACAGCCATAAAATGTAAAAAATAAAAATAAAAAATAAAAATCTTTTGTGGACCTTTTAGCTACTAATTGGAATCAGAAGGGAAGTCAATGGGTGACTTTTTTTTTTACCTTTGGGCCAAAAATATGTTCAGTAGGTCAAATATGGACTTCTGTACAGCCATAAAATGTAAAAAATAAAAATAAAAAATAAAAATCTTTTGTGGACCTTTTTCCTACTTAATTGGAATCAGAAGGGAAGTCAATGGGTGACTTTTTTTTTAACCTTTGGGCCAAAAATATGTTCAGTAGGTCAAATATGAACTTCTGTACAGCCATAAAATGTAAAAAAAAAAATTACAATTAAAATCTTTTGTGGACCTTTTTTCTACTAATTGGAATCAGAAGGGAAGTCAATGAGTGACTTTTTTTACCTTTGGGCCAAAAATATGTTCAGTAGGTCAAATATGGACAACTTTACAGCCATAACGTAAAAAAATATTAAAAACTAAAATCTTTTGTGTACCTTTTTTCTACTAATTGGAATCAGAAGGGAAGTCAATGAGTGACTTTTTTGACCTTTGGGCCAGAAATGTATTCAGTAGGTCAAATATGGACTTCTGTACAGCCATAAAATGTAAAAAAAATTTTTTTTAAATTAAAATCTTTTGTGGACCTTTTTTCTACTAATTGGAATCAGAAGGGAAGTCAATGAGTGACTTTTTTTTTACCTTGGGGACTAAAATATGTTCAGTAAGTCAAATATGAACTTCTGTACAGCCATAACATGTAAAAAATAAAAAATAAACTTTAAAAACCCTTTGGTGGAACTTTTGGCTGGTAATTGTATTCAGAAGAGAAGTCACTGAGCATGTGTAGTAAGTTAGTTTTTAAGGACGCTTGGGACAAAAATATGTTCAGTAGGTCAAATATGGACATCTTTACAGCCATAACGTAATTTAAAAAAAAAAAATTAAAATCTTTTGTGGACCTTTTTTCTACTAATTGGAATCAGAAGGGAAGTCAATGAGTGACTTTTTTTTACCTTTGGGCCAAAAATATGTTCAGTAGGTCAATTATGGACAACTTTACAGCCATAATGTAAATTTTTCTTAAAAATTTAAATCTTTTGTGGACCTTTTTTCTACTAATTGGAATCAGAAGGGAAGTCAATGAGTGACTTTTTTTTACCTTTGGGCCAAAAATATGTTCAGTAGGTCAATTATGGACAACTTTACAGCCATAAAATGTAAAAAAAAAAAATACAATTAAAATCTTTTGTGGACCTTTTTTCTACTAATTGGAATCAGAAGGGAAGTCAATGAGTGACTTTTTTGACCTTGGGGACGAAAATATGTTCAGTAAGTCAAATATGGACATCTTTACAGCCATAACGTAATTAAAAAAAAAAAAAATTGAAATCTTTTGTGGACCTTTTTTCTACTAATTGGAATCAGAAGGGAAGTCAATGAGTGACTTTTTTTTTTTTTACCTTTGGGCCAAAAATATGTTCAGTAGGTCAATTATGGACAACTTTACAGCCATAATGTAAATTTTTCTTAAAAATTTAAATCTTTTGTGGACCTTTTTTCTACTAATTGGAATCAGAAGGGAAGTCAATGAGTGACTTTTTTTTACCTTTGGGCCAAAAATATGTTCAGTAGGTCAATTATGGACAACTTTACAGCCATAAAATGTAAAAAAAAAAATTACAATTAAAATCTTTTGTGGACCTTTTTTCTACTAATTGGAATCAGAAGGGAAGTCAATGAGTGACTTTTTTTTTACCTTTGGGCCAAAAATATGTTCAGTAGGTCAAATATGAACCTCTGTACAGCCATAAAATGTAAAAAAAAAATTACAATTAAAATCTTTTGTGGACCTTTTTTCTACTAATTGGAAACAGAAGGGAAGTCAATGAGTGACTTTTTTTTACCTTTGGGCCAAAAATATGTTCAGTAGGTCAAATATGGACAACTTTACAGCCATAACGTAATTTAAAAAAAAAAAATTAAAATCTTTTGTGGACCTTTTTTCTACTAATTGGAATCAGAAGGGAAGTCAATGAGTGACTTTTTTGACCTTTGGGCCAAAAATGTGTTCAGTAGGTCAATTATGGACAACTTTACAGCCATAACGTAATTTAAAAAAAAAAAAATTAAAATCTTTTGTGGACCTTTTTTCTACTAATTGGAATCAGAAGGGAAGTCAATGAGTGACTTTTTTTTACCTTTGGGCCAAAAATATGTTCAGTAGGTCAAAAATGGACAACTTTACAGCCATAACGTAAAAAAAAAAAATTAAAAACTAAAATCTTTTGTGGACCTTTTTTCTACTAATTGGAATCAGAAGGGAAGTCAATGAGTGACTTTTTTGACCTTTGGGCCAAAAATGTGTTCAGTAGGTAAATTATGGACAAATTTACAGCCCTAACGTAATCTTTTTTTTAAAAATTAAAATCTTTTGTGGACCTTTTTTCTACTAATTGGAATCAGAAGGGAAGTCAATGAGTTACTTTTTTACCTTTGGGCCAAAAATATGTTCAGTAGGTCAAATATGAACTTCTGTACAGCCATAAAATGTAAAAAAAAAATTACAATTAAAATCTTTTGTGGACCTTTTTTCTACTAATTGGAATCAGAAGGGAAGTCAATGAGTGACTTTTTTTACCTTTGGGCCAAAAATATGTTCAGTAGGTCAAATATGGACAACTTTACAGCCATAACGTAAAAAAAAAATTAAAAATTAAAATCTTTTGTGGACCTTTTTTCTACTAATTGGAATCAGAAGGGAAGTCAATGAGTGACTTTTTTTTTACCTTTGGGCCAAAAATATGTTCAGTAGGTCAAATATGAACCTCTGTACAGCCATAAAATGTAAAAAAAAAATTACAATTAAAATCTTTTGTGGACCTTTTTTCTACTAATTGGAAACAGAAGGGAAGTCAATGAGTGACTTTTTTTTACCTTTGGGCCAAAAATATGTTCAGTAGGTCAAATATGGACAACTTTACAGCCATAACGTAATTTAAAAAAAAAAAATTAAAATCTTTTGTGGACCTTTTTTCTACTAATTGGAATCAGAAGGGAAGTCAATGAGTGACTTTTTTGACCTTTGGGCCAAAAATGTGTTCAGTAGGTCAATTATGGACAACTTTACAGCCATAACGTAATTTAAAAAAAAAAAAATTAAAATCTTTTGTGGACCTTTTTTCTACTAATTGGAATCAGAAGGGAAGTCAATGAGTGACTTTTTTTACCTTTGGGCCAAAAATATGTTCAGTAGGTCAAATATGGACAACTTTACAGCCATAACGTAATTAAAAAAAAAAAAAATTAAAATCTTTTGTGGACCTTTTTTCTACTAATTGGAATCAGAAGGGAAGTCAATGAGTGACTTTTTTTTTTTTTACCTTTGGGCCAAAAATATGTTCAGTAGGTCAATTATGGACAACTTTACAGCCATAATGTAAATTTTTCTTAAAAATTTAAATCTTTTGTGGACCTTTTTTCTACTAATTGGAATCAGAAGGGAAGTCAATGAGTGACTTTTTTTTACCTTTGGGCCAAAAATATGTTCAGTAGGTCAATTATGGACAACTTTACAGCCATAAAATGTAAAAAAAAAAATTACAATTAAAATCTTTTGTGGACCTTTTTTCTACTAATTGGAATCAGAAGGGAAGTCAATGAGTGACTTTTTTGACCTTGGGGACGAAAATATGTTCAGTAAGTCAAATATGAACTTCTGTACAGCAATAAAATGTAAAAAAAAAATTACAATTAAAATCTTTTGTGGACCTTTTTTCTACTAATTGGAATCAGAAGGGAAGTCAATGGGTGACTTTTTTTTACCTTTGGGCCAAAAATATGTTCAGTAGGTCAAATATGAACTTCTGTACAGCCATAAAATGTTAAAAAAAAAATTACAATTAAAATCTTTTGTGGACCTTTTTTCTACCAATTGGAATCAGAAGGGAAGTCAATGAGTGACTTTTTTTACCTTTGGGCAAAAAATATGTTCAGTAGGTCAAATATGGACAACTTTACAGCCATAACGTAATTTAAAAAAAAAAAATTAAAATCTTTTGTGGACCTTTTTTCTATAATTGGAATCAGAAGGGAAGTCAATGAGTGACTTTTTTGACCTTTGGGCCAAAAATGTGTTCAGTAGGTCATTTATGGACTTCTGTACAGCCATAAAATGTAAAAAATAAAAATAAAAAATAAAAATCTTTTGTGGACCTTTTAGCTACTAATTGGAATCAGAAGGGAAGTCAATGGGTGACTTTTTTTTTTACCTTTGGGCCAAAAATATGTTCAGTAGGTCAAATATGAACTTCTGTACAGCCATAAAATGTAAAAAAAAATTACAATTAAAATCTTTTGTGGACCTTTTTTCTACTAATTGGAATCAGAAGGGAAGTCAATGGGTGACTTTTTTTTACCTTTGGGCCAAAAATATGTTCAGTAGGTCAAATATGAACTTCTGTACAGCCATAAAATGTAAAAAAAAAATTACAATTAAAATCTTTTGTGGACCTTTTTTCTACTAATTGGAATCAGAAGGGAAGTCAATGAGTGACTTTTTTACCTTTGGGCCAAAAATATGTTCAGTAGGTCAAATATGGACAACTATACAGCCATAACGTAAAAAAAAAATTAAAAACTAAAATCTTTTGTGGACCTTTTTTCTACTAATTGGAATCAGAAGGGAAGTCAATGAGTGACTTTTTTTTACCTTTGGGCCAAAAATATGTTCAGTAGGTCAAATATGGACAACTTTACAGCCATAACGTAATTTAAAAAAAAAAATTTAAAATCTTTTGTGGACCTTTTTTCTACTAATTGGAATCAGAAGGGAAGTTAATGAGTGACTTTTTTGACCTTTGGGCCAAAAATGTGTTCAGTAGGTCAATTATGGACAACTTTACAGCCATAACGTAATTTTTTTTTTAAAAATTAAAATCTTTTGTGGACCTTTTTTCTACTAATTGGAATCAGAAGGGAAGTCAATGAGTGACTTTTTTTTACCTTTGGGCCAAAAATATGTTCAGTAGGTCAAATATGGACAACTTTACAGCCATAACGTAAAAAAAAAATTAAAAATTAAAATCTTTTGTGGACCTTTTTTCTACTAATTGGAATCAGAAGGGAAGTCAATGAGTGACTTTTTTTTTACCTTTGGGCCAAAAATATGTTCAGTAGGTCAAATATGAACCTCTGTACAGCCATAAAATGTAAAAAAAAAATTACAATTAAAATCTTTTGTGGACCTTTTTTCTACTAATTGGAAACAGAAGGGAAGTCAATGAGTGACTTTTTTTTACCTTTGGGCCAAAAATATGTTCAGTAGGTCAAATATGGACAACTTTACAGCCATAACGTAATTTAAAAAAAAAAAATTAAAATCTTTTGTGGACCTTTTTTCTACTAATTGGAATCAGAAGGGAAGTCAATGAGTGACTTTTTTGACCTTTGGGCCAAAAATGTGTTCAGTAGGTCAATTATGGACAACTTTACAGCCATAACGTAATTTAAAAAAAAAAAAATTTAAATCTTTTGTGGACCTTTTTTCTACTAATTGGAATCAGAAGGGAAGTCAATGAGTGACTTTTTTTTACCTTTGGGCCAAAAATATGTTCAGTAGGTCAAAAATGGACAACTTTACAGCCATAACGTAAAAAAAAATAATTAAAAACTAAAATCTTTTGTGGACCTTTTTTCTACTAATTGGAATCAGAAGGGAAGTCAATGAGTGACTTTTTTGACCTTTGGGCCAAAAATGTGTTCAGTAGGTAAATTATGGACAAATTTACAGCCCTAACGTAATCTTTTTTTTAAAAATTAAAATCTTTTGTGGACCTTTTTTCTACTAATTGGAATCAGAAGGGAAGTCAATGAGTTACTTTTTTACCTTTGGGCCAAAAATATGTTCAGTAGGTCAAATATGAACTTCTGTACAGCCATAAAATGTAAAAAAAAAATTACAATTAAAATCTTTTGTGGACCTTTTTTCTACTAATTGGAATCAGAAGGGAAGTCAATGAGTGACTTTTTTTACCTTTGGGCCAAAAATATGTTCAGTAGGTCAAATATGGACAACTTTACAGCCATAACGTAAAAAAAAAATTAAAAATTAAAATCTTTTGTGGACCTTTTTTCTACTAATTGGAATCAGAAGGGAAGTCAATGAGTGACTTTTTTTTACCTTTGGGCCAAAAATATGTTCAGTAGGTCAAATATGAACTTCTGTACAGCCATAAAATGTAAAAAAAAAATTACAATTAAAATCTTTTGTGGACCTTTTTTCTACTAATTGGAATCAGAAGGGAAGTCAATGAGTGACTTTTTTTACCTTTTGGCCAAAAATATGTTCAGTAGGTCAAATATGGACAACTTTACAGCCATAACGTAAAAAAAAAATTAAAAACTAAAATCTTTTGTGGACCTTTTTCCTACTAATTGGAATCAGAAGGGAAGTCAATGAGTGACTTTTTTTTACCTTTGGGCCAAAAATATGTTCAGTAGGTCAAATATGGACAACTTTACAGCCATAACGTAATTTAAAAAAAAAAATTAAAATCTTTTGTGGACCTTTTTTCTACTAATTGGAATCAGAAGGGAAGTCAATGAGTGACTTTTTTGACCTTTGGGCCAAAAATGTGTTCAGTAGGTCAATTATGGACAACTTTACAGCCATAACGTAATTTTTTTTAACAAAATTAAAATCTTTTGTGGACCTTTTTTCTACTAATTGGAATCAGAAGGGAAGTCAATGAGTGACTTTTTTTTACCTTTGGGCCAAAAATATGTTCAGTAGGTCAAAAATGGACAACTTTACAGCCATAACGTAAATTTTTTTTAAAAAAATTAAAATCTTTTGTGGACCTTTTTTCTACTACTTGGAATCAGAAGGGAAGTCAATGAGTGACTTTTTTTTACCTTTGGGCCAAAAATATGTTCAGTAGGTCAAATATGGACTTCTGTACAGCCATAAAATGTAAAAAATAAAAATAAAAAATAAAAATCTTTTGTGGACCTTTTTCCTACTTAATTGGAATCAGAAGGGAAGTCAATGGGTGACTTTTTTTTTAACCTTTGGGCCAAAAATATGTTCAGTAGGTCAAATATGAACTTCTGTACAGCCATAAAATGTAAAAAAAAAAATTACAATTAAAATCTTTTGTGGACCTTTTTTCTACTAATTGGAATCAGAAGGGAAGTCAATGAGTGACTTTTTTTACCTTTGGGCCAAAAATATGTTCAGTAGGTCAAATATGGACAACTTTACAGCCATAACGTAAAAAAATATTAAAAACTAAAATCTTTTGTGTACCTTTTTTCTACTAATTGGAATCAGAAGGGAAGTCAATGAGTGACTTTTTTGACCTTTGGGCCAGAAATGTATTCAGTAGGTCAAATATGGACTTCTGTACAGCCATAAAATGTAAAAAAAATTTTTTTTAAATTAAAATCTTTTGTGGACCTTTTTTCTACTAATTGGAATCAGAAGGGAAGTCAATGAGTGACTTTTTTTTTACCTTGGGGACTAAAATATGTTCAGTAAGTCAAATATGAACTTCTGTACAGCCATAACATGTAAAAAATAAAAAATAAACTTTAAAAACCCTTTGGTGGAACTTTTGGCTGGTAATTGTATTCAGAAGAGAAGTCACTGAGCATGTGTAGTAAGTTAGTTTTTAAGGACGCTTGGGACAAAAATATGTTCAGTAGGTCAAATATGGACATCTTTACAGCCATAACGTAATTTAAAAAAAAAAAATTAAAATCTTTTGTGGACCTTTTTTCTACTAATTGGAATCAGAAGGGAAGTCAATGAGTGACTTTTTTTTACCTTTGGGCCAAAAATATGTTCAGTAGGTCAATTATGGACAACTTTACAGCCATAATGTAAATTTTTCTTAAAAATTTAAATCTTTTGTGGACCTTTTTTCTACTAATTGGAATCAGAAGGGAAGTCAATGAGTGACTTTTTTTTACCTTTGGGCCAAAAATATGTTCAGTAGGTCAATTATGGACAACTTTACAGCCATAAAATGTAAAAAAAAAAAATACAATTAAAATCTTTTGTGGACCTTTTTTCTACTAATTGGAATCAGAAGGGAAGTCAATGAGTGACTTTTTTGACCTTGGGGACGAAAATATGTTCAGTAAGTCAAATATGGACATCTTTACAGCCATAACGTAATTAAAAAAAAAAAAAATTGAAATCTTTTGTGGACCTTTTTTCTACTAATTGGAATCAGAAGGGAAGTCAATGAGTGACTTTTTTTTTTTTTACCTTTGGGCCAAAAATATGTTCAGTAGGTCAATTATGGACAACTTTACAGCCATAATGTAAATTTTTCTTAAAAATTTAAATCTTTTGTGGACCTTTTTTCTACTAATTGGAATCAGAAGGGAAGTCAATGAGTGACTTTTTTTTACCTTTGGGCCAAAAATATGTTCAGTAGGTCAATTATGGACAACTTTACAGCCATAAAATGTAAAAAAAAAAATTACAATTAAAATCTTTTGTGGACCTTTTTTCTACTAATTGGAATCAGAAGGGAAGTCAATGAGTGACTTTTTTGACCTTGGGGACGAAAATATGTTCAGTAAGTCAAATATGAACTTCTGTACAGCAATAAAATGTAAAAAAAAAATTACAATTAAAATCTTTTGTGGACCTTTTTTCTACTAATTGGAATCAGAAGGGAAGTCAATGGGTGACTTTTTTTTACCTTTGGGCCAAAAATATGTTCAGTAGGTCAAATATGAACTTCTGTACAGCCATAAAATGTTAAAAAAAAAATTACAATTAAAATCTTTTGTGGACCTTTTTTCTACCAATTGGAATCAGAAGGGAAGTCAATGAGTGACTTTTTTTTACCTTTGGGCCAAAAATATGTTCAGTAGGTCAAATATGGACAACTTTACAGCCATAACGTAAAAAAAAAATTAAAAACTAAAATCTTTTGTGGACCTTTTTTCTACTAATTGGAATCAGAAGGGAAGTCAATGAGTGACTTTTTTTTTTACCTTTGGGCCAAAAATATGTTCAGTAGGTCAAATATGGACAACTTTACAGCCATAACGTAATTTAAAAAAAAAAAATTAAAATCTTTTGTGGACCTTTTTTCTACTAATTGGAATCAGAAGGGAAGTCAATGAGTGACTTTTTTGACCTTTGGGCCAAAAATGTGTTCAGTAGGTCATTTATGGACTTCTGTACAGCCATAAAATGTAAAAAATAAAAATAAAAAATAAAAATCTTTTGTGGACCTTTTAGCTACTAATTGGAATCAGAAGGGAAGTCAATGGGTGACTTTTTTTTTTACCTTTGGGCCAAAAATATGTTCAGTAGGTCAAATATGAACTTCTGTACAGCCATAAAATGTAAAAAAAAATTACAATTAAAATCTTTTGTGGACCTTTTTTCTACTAATTGGAATCAGAAGGGAAGTCAATGGGTGACTTTTTTTTACCTTTGGGCCAAAAATATGTTCAGTAGGTCAAATATGAACTTCTGTACAGCCATAAAATGTAAAAAAAAAATTACAATTAAAATCTTTTGTGGACCTTTTTTCTACTAATTGGAATCAGAAGGGAAGTCAATGAGTGACTTTTTTACCTTTGGGCCAAAAATATGTTCAGTAGGTCAAATATGGACAACTATACAGCCATAACGTAAAAAAAAAATTTAAAACTAAAATCTTTTGTGGACCTTTTTTCTACTAATTGGAATCAGAAGGGAAGTCAATGAGTGACTTTTTTTTACCTTTGGGCCAAAAATATGTTCAGTAGGTCAAATATGGACAACTTTACAGCCATAACGTAATTTAAAAAAAAAAATTTAAAATCTTTTGTGGACCTTTTTTCTACTAATTGGAATCAGAAGGGAAGTTAATGAGTGACTTTTTTGACCTTTGGGCCAAAAATGTGTTCAGTAGGTCAATTATGGACAACTTTACAGCCATAACGTAATTTTTAAAAAAAAAATTTAAATCTTTTGTGGACCTTTTTTCTACTAATTGGAATCAGAAGGGAAGTCAATGAGTGACTTTTTTGACCTTTGGGCCAAAAATGTGTTCAGTAGGTCAATTATGGACAACTTTACAGCCATAACGTAATTTTTTTTTTAAAAATTAAAATCTTTTGTGGACCTTTTTTCTACTAATTGGAATCAGAAGGGAAGTCAATGAGTGACTTTTTTTTACCTTTGGGCCAAAAATATGTTCAGTAGGTCAAATATGGACAACTTTACAGCCATAACGTAAAAAAAAAATTAAAAATTAAAATCTTTTGTGGACCTTTTTTCTACTAATTGGAATCAGAAGGGAAGTCAATGAGTGACTTTTTTTTTTACCTTTGGGCCAAAAATATGTTCAGTAGGTCAAATATGAACCTCTGTACAGCCATAAAATGTAAAAAAAAAATTACAATTAAAATCTTTTGTGGACCTTTTTTCTACTAATTGGAAACAGAAGGGAAGTCAATGAGTGACTTTTTTTTACCTTTGGGCCAAAAATATGTTCAGTAGGTCAAATATGGACAACTTTACAGCCATAACGTAATTAAAAAAAAAAAAATTAAAATCTTTTGTGGACCTTTTTTCTACTAATTGGAATCAGAAGGGAAGTCAATGAGTGACTTTTTTGACCTTTGGGCCAAAAATGTGTTCAGTAGGTCAATTATGGACAACTTTACAGCCATAACGTAATTAAAAAAAAAAAAAATTAAAATCTTTTGTGGACCTTTTTTCTACTAATTGGAATCAGAAGGGAAGTCAATGAGTGACTTTTTTTTACCTTTGGGCCAAAAATATGTTCAGTAGGTCAAAAATGGACAACTTTACAGCCATAACGTAAAAAAAAAAAATTAAAAACTAAAATCTTTTGTGGACCTTTTTTCTACTAATTGGAATCAGAAGGGAAGTCAATGAGTGACTTTTTTTTTACCTTTGGGCCAAAAATATGTTCAGTAGGTCAAATATGGACTTCTGTACAGCCATAAAATGTAAAATGTAAAAAATAAAAATAAAAAATAAAAATCTTTTGTGGACCTTTTTCCTACTTAATTGGAATCAGAAGGGAAGTCAATGGGTGACTTTTTTTTACCTTTGGGCCAAAAATATGTTCAGTAGGTCAAATATGAACTTCTGTACAGCCATAAAATGTAAAAAAAAATTACAATTAAAATCTTTTGTGGACCTTTTTTCTACTAATTGGAATCAGAAGGGAAGTCAATGAGTGACTTTTTTGACCTTTGGGCCAAAAATGTGTTCAGTAGGTCAATTATGGACAACTTTACAGCCATAACGTAAAAAAATATTAAAAACTAAAATCTTTTGTGGACCTTTTTTCTACTAATTGGAATCAGAAGGGAAGTCAATGAGTGACTTTTTTTTACCTTTGGGCCAAAAATATGTTCAGTAGGTCAAATATGGACAACTTTACAGCCATAACGTAATTTAAAAAAAAAAAATTAAAATCTTTTGTGGACCTTTTTTCTACTAATTGGAATCAGAAGGGAAGTCAATGAGTGACTTTTTTGACTTTTGGGCCAAAAATGTGTTCAGTAGGTAAATTATGGACAAATTTACAGCCATAACGTAATCTTTTTTTTAAAAATTAAAATCTTTTGTGGACCTTTTTTCTACTAATTGGAATCAGAAGGGAAGTCAATGAGTTACTTTTTTACCTTTGGGCCAAAAATATGTTCAGTAGGTCAAATATGAACTTCTGTACAGCCATAAAATGTAAAAAAAAAATTACAATTAAAATCTTTTGTGGACCTTTTTTCTACTAATTGGAATCAGAAGGGAAGTCAATGAGTGACTTTTTTTACCTTTGGGCCAAAAATATGTTCAGTAGGTCAAATATGGACAACTTTACAGCCATAACGTAAAAAAAAAAATTAAAAACTAAAATCTTTTGTGGACCTTTTTTCTACTAATTGGAATCAGAAGGGAAGTCAATGAGTGACTTTTTTTTACCTTTGGGCCAAAGATATGTTCAGTAGGTCAAATATGGACAACTTTACAGCCATAACGTAATTTTAAAAAAAAATATTAAAATCTTTTGTGGACCTTTTTTCTACTAATTGGAATCAGAAGGGAAGTCAATGAGTGACTTTTTTGACCTTTGGGCCAAAAATGTGTTCAGTAGGTCAATTATGGACAACTTTACAGCCATAACGTAATTTAAAAAAAAAAAATTAAAATCTTTTGTGGACCTTTTTTCTACTAATTGGAATCAGAAGGGAAGTCAATGAGTGACTTTTTTTTACCTTTGGGCCAAAAATATGTTCAGTAGGTCAAATATGGACAACTTTACAGCCATAACGTAATTTAAAAAAAAAAAAAATTAAAATCTTTTGTGGACCTTTTTTCTACTAATTGGAATCAGAAGGGAAGTCAATGAGTGACTTTTTTTTACCTTTGGGCCAAAAATATGTTCAGTAGGTCAAATATGGACTTCTGTACAGCCATAAAATGTAAAAAAAAAAAAAAAAAAAAAAAATCTTTTGTGTACCTTTTTTCTACTAATTGGAATCAGAAGGGAAGTCAATGAGTGACTTTTTTTTTACCTTTGGGCCAAAAATATGTTCAGTAGGTCAAATATGGACTTCTGTACAGCCATAAAATGTAAAAAATAAAAATAAAAAATAAAAATCTTTTGTGGACCTTTTAGCTACTAATTGGAATCAGAAGGGAAGTCAATGGGTGACTTTTTTTTCACCTTTGGGCCAAAAATATGTTCAGTAGGTCAAATATGAACTTCTGTACAGCCATAAAATGTAAAAAAAAAATTACAATTAAAATCTTTTGTGGACCTTTTTTCTACTAATTGGAATCAGAAGGGAAGTCAATGGGTGACTTTTTTTTACCTTTGGGCCAAAAATATGTTCAGTAGGTCAAATATGAACTTCTGTACAGCCATAAAATGTAAAAAAAAAATTACAATTAAAATCTTTTGTGGACCTTTTTTCTACTAATTGGAATCAGAAGGGAAGTCAATGAGTGACTTTTTTTACCTTTGGGCCAAAAATATGTTCAGTAGGTCAAATATGGACAACTTTACAGCCATAACGTAAAAAAAAAATTAAAAACTAAAATCTTTTGTGGACCTTTTTTCTACTAATTGGAATCAGAAGGGAAGTCAATGAGTGACTTTTTTTTTTTTACCTTTGGGCCAAAAATATGTTCAGTAGGTCAATTATGGACAACTTTACAGCCATAATGTAAATTTTTCTTAAAAATTTAAATCTTTTGTGGACCTTTTTTCTACTAATTGGAATCAGAAGGGAAGTCAATGAGTGACTTTTTTTACCTTTGGGCCAAAAATATGTTCAGTAGGTCAATTATGGACAACTTTACAGCCATAAAATGTAAAAAAAAAAATTACAATTAAAATCTTTTGTGGACCTTTTTTCTACTAATTGGAATCAGAAGGGAAGTCAATGAGTGACTTTTTTGACCTTGGGGACAAAAATATGTTCAGTAAGTCAAATATGAACTTCTGTACAGCCATAAAATGTAAAAAAAAAAATTACAATTAAAATCTTTTGTGGACCTTTTTTCTACTAATTGGAATCAGAAGGGAAGTCAATGGGTGACTTTTTTTTACCTTTGGGCCAAAAATATGTTCAGTAGGTCAAATATGGACTTCTGTACAGCCATAAAATGTAAAAAATAAAAATAAAAAATAAAAATCTTTTGTGGACCTTTTTCCTACTTAATTGGAATCAGAAGGGAAGTCAATGGGTGACTTTTTTTTACCTTTGGGCCAAAAATATGTTCAGTAGGTCAATTATGGACAACTTTACAGCCATAACGTAAAAAAATATTAAAAACTAAAATCTTTTGTGGACCTTTTTTCTACTAATTGGAATCAGAAGGGAAGTCAATGAGTGACTTTTTTTTACCTTTGGGCCAAAAATATGTTCAGTAGGTCAAATATGGACAACTTTACAGCCATAACGTAATTTAAAAAAAAAAATTTAAAATCTTTTGTGGACCTTTTTTCTACTAATTGGAATCAGAAGGGAAGTTAATGAGTGACTTTTTTGACCTTTGGGCCAAAAATGTGTTCAGTAGGTCAATTATGGACAACTTTACAGCCATAATGTAATTTTTTAAAAAAAAATTAAAATCTTTTGTGGACCTTTTTTCTACTAATTGGAATCAGAAGGGAAGTCAATGAGTGACTTTTTTGACCTTTGGGCCAAAAATGTGTTCAGTAGGTCAATTATGGACAACTTTACAGCCATAACGTAATTTTTTTTAAAAAAATTAAAATCTTTTGTGGACCTTTTTTCTTCTAATTGGAATCAGAAGGGAAGTCAATGAGTGACTTTTTTTTACCTTTGGGCCAAAAATATGTTCAGTAGGTCAAATATGAACCTCTGTACAGCCATAAAATGTAAAAAAAAAATTACAATTAAAATCTTTTGTGGACCTTTTTTCTACTAATTGGAAACAGAAGGGAAGTCAATGAGTGACTTTTTTTTTACCTTTGGGCCAAAAATATGTTCAGTAGGTCAAATATGGACAACTTTACAGCCATAACGTAATTTTAAAAAAAAAAATTAAAATCTTTTGTGGACCTTTTTTCTACTAATTGGAATCAGAAGGGAAGTCAATGAGTGACTTTTTTGACCTTTGGGCCAAAAATGTGTTCAGTAGGTCAATTATGGACAACTTTACAGCCATAACGTAATTTAAAAAAAAAAAATTAAGATCTTTTGTGGACCTTTTTTCTACTAATTGGAATCAGAAGGGAAGTCAATGAGTGACTTTTTTTTACCTTTGGGCCAAAAATATGTTCAGTAGGTCAAAAATGGACAACTTTACAGCCATAACGTAAAAAAAAAAATTAAAAACTAAAATCTTTTGTGGACCTTTTTTCTACTAATTGGAATCAGAAGGGAAGTCAATGAGTGACTTTTTTTTTACCTTTGGGCCAAAAATATGTTCAGTAGGTCAAATATGGACTTCTGTACAGCCATAAAATGTAAAATGTAAAAAATAAAAATAAAAAATAAAAATCTTTTGTGGACCTTTTTCCTACTTAATTGGAATCAGAAGGGAAGTCAATGGGTGACTTTTTTTTACCTTTGGGCCAAAAATATGTTCAGTAGGTCAAATATGAACTTCTGTACAGCCATAAAATGTAAAAAAAAATTACAATTAAAATCTTTTGTGGACCTTTTTTCTACTAATTGGAATCAGAAGGGAAGTCAATGAGTGACTTTTTTTACCTTTGGGCCAAAAATATGTTCAGTAGGTCAAATATGGACAACTTTACAGCCATAACGTAATTTAAAAAAAAAAATTTAAAATCTTCTGTGGACCTTTTTTCTACTAATTGGAATCAGAAGGGAAGTCAATGAGTGACTTTTTTGACCTTTGGGCCAAAAATGTGTTCAGTAGGTAAATTATGGACAAATTTACAGCCATAACGTAATCTTTTTTTAAAAAATTAAAATCTTTTGTGGACCTTTTTTCTACTAATTGGAATCAGAAGGGAAGTCAATGGGTGACTTTTTTTTACCTTTGGGCCAAAAATATGTTCAGTAGGTCAAATATGAACTTCTGTACAGCCATAAAATGTAAAAAAAAATTACAATTAAAATCTTTTGTGGACCTTTTTTCTACTAATTGGAATCAGAAGGGAAGTCAATGAGTGACTTTTTTTACCTTTGGGCCAAAAATATGTTCAGTAGGTCAATTATGGACAACTTTACAGCCATAACGTAATTTAAAAAAAAAAAAAAATCTTTTGTGGACCTTTTTTCTACTAATTGGAATCAGAAGGGAAGTCAATGAGTGACTTTTTTGACCTTTGGGCCAAAAATGTGTTCAGTAGGTAAATTATGGACAAATTTACAGCCATAACGTAATCTTTTTTTAAAAAATTAAAATCTTTTGTGGACCTTTTTTCTACTAATTGGAATCAGAAGGGAAGTCAATGAGTTACTTTTTTACCTTTGGGCCAAAAATATGTTCAGTAGGTCAAATATTAACTTCTGTACAGCCATAAAATGTAAAAAAAAAATTACAATTAAAATCTTTTGTGGACCTTTTTTCTACTAATTGGAATCAGAAGGGAAGTCAATGAGTGACTTTTTTTACCTTTGGGCCAAAAATATGTTCAGTAGGTCAAATATGGACAACTTTACAGCCATAACGTAAAAAAAAAAATTAAAAACTAAAATCTTTTGTGGACCTTTTTTCTACTAGTTGGAATCAGAAGGGAAGTCAATGAGTGACTTTTTTTTACCTTTGGGCCAAAAATATGTTCAGTAGGTCAAATATGGACAACTTTACAGCCATAACGTAATTTAAAAAAAAAAAATTAAAATCTTTTGTGGACCTTTTTTCTACTAATTGGAATCAGAAGGGAAGTCAATGAGTGACTTTTTTGACCTTTGGGCCAAAAATGTGTTCAGTAGGTCAATTATGGACAACTTTACAGCCATAACGTAATTTAAAAAAAAAAAATTAAAATCTTTTGTGGACCTTTTTTCTACTAATTGGAATCAGAAGGGAAGTCAATGAGTGACTTTTTTTTACCTTTGGGCCAAAAATATGTTCAGTAGGTCAAATATGGACAACTTTACAGCCATAACGTAATTTAAAAAAAAAAAAATTAAAATCTTTTGTGGACCTTTTTTCTACTAATTGGAATCAGAAGGGAAGTCAATGAGTGACTTTTTTGACCTTTGGGCCAAAAATGTGTTCAGTAGGTCAATTATGGACAACTTTACAGCCATAACGTAATTTAAAAAAAAAAAATTAAAATCTTTTGTGGACCTTTTTTCTACTAATTGGAATCAGAAGGGAAGTCAATGAGTGACTTTTTTTTTACCTTTGGGCCAAAAATATGTTCAGTAGGTCAAATATGGACTTCTGTACAGCCATAAAATGTAAAATGTAAAAAATAAAAATAAAAAATAAAAATCTTTTGTGGACCTTTTTCCTACTTAATTGGAATCAGAAGGGAAGTCAATGGGTGACTTTTTTTTACCTTTGGGCCAAAAATATGTTCAGTAGGTCAAATATGAACTTCTGTACAGCCATAAAATGTAAAAAAAAATTACAATTAAAATCTTTTGTGGACCTTTTTTCTACTAATTGGAATCAGAAGGGAAGTCAATGAGTGACTTTTTTGACCTTTGGGCCAAAAATGTGTTCAGTAGGTCAATTATGGACAACTTTACAGCCATAACGTAAAAAAATATTAAAAACTAAAATCTTTTGTGGACCTTTTTTCTACTAATTGGAATCAGAAGGGAAGTCAATGAGTGACTTTTTTTTTACCTTTGGGCCAAAAATATGTTCAGTAGGTCAAATATGGACAACTTTACAGCCATAACGTAATTAAAAAAAAAAAAATTAAAATCTTTTGTGGACCTTTTTTCTACTAATTGGAATCAGAAGGGAAGTCAATGAGTGACTTTTTTGACCTTTGGGCCAAAAATGTGTTCAGTAGGTCAATTATGGACAACTTTACAGCCATAACGTAATTTAAAAAAAAAAAATTAAAATCTTTTGTGGACCTTTTTTCTACTAATTGGAATCAGAAGGGAAGTCAATGAGTGACTTTTTTTTTACCTTTGGGCCAAAAATATGTTCAGTAGGTCAAATATGGACTTCTGTACAGCCATAAAATGTAAAATGTAAAAAATAAAAATAAAAAATAAAAATCTTTTGTGGACCTTTTTCCTACTTAATTGGAATCAGAAGGGAAGTCAATGGGTGACTTTTTTTTTACCTTTGGGCCAAAAATATGTTCAGTAGGTCAAATATGAACTTCTGTACAGCCATAAAATGTAAAAAAAAATTACAATTAAAATCTTTTGTGGACCTTTTTTCTACTAATTGGAATCAGAAGGGAAGTCAATGAGTGACTTTTTTGACCTTTGGGCCAAAAATGTGTTCAGTAGGTCAATTATGGACAACTTTACAGCCATAACGTAAAAAAATATTAAAAACTAAAATCTTTTGTGGACCTTTTTTCTACTAATTGGAATCAGAAGGGAAGTCAATGAGTGACTTTTTTTTTACCTTTGGGCCAAAAATATGTTCAGTAGGTCAAATATGGACAACTTTACAGCCATAACGTAATTAAAAAAAAAAAATTTAAAATCTTTTGTGGACCTTTTTTCTACTAATTGGAATCAGAAGGGAAGTCAATGAGTGACTTTTTTGACCTTTGGGCCAAAAATGTGTTCAGTAGGTAAATTATGGACAAATTTACAGCCATAACGTAAAAAAATATTAAAAACTAAAATCTTTTGTGGACCTTTTTTCTACTAATTGGAATCAGAAGGGAAGTCAATGAGTGACTTTTTTGACCTTTGGGCCAAAAATGTGTTCAGTAGGTCAATTATGGACAACTTTACAGCCATAACGTAAAAAAAATATTAAAAACTAAAATCTTTTGTGGACCTTTTTTCTACTAATTGGAATCAGAAGGGAAGTCAATGAGTGACTTTTTTTTTACCTTTGGGCCAAAAATATGTTCAGTAGGTCAAATATGGACAACTTTACAGCCATAACGTAATTAAAAAAAATTTTTTTTAAATCTTTTGTGGACCTTTTTTCTACTAATTGGAATCAGAAGGGAAGTCAATGAGTGACTTTTTTTACCTTTGGGCCAAAAATATGTTCAGTAGGTCAAATATGAACTTCTGTACAGCCATAAAATGTAAAAAAAAAAATTACAATTAAAATCTTTTGTGGACCTTTTTTCTACTAATTGGAATCAGAAGGGAAGTCAATGAGTGACTTTTTTTACCTTTGGGCCAAAAATATGTTCAGTAGGTCAAATATGGACAACTTTACAGCCATAACGTAAAAAAAAAATTAAAAATTAAAATCTTTTGTGGACCTTTTTTCTACTAATTGGAATCAGAAGGGAAGTCAATGAGTGACTTTTTTTTACCTTTGGGCCAAAAATATGTTCAGTAGGTCAAATATGAACTTCTGTACAGCCATAAAATGTAAAAAAAAAATTACAATTAAAATCTTTTGTGGACCTTTTTTCTACTAATTGGAATCAGAAGGGAAGTCAATGAGTGACTTTTTTTACCTTTTGGCCAAAAATATGTTCAGTAGGTCAAATATGGACAACTTTACAGCCATAACGTAGAAAAAAAATTAAAAACTAAAATCTTTTGTGGACCTTTTTCCTACTAATTGGAATCAGAAGGGAAGTCAATGAGTGACTTTTTTTTACCTTTGGGCCAAAAATATGTTCAGTAGGTCAAATATGGACAACTTTACAGCCATAACGTAATTTAAAAAAAAAAATTAAAATCTTTTGTGGACCTTTTTTCTACTAATTGGAATCAGAAGGGAAGTCAATGAGTGACTTTTTTGACCTTTGGGCCAAAAATGTGTTCAGTAGGTCAATTATGGACAACTTTACAGCCATAACGTAATTTTTTTTAACAAAATTAAAATCTTTTGTGGACCTTTTTTCTACTAATTGGAATCAGAAGGGAAGTCAATGAGTGACTTTTTTTTACCTTTGGGCCAAAAATATGTTCAGTAGGTCAAAAATGGACAACTTTACAGCCATAACGTAAATTTTTTTTTTAAAAATTAAAATCTTTTGTGGACCTTTTTTCTACTAATTGGAATCAGAAGGGAAGTCAATGAGTGACTTTTTTTTACCTTTGGGCCAAAAATATGTTCAGTAGGTCAAATATGGACTTCTGTACAGCCATAAAATGTAAAAAATAAAAATAAAAAATAAAAATCTTTTGTGGACCTTTTTCCTACTTAATTGGAATCAGAAGGGAAGTCAATGGGTGACTTTTTTTTTAACCTTTGGGCCAAAAATATGTTCAGTAGGTCAAATATGAACTTCTTTACAGCCATAACATGTAAAAAAAAAAATTACAATTAAAATCTTTTGTGGACCTTTTTTCTACTAATTGGAATCAGAAGGGAAGTCAATGAGTGACTTTTTTTACCTTTGGGCCAAAAATATGTTCAGTAGGTCAAATATGGACAACTTTACAGCCATAACGTAAAAAAATATTAAAAACTAAAATCTTTTGTGTACCTTTTTTCTACTAATTGGAATCAGAAGGGAAGTCAATGAGTGACTTTTTTGACCTTTGGGCCAGAAATGTGTTCAGTAGGTCAAATATGGACTTCTGTACAGCCATAAAATGTAAAAAAAATTTTTTTTAAATTAAAATCTTTTGTGGACCTTTTTTCTACTAATTGGAATCAGAAGGGAAGTCAATGAGTGACTTTTTTTTTACCTTGGGGACTAAAATATGTTCAGTAAGTCAAATATGAACTTCTGTACAGCCATAACATGTAAAAAATAAAAAATAAACTTTAAAAACCCTTTGGTGGAACTTTTGGCTGGTAATTGTATTCAGAAGAGAAGTCACTGAGCATGTGTAGTAAGTTAGTTTTTAAGGACGCTTGGGACAAAAATATGTTCAGTAGGTCAAATATGGACATCTTTACAGCCATAACGTAATTTAAAAAAAAAAAATTTAAATCTTTTGTGGACCTTTTTTCTACTAATTGGAATCAGAAGGGAAGTCAATGAGTGACTTTTTTTTTACCTTTGGGCCAAAAATATGTTCAGTAGGTCAATTATGGACAACTTTACAGCCATAATGTAAATTTTTCTTAAAAATTTAAATCTTTTGTGGACCTTTTTTCTACTAATTGGAATCAGAAGGGAAGTCAATGAGTGACTTTTTTTTACCTTTGGGCCAAAAATATGTTCAGTAGGTCAATTATGGACAACTTTACAGCCATAAAATGTAAAAAAAAAAAATACAATTAAAATCTTTTGTGGACCTTTTTTCTACTAATTGGAATCAGAAGGGAAGTCAATGAGTGACTTTTTTGACCTTGGGGACGAAAATATGTTCAGTAAGTCAAATATGGACATCTTTACAGCCATAACATAATTAAAAAAAAAAAAATTAAAATCTTTTGTGGACCTTTTTTCTACTAATTGGAATCAGAAGGGAAGTCAATGAGTGACTTTTTTTTTTTTTACCTTTGGGCCAAAAATATGTTCAGTAGGTCAATTATGGACAACTTTACAGCCATAATGTAAATTTTTCTTAAAAATTTAAATCTTTTGTGGACCTTTTTTCTACTAATTGGAATCAGAAGGGAAGTCAATGAGTGACTTTTTTTTACCTTTGGGCCATAAATATGTTCAGTAGGTCAATTATGGACAACTTTACAGCCATAAAATGTAAAAAAAAAAAATTACAATTAAAATCTTTTGTGGACCTTTTTTCTACTAATTGGAATCAGAAGGGAAGTCAATGAGTGACTTTTTTGACCTTGGGGACGAAAATATGTTCAGTAAGTCAAATATGAACTTCTGTACAGCCATAAAATGTAAAAAAAAAAATTACAATTAAAATCTTTTGTGGACCTTTTTTCTACTAATTGGAATCAGAAGGGAAGTCAATGGGTGACTTTTTTTTACCTTTGGGCCAAAAATATGTTCAGTAGGTCAAATATGAACTTCTGTACAGCCATAAAATGTTAAAAAAAAATTACAATTAAAATCTTTTGTGGACCTTTTTTCTACCAATTGGAATCAGAAGGGAAGTCAATGAGTGACTTTTTTTACCTTTGGGCCAAAAATATGTTCAGTAGGTCAAATATGGACAACTTTACAGCCATAACGTAAAAAAAAAATTAAAAACTAAAATCTTTTGTGGACCTTTTTTCTACTAATTGGAATCAGAAGGGAAGTCAATGAGTGACTTTTTTTTTTTACCTTTGGGCCAAAAATATGTTCAGTAGGTCAAATATGGACAACTTTACAGCCATAACGTAATTAAAAAAAAAAAAATTAAAATCTTTTGTGGACCTTTTTTCTACTAATTGGAATCAGAAGGGAAGTCAATGAGTGACTTTTTTGACCTTTGGGCCAAAAATGTGTTCAGTAGGTCATTTATGGACTTCTGTACAGCCATAAAATGTAAAAAATAAAAATAAAAAATAAAAATCTTTTGTGGACCTTTTAGCTACTAATTGGAATCAGAAGGGAAGTCAATGGGTGACTTTTTTTTTTACCTTTGGGCCAAAAATATGTTCAGTAGGTCAAATATGAACTTCTGTACAGCCATAAAATGTAAAAAAAAAATTACAATTAAAATCTTTTGTGGACCTTTTTTCTACTAATTGGAATCAGAAGGGAAGTCAATGGGTGACTTTTTTTTACCTTTGGGCCAAAAATATGTTCAGTAGGTCAAATATGAACTTCTGTACAGCCATAAAATGTAAAAAAAAAAATTACAATTAAAATCTTTTGTGGACCTTTTTTCTACTAATTGGAATCAGAAGGGAAGTCAATGAGTGACTTTTTTTTACCTTTGGGCCAAAAATATGTTCAGTAGGTCAAATATGGACAACTTTACAGCCATAACGTAATTTTAAAAAAAAAATTTAAAATCTTTTGTGGACCTTTTTTCTACTAATTGGAATCAGAAGGGAAGTTAATGAGTGACTTTTTTGACCTTTGGGCCAAAAATGTGTTCAGTAGGTCAATTATGGACAACTTTACAGCCATAACGTAATTTTTAAAAAAAAAATTAAAATCTTTTGTGGACCTTTTTTCTACTAATTGGAATCAGAAGGGAAGTCAATGAGTGACTTTTTTGACCTTTGGGCCAAAAATGTGTTCAGTAGGTCAATTATGGACAACTTTACAGCCATAACGTAATTTTTTTTTTAAAAATTAAAATCTTTTGTGGACCTTTTTTCTACTAATTGGAATCAGAAGGGAAGTCAATGAGTGACTTTTTTTTACCTTTGGGCCAAAAATATGTTCAGTAGGTCAAATATGGACAACTTTACAGCCATAACGTAATTAAAAAAAAAAAAATTAAAATCTTTTGTGGACCTTTTTTCTACTAATTGGAATCAGAAGGGAAGTCAATGGGTGACTTTTTTTTACCTTTGGGCCAAAAATATGTTCAGTAGGTCAAATATGAACTTCTGTACAGCCATAAAATGTTAAAAAAAAATTACAATTAAAATCTTTTGTGGACCTTTTTTCTACCAATTGGAATCAGAAGGGAAGTCAATGAGTGACTTTTTTTACCTTTGGGCCAAAAATATGTTCAGTAGGTCAAATATGGACAACTTTACAGCCATAACGTAAAAAAAAAATTAAAAACTAAAATCTTTTGTGGACCTTTTTTCTACTAATTGGAATCAGAAGGGAAGTCAATGAGTGACTTTTTTTTTTTACCTTTGGGCCAAAAATATGTTCAGTAGGTCAAATATGGACAACTTTACAGCCATAACGTAATTAAAAAAAAAAAAATTAAAATCTTTTGTGGACCTTTTTTCTACTAATTGGAATCAGAAGGGAAGTCAATGAGTGACTTTTTTGACCTTTGGGCCAAAAATGTGTTCAGTAGGTCATTTATGGACTTCTGTACAGCCATAAAATGTAAAAAATAAAAATAAAAAATAAAAATCTTTTGTGGACCTTTTAGCTACTAATTGGAATCAGAAGGGAAGTCAATGGGTGACTTTTTTTTTTACCTTTGGGCCAAAAATATGTTCAGTAGGTCAAATATGAACTTCTGTACAGCCATAAAATGTAAAAAAAAAATTACAATTAAAATCTTTTGTGGACCTTTTTTCTACTAATTGGAATCAGAAGGGAAGTCAATGGGTGACTTTTTTTTACCTTTGGGCCAAAAATATGTTCAGTAGGTCAAATATGAACTTCTGTACAGCCATAAAATGTAAAAAAAAAAATTACAATTAAAATCTTTTGTGGACCTTTTTTCTACTAATTGGAATCAGAAGGGAAGTCAATGAGTGACTTTTTTTTACCTTTGGGCCAAAAATATGTTCAGTAGGTCAAATATGGACAACTTTACAGCCATAACGTAATTTTAAAAAAAAAAATTAAAATCTTTTGTGGACCTTTTTTCTACTAATTGGAATCAGAAGGGAAGTTAATGAGTGACTTTTTTGACCTTTGGGCCAAAAATGTGTTCAGTAGGTCAATTATGGACAACTTTACAGCCATAACGTAATTTTTAAAAAAAAAATTAAAATCTTTTGTGGACCTTTTTTCTACTAATTGGAATCAGAAGGGAAGTCAATGAGTGACTTTTTTGACCTTTGGGCCAAAAATGTGTTCAGTAGGTCAATTATGGACAACTTTACAGCCATAACGTAATTTTTTTTTTAAAAATTAAAATCTTTTGTGGACCTTTTTTCTACTAATTGGAATCAGAAGGGAAGTCAATGAGTGACTTTTTTTTACCTTTGGGCCAAAAATATGTTCAGTAGGTCAAATATGGACAACTTTACAGCCATAACGTAAAAAAAAAAATTAAAAATTAAAATCTTTTGTGGACCTTTTTTCTACTAATTGGAATCAGAAGGGAAGTCAATGAGTGACTTTTTTTTTACCTTTGGGCCAAAAATATGTTCAGTAGGTCAAATATGAACAACTTTACAGCCATAACGTAATTAAAAAAAAAAAAATTAAAATCTTTTGTGGACCTTTTTTCTACTAATTGGAATCAGAAGGGAAGTCAATGAGTGACTTTTTTGACCTTTGGGCCAAAAATGTGTTCAGTAGGTCAATTATGGACAACTTTACAGCCATAACGTAATTTAAAAAAAAAAAATTAAAATCTTTTGTGGACCTTTTTTCTACTAATTGGAATCAGAAGGGAAGTCAATGAGTGACTTTTTTTTACCTTTGGGCCAAAAATATGTTCAGTAGGTCAAAAATGGACAACTTTACAGCCATAACGTAAAAAAAAAAAATTAAAAACTAAAATCTTTTGTGGACCTTTTTTCTACTAATTGGAATCAGAAGGGAAGTCAATGAGTGACTTTTTTTTTACCTTTGGGCCAAAAATATGTTCAGTAGGTCAAATATGGACTTCTGTACAGCCATAAAATGTAAAAAAAAATTACAATTAAAATCTTTTGTGGACCTTTTTTCTACTGATTGGAAACAGAAGGGAAGTCAATGAGTGACTTTTTTTTACCTTTGGGCCAAAAATATGTTCAGTAGGTCAAATATGGACAACTTTACAGCCATAACGTAATTAAAAAAAAAAAAATTAAAATCTTTTGTGGACCTTTTTTCTACTAATTGGAATCAGAAGGGAAGTCAATGAGTGACTTTTTTGACCTTTGGGCCAAAAATGTGTTCAGTAGGTCAATTATGGACAACTTTACAGCCATAACGTAATTTAAAAAAAAAAAAATTAAAATCTTTTGTGGACCTTTTTTCTACTAATTGGAATCAGAAGGGAAGTCAATGAGTGACTTTTTTTTACCTTTGGGCCAAAAATATGTTCAGTAGGTCAAAAATGGACAACTTTACAGCCATAACGTAAAAAAAAAAAATTAAAAACTAAAATCTTTTGTGGACCTTTTTTCTACTAATTGGAATCAGAAGGGAAGTCAATGAGTGACTTTTTTTTTTACCTTTGGGCCAAAAATATGTTCAGTAGGTCAAATATGGACTTCTGTACAGCCATAAAATGTAAAATGTAAAAAATAAAAATAAAAAATAAAAATCTTTTGTGGACCTTTTTCCTACTTAATTGGAATCAGAAGGGAAGTCAATGGGTGACTTTTTTTTACCTTTGGGCCAAAAATATGTTCAGTAGGTCAAATATGAACTTCTGTACAGCCATAAAATGTAAAAAAAAATTACAATTAAAATCTTTTGTGGACCTTTTTTCTACTAATTGGAATCAGAAGGGAAGTCAATGAGTGACTTTTTTGACCTTTGGGCCAAAAATGTGTTCAGTAGGTCAATTATGGACAACTTTACAGCCATAACGTAAAAAAATATTAAAAACTAAAATCTTTTGTGGACCTTTTTTCTACTAATTGGAATCAGAAGGGAAGTCAATGAGTGACTTTTTTTTACCTTTGGGCCAAAAATATGTTCAGTAGGTCAAATATGGACAACTTTACAGCCATAACGTAATTTAAAAAGAAAAAATTAAAATCTTTTGTGGACCTTTTTTCTACTAATTGGAATCAGAAGGGAAGTCAATGAGTGACTTTTTTGACTTTTGGGCCAAAAATGTGTTCAGTAGGTAAATTATGGACAAATTTACAGCCATAACGTAATCTTTTTTTTAAAAATTAAAATCTTTTGTGGACCTTTTTTCTACTAATTGGAATCAGAAGGGAAGTCAATGAGTTACTTTTTTACCTTTGGGCCAAAAATATGTTCAGTAGGTCAAATATGAACTTCTGTACAGCCATAAAATGTAAAAAAAAAATTACAATTAAAATCTTTTGTGGACCTTTTTTCTACTAATTGGAATCAGAAGGGAAGTCAATGAGTGACTTTTTTTACCTTTGGGCCAAAAATATGTTCAGTAGGTCAAATATGGACAACTTTACAGCCATAACGTAAAAAAAAAATTAAAAACTAAAATCTTTTGTGGACCTTTTTTCTACTAATTGGAATCAGAAGGGAAGTCAATGAGTGACTTTTTTTTACCTTTGGGCCAAAAATGTGTTCAGTAGGTCAATTATGGACAACTTTACAGCCATAACGTAATTTAAAAAAAAAATATTAAAATCTTTTGTGGACCTTTTTTCTACTAATTGGAATCAGAAGGGAAGTCAATGAGTGACTTTTTTGACCTTTGGGCCAAAAATGTGTTCAGTAGGTCAATTATGGACAACTTTACAGCCATAACGTAATTTAAAAAAAAAAAATTAAAATCTTTTGTGGACCTTTTTTCTACTAATTGGAATCAGAAGGGAAGTCAATGAGTGACTTTTTTTTACCTTTGGGCCAAAAATATGTTCAGTAGGTCAAATATGGACTTCTGTACAGCCATAAAATGTAAAAAAAAAATAAAAATAAAAAAAATCTTTTGTGTACCTTTTTTCTACTAATTGGAATCAGAAGGGAAGTCAATGAGTGACTTTTTTTTTACCTTTGGGCCAAAAATATGTTCAGTAGGTCAAATATGGACTTCTGTACAGCCATAAAATGTAAAAAATAAAAATAAAAAATAAAAATCTTTTGTGGACCTTTTAGCTACTAATTGGAATCAGAAGGGAAGTCAATGGGTGACTTTTTTTTCACCTTTGGGCCAAAAATATGTTCAGTAGGTCAAATATGAACTTCTGTACAGCCATAAAATGTAAAAAAAAAATTACAATTAAAATCTTTTGTGGACCTTTTTTCTACTAATTGGAATCAGAAGGGAAGTCAATGGGTGACTTTTTTTTACCTTTGGGCCAAAAATATGTTCAGTAGGTCAAATATGAACTTCTGTACAGCCATAAAATGTAAAAAAAAAATTACAATTAAAATCTTTTGTGGACCTTTTTTCTACTAATTGGAATCAGAAGGGAAGTCAATGAGTGACTTTTTTTACCTTTGGGCCAAAAATATGTTCAGTAGGTCAAATATGGACAACTTTACAGCCATAACGTAAAAAAAAAATTAAAAACTAAAATCTTTTGTGGACCTTTTTTCTACTAATTGGAATCAGAAGGGAAGTCAATGAGTGACTTTTTTTTACCTTTGGGCCAAAAATATGTTCAGTAGGTCAAATATGAACTTCTGTACAGCCATAAAATGTAAAAAAAAAATTACAATTAAAATCTTTTGTGGACCTTTTTTCTACTAATTGGAATCAGAAGGGAAGTCAATGAGTGACTTTTTTTACCTTTTGGCCAAAAATATGTTCAGTAGGTCAAATATGGACAACTTTACAGCCATAACGTAAAAAAAAAATTAAAAACTAAAATCTTTTGTGGACCTTTTTCCTACTAATTGGAATCAGAAGGGAAGTCAATGAGTGACTTTTTTGACCTTTGGGCCAAAAATGTGTTCAGTAGGTCAATTATGGACAACTTTACAGCCATAACGTAATTTTTTTTAACAAAATTAAAATCTTTTGTGGACCTTTTTTCTACTAATTGGAATCAGAAGGGAAGTCAATGAGTGACTTTTTTTTACCTTTGGGCCAAAAATATGTTCAGTAGGTCAAAAATGGACAACTTTACAGCCATAACGTAAATTTTTTTTTTAAAAATTAAAATCTTTTGTGGACCTTTTTTCTACTAATTGGAATCAGAAGGGAAGTCAATGAGTGACTTTTTTTTACCTTTGGGCCAAAAATATGTTCAGTAGGTCAAATATGGACTTCTGTACAGCCATAAAATGTAAAAAATAAAAATAAAAAATAAAAATCTTTTGTGGACCTTTTTCCTACTTAATTGGAATCAGAAGGGAAGTCAATGGGTGACTTTTTTTTTAACCTTTGGGCCAAAAATATGTTCAGTAGGTCAAATATGAACTTCTTTACAGCCATAACATGTAAAAAAAAAAATTACAATTAAAATCTTTTGTGGACCTTTTTTCTACTAATTGGAATCAGAAGGGAAGTCAATGAGTGACTTTTTTTACCTTTGGGCCAAAAATATGTTCAGTAGGTCAAATATGGACAACTTTACAGCCATAACGTAAAAAAATATTAAAAACTAAAATCTTTTGTGTACCTTTTTTCTACTAATTGGAATCAGAAGGGAAGTCAATGAGTGACTTTTTTGACCTTTGGGCCAGAAATGTGTTCAGTAGGTCAAATATGGACTTCTGTACAGCCATAAAATGTAAAAAAAAATTTTTTTAAATTAAAATCTTTTGTGGACCTTTTTTCTACTAATTGGAATCAGAAGGGAAGTCAATGAGTGACTTTTTTTTACCTTGGGGACTAAAATATGTTCAGTAAGTCAAATATGAACTTCTGTACAGCCATAACATGTAAAAAATAAAAAATAAACTTTAAAAACCCTTTGGTGGAACTTTTGGCTGGTAATTGTATTCAGAAGAGAAGTCACTGAGCATGTGTAGTAAGTTAGTTTTTAAGGACGCTTGGGACAAAAATATGTTCAGTAGGTCAAATATGGACATCTTTACAGCCATAACGTAATTTAAAAAAAAAAATTTAAATCTTTTGTGGACCTTTTTTCTACTAATTGGAATCAGAAGGGAAGTCAATGAGTGACTTTTTTTTTACCTTTGGGCCAAAAATATGTTCAGTAGGTCAATTATGGACAACTTTACAGCCATAATGTAAATTTTTCTTAAAAATTTAAATCTTTTGTGGACCTTTTTTCTACTAATTGGAATCAGAAGGGAAGTCAATGAGTGACTTTTTTTTACCTTTGGGCCAAAAATATGTTCAGTAGGTCAATTATGGACAACTTTACAGCCATAAAATGTAAAAAAAAAACATACAATTAAAATCTTTTGTGGACCTTTTTTCTACTAATTGGAATCAGAAGGGAAGTCAATGAGTGACTTTTTTGACCTTGGGGACGAAAATATGTTCAGTAAGTCAAATATGGACATCTTTACAGCCATAACGTAATTAAAAAAAAAAAAATTAAAATCTTTTGTGGACCTTTTTTCTACTAATTGGAATCAGAAGGGAAGTCAATGAGTGACTTTTTTGACCTTGGGGACGAAAATATGTTCAGTAAGTCAAATATGAACTTCTGTACAGCCATAAAATGTAAAAAAAAAAATTACAATTAAAATCTTTTGTGGACCTTTTTTCTACTAATTGGAATCAGAAGGGAAGTCAATGGGTGACTTTTTTTTACCTTTGGGCCAAAAATATGTTCAGTAGGTCAAATATGAACTTCTGTACAGCCATAAAATGTTAAAAAAAAAATTACAATTAAAATCTTTTGTGGACCTTTTTTCTACCAATTGGAATCAGAAGGGAAGTCAATGAGTGACTTTTTTTACCTTTGGGCCAAAAATATGTTCAGTAGGTCAAATATGGACAACTTTACAGCCATAACGTAAAAAAAAAATTAAAAACTAAAATCTTTTGTGGACCTTTTTTCTACTAATTGGAATCAGAAGGGAAGTCAATGAGTGACTTTTTTTTACCTTTGGGCCAAAAATGTGTTCAGTAGGTCAATTATGGACAACTTTACAGCCATAACGTAATTTAAAAAAAAAATATTAAAATCTTTTGTGGACCTTTTTTCTACTAATTGGAATCAGAAGGGAAGTCAATGGGTGACTTTTTTTTACCTTTGGGCCAAAAATATGTTCAGTAGGTCAAATATGAACTTCTGTACAGCCATAAAATGTTAAAAAAAAAATTACAATTAAAATCTTTTGTGGACCTTTTTTCTACCAATTGGAATCAGAAGGGAAGTCAATGAGTGACTTTTTTTACCTTTGGGCCAAAAATATGTTCAGTAGGTCAAATATGGACAACTTTACAGCCATAACGTAAAAAAAAAATTAAAAACTAAAATCTTTTGTGGACCTTTTTTCTACTAATTGGAATCAGAAGGGAAGTCAATGAGTGACTTTTTTTTTTACCTTTGGGCCAAAAATATGTTCAGTAGGTCAAATATGGACAACTTTACAGCCATAACGTAATTTAAAAAAAAAAAATTAAAATCTTTTGTGGACCTTTTTTCTACTAATTGGAATCAGAAGGGAAGTCAATGAGTGACTTTTTTGACCTTTGGGCCAAAAATGTGTTCAGTAGGTCATTTATGGACTTCTGTACAGCCATAAAATGTAAAAAATAAAAATAAAAAATAAAAATCTTTTGTGGACCTTTTAGCTACTAATTGGAATCAGAAGGGAAGTCAATGGGTGACTTTTTTTTTTTACCTTTGGGCCAAAAATATGTTCAGTAGGTCAAATATGAACTTCTGTACAGCCATAAAATGTAAAAAAAAAATTACAATTAAAATCTTTTGTGGACCTTTTTTCTACTAATTGGAATCAGAAGGGAAGTCAATGGGTGACTTTTTTTTACCTTTGGGCCAAAAATATGTTCAGTAGGTCAAATATGAACTTCTGTACAGCCATAAAATGTAAAAAAAAAAATTACAATTAAAATCTTTTGTGGACCTTTTTTCTACTAATTGGAATCAGAAGGGAAGTCAATGGGTGACTTTTTTTTACCTTTGGGCCAAAAATATGTTCAGTAGGTCAAATATGAACTTCTGTACAGCCATAAAATGTAAAAAAAAAAATTACAATTAAAATCTTTTGTGGACCTTTTTTCTACTAATTGGAATCAGAAGGGAAGTCAATGAGTGACTTTTTTTTACCTTTGGGCCAAAAATATGTTCAGTAGGTCAAATATGGACAACTTTACAGCC
This sequence comes from Romanogobio albipinnatus, assembly GCA_023566225.1. NCBI lineage: Eukaryota > Metazoa > Chordata > Actinopteri > Cypriniformes > Gobionidae > Romanogobio > Romanogobio albipinnatus. The sequence continues at coordinate 58,321,389 of CM042247.1, read as the reverse complement.
ATAACGTAATTTAAAAAAAAAAATTTAAAATCTTTTGTGGACCTTTTTTCTACTAATTGGAATCAGAAGGGAAGTTAATGAGTGACTTTTTTGACCTTTGGGCCAAAAATGTGTTCAGTAGGTCAATTATGGACAACTTTACAGCCATAACGTAATTTTAAAAAAAAAAATTAAAATCTTTTGTGGACCTTTTTTCTACTAATTGGAATCAGAAGGGAAGTCAATGAGTGACTTTTTTGACCTTTGGGCCAAAAATGTGTTCAGTAGGTCAATTATGGACAACTTTACAGCCATAACGTAATTTTTTTTTTAAAAATTAAAATCTTTTGTGGACCTTTTTTCTACTAATTGGAATCAGAAGGGAAGTCAATGAGTGACTTTTTTTTACCTTTGGGCCAAAAATATGTTCAGTAGGTCAAATATGGACAACTTTACAGCCATAACGTAAAAAAAAAAATTAAAAATTAAAATCTTTTGTGGACCTTTTTTCTACTAATTGGAATCAGAAGGGAAGTCAATGAGTGACTTTTTTTTTACCTTTGGGCCAAAAATATGTTCAGTAGGTCAAATATGAACAACTTTACAGCCATAACGTAATTTAAAAAAAAAAAATTAAAATCTTTTGTGGACCTTTTTTCTACTAATTGGAATCAGAAGGGAAGTCAATGAGTGACTTTTTTGACCTTTGGGCCAAAAATGTGTTCAGTAGGTCAATTATGGACAACTTTACAGCCATAACGTAATTTAAAAAAAAAAAATTAAAATCTTTTGTGGACCTTTTTTCTACTAATTGGAATCAGAAGGGAAGTCAATGAGTGACTTTTTTTTACCTTTGGGCCAAAAATATGTTCAGTAGGTCAAAAATGGACAACTTTACAGCCATAACGTAAAAAAAAAAAATTAAAAACTAAAATCTTTTGTGGACCTTTTTTCTACTAATTGGAATCAGAAGGGAAGTCAATGAGTGACTTTTTTTTTACCTTTGGGCCAAAAATATGTTCAGTAGGTCAAATATGGACTTCTGTACAGCCATAAAATGTAAAAAAAAAATTACAATTAAAATCTTTTGTGGACCTTTTTTCTACTGATTGGAAACAGAAGGGAAGTCAATGAGTGACTTTTTTTTACCTTTGGGCCAAAAATATGTTCAGTAGGTCAAATATGGACAACTTTACAGCCATAACGTAATTAAAAAAAAAAAAATTAAAATCTTTTGTGGACCTTTTTTCTACTAATTGGAATCAGAAGGGAAGTCAATGAGTGACTTTTTTGACCTTTGGGCCAAAAATGTGTTCAGTAGGTCAATTATGGACAACTTTACAGCCATAACGTAATTTAAAAAAAAAAAAATTAAAATCTTTTGTGGACCTTTTTTCTACTAATTGGAATCAGAAGGGAAGTCAATGAGTGACTTTTTTTTACCTTTGGGCCAAAAATATGTTCAGTAGGTCAAAAATGGACAACTTTACAGCCATAACGTAAAAAAAAAAAATTAAAAACTAAAATCTTTTGTGGACCTTTTTTCTACTAATTGGAATCAGAAGGGAAGTCAATGAGTGACTTTTTTTTTACCTTTGGGCCAAAAATATGTTCAGTAGGTCAAATATGGACTTCTGTACAGCCATAAAATGTAAAATGTAAAAAATAAAAATAAAAAATAAAAATCTTTTGTGGACCTTTTTCCTACTTAATTGGAATCAGAAGGGAAGTCAATGGGTGACTTTTTTTTACCTTTGGGCCAAAAATATGTTCAGTAGGTCAAATATGAACTTCTGTACAGCCATAAAATGTAAAAAAAAATTACAATTAAAATCTTTTGTGGACCTTTTTTCTACTAATTGGAATCAGAAGGGAAGTCAATGAGTGACTTTTTTGACCTTTGGGCCAAAAATGTGTTCAGTAGGTCAATTATGGACAACTTTACAGCCATAACGTAAAAAAATATTAAAAACAAAAATCTTTTGTGGACCTTTTTTCTACTAATTGGAATCAGAAGGGAAGTCAATGAGTGACTTTTTTTTACCTTTGGGACAAAAATATGTTCAGTAGGTCAAATATGGACAACTTTACAGCCATAACGTAATTTAAAAAGAAAAAATTAAAATCTTTTGTGGACCTTTTTTCTACTAATTGGAATCAGAAGGGAAGTCAATGAGTGACTTTTTTGACTTTTGGGCCAAAAATGTGTTCAGTAGGTAAATTATGGACAAATTTACAGCCATAACGTAATCTTTTTTTTAAAAATTAAAATCTTTTGTGGACCTTTTTTCTACTAATTGGAATCAGAAGGGAAGTCAATGAGTTACTTTTTTACCTTTGGGCCAAAAATATGTTCAGTAGGTCAAATATGAACTTCTGTACAGCCATAAAATGTAAAAAAAAAATTACAATTAAAATCTTTTGTGGACCTTTTTTCTACTAATTGGAATCAGAAGGGAAGTCAATGAGTGACTTTTTTTACCTTTGGGCCAAAAATATGTTCAGTAGGTCAAATATGGACAACTTTACAGCCATAACGTAAAAAAAAAATTAAAAACTAAAATCTTTTGTGGACCTTTTTTCTACTAATTGGAATCAGAAGGGAAGTCAATGAGTGACTTTTTTTTACCTTTGGGCCAAAAATGTGTTCAGTAGGTCAATTATGGACAACTTTACAGCCATAACGTAATTTAAAAAAAAAATATTAAAATCTTTTGTGGACCTTTTTTCTACTAATTGGAATCAGAAGGGAAGTCAATGAGTGACTTTTTTGACCTTTGGGCCAAAAATGTGTTCAGTAGGTCAATTATGGACAACTTTACAGCCATAACGTAATTTAAAAAAAAAAAATTAAAATCTTTTGTGGACCTTTTTTCTACTAATTGGAATCAGAAGGGAAGTCAATGAGTGACTTTTTTTTACCTTTGGGCCAAAAATATGTTCAGTAGGTCAAATATGGACAACTTTACAGCCATAACGTAATTTAAAAAAAAAAAAATTAAAATCTTTTGTGGACCTTTTTTCTACTAATTGGAATCAGAAGGGAAGTCAATGAGTGACTTTTTTGACCTTTGGGCCAAAAATGTGTTCAGTAGGTCAATTATGGACAACTTTACAGCCATAACTTAATTTAAAAAAAAAAAATTAAAATCTTTTGTGGACCTTTTTTCTACTAATTGGAATCAGAAGGGAAGTCAATGAGTGACTTTTTTTTACCTTTGGGCCAAAAATATGTTCAGTAGGTCAAATATGGACTTCTGTACAGCCATAAAATGTAAAAAAAAAAAAAAAAAAAAAAAAAAATCTTTTGTGTACCTTTTTTCTACTAATTGGAATCAGAAGGGAAGTCAATGAGTGACTTTTTTTTTACCTTTGGGCCAAAAATATGTTCAGTAGGTCAAATATGGACTTCTGTACAGCCATAAAATGTAAAAAATAAAAATAAAAAATAAAAATCTTTTGTGGACCTTTTAGCTACTAATTGGAATCAGAAGGGAAGTCAATGGGTGACTTTTTTTTCACCTTTGGGCCAAAAATATGTTCAGTAGGTCAAATATGAACTTCTGTACAGCCATAAAATGTAAAAAAAAAATTACAATTAAAATCTTTTGTGGACCTTTTTTCTACTAATTGGAATCAGAAGGGAAGTCAATGAGTGACTTTTTTTACCTTTGGGCCAAAAATATGTTCAGTAGGTCAAATATGGACAACTTTACAGCCATAACGTAAAAAAAAAATTAAAAACTAAAATCTTTTGTGGACCTTTTTTCTACTAATTGGAATCAGAAGGGAAGTCAATGAGTGACTTTTTTTTACCTTTGGGCCAAAAATATGTTCAGTAGGTCAAATATGAACTTCTGTACAGCCATAAAATGTAAAAAAAAAATTACAATTAAAATCTTTTGTGGACCTTTTTTCTACTAATTGGAATCAGAAGGGAAGTCAATGAGTGACTTTTTTTACCTTTTGGCCAAAAATATGTTCAGTAGGTCAAATATGGACAACTTTACAGCCATAACGTAAAAAAAAAATTAAAAACTAAAATCTTTTGTGGACCTTTTTCCTACTAATTGGAATCAGAAGGGAAGTCAATGAGTGACTTTTTTGACCTTTGGGCCAAAAATGTGTTCAGTAGGTCAATTATGGACAACTTTACAGCCATAACGTAATTTTTTTTAACAAAATTAAAATCTTTTGTGGACCTTTTTTCTACTAATTGGAATCAGAAGGGAAGTCAATGAGTGACTTTTTTTTACCTTTGGGCCAAAAATATGTTCAGTAGGTCAAAAATGGACAACTTTACAGCCATAACGTAAATTTTTTTTTTAAAAATTAAAATCTTTTGTGGACCTTTTTTCTACTAATTGGAATCAGAAGGGAAGTCAATGAGTGACTTTTTTTTACCTTTGGGCCAAAAATATGTTCAGTAGGTCAAATATGGACTTCTGTACAGCCATAAAATGTAAAAAATAAAAATAAAAAATAAAAATCTTTTGTGGACCTTTTTCCTACTTAATTGGAATCAGAAGGGAAGTCAATGGGTGACTTTTTTTTTAACCTTTGGGCCAAAAATATGTTCAGTAGGTCAAATATGAACTTCTTTACAGCCATAACATGTAAAAAAAAAAATTACAATTAAAATCTTTTGTGGACCTTTTTTCTACTAATTGGAATCAGAAGGGAAGTCAATGAGTGACTTTTTTTACCTTTGGGCCAAAAATATGTTCAGTAGGTCAAATATGGACAACTTTACAGCCATAACGTAAAAAAATATTAAAAACTAAAATCTTTTGTGTACCTTTTTTCTACTAATTGGAATCAGAAGGGAAGTCAATGAGTGACTTTTTTGACCTTTGGGCCAGAAATGTGTTCAGTAGGTCAAATATGGACTTCTGTACAGCCATAAAATGTAAAAAAAAATTTTTTTAAATTAAAATCTTTTGTGGACCTTTTTTCTACTAATTGGAATCAGAAGGGAAGTCAATGAGTGACTTTTTTTTACCTTGGGGACTAAAATATGTTCAGTAAGTCAAATATGAACTTCTGTACAGCCATAACATGTAAAAAATAAAAAATAAACTTTAAAAACCCTTTGGTGGAACTTTTGGCTGGTAATTGTATTCAGAAGAGAAGTCACTGAGCATGTGTAGTAAGTTAGTTTTTAAGGACGCTTGGGACAAAAATATGTTCAGTAGGTCAAATATGGACATCTTTACAGCCATAACGTAATTTAAAAAAAAAAATTTAAATCTTTTGTGGACCTTTTTTCTACTAATTGGAATCAGAAGGGAAGTCAATGAGTGACTTTTTTTTTACCTTTGGGCCAAAAATATGTTCAGTAGGTCAATTATGGACAACTTTACAGCCATAATGTAAATTTTTCTTAAAAATTTAAATCTTTTGTGGACCTTTTTTCTACTAATTGGAATCAGAAGGGAAGTCAATGAGTGACTTTTTTTTACCTTTGGGCCAAAAATATGTTCAGTAGGTCAATTATGGACAACTTTACAGCCATAAAATGTAAAAAAAAAACATACAATTAAAATCTTTTGTGGACCTTTTTTCTACTAATTGGAATCAGAAGGGAAGTCAATGAGTGACTTTTTTGACCTTGGGGACGAAAATATGTTCAGTAAGTCAAATATGGACATCTTTACAGCCATAACGTAATTAAAAAAAAAAAAATTAAAATCTTTTGTGGACCTTTTTTCTACTAATTGGAATCAGAAGGGAAGTCAATGAGTGACTTTTTTGACCTTGGGGACGAAAATATGTTCAGTAAGTCAAATATGAACTTCTGTACAGCCATAAAATGTAAAAAAAAAAATTACAATTAAAATCTTTTGTGGACCTTTTTTCTACTAATTGGAATCAGAAGGGAAGTCAATGGGTGACTTTTTTTTACCTTTGGGCCAAAAATATGTTCAGTAGGTCAAATATGAACTTCTGTACAGCCATAAAATGTTAAAAAAAAAATTACAATTAAAATCTTTTGTGGACCTTTTTTCTACCAATTGGAATCAGAAGGGAAGTCAATGAGTGACTTTTTTTACCTTTGGGCCAAAAATATGTTCAGTAGGTCAAATATGGACAACTTTACAGCCATAACGTAAAAAAAAAATTAAAAACTAAAATCTTTTGTGGACCTTTTTTCTACTAATTGGAATCAGAAGGGAAGTCAATGAGTGACTTTTTTTTTTACCTTTGGGCCAAAAATATGTTCAGTAGGTCAAATATGGACAACTTTACAGCCATAACGTAATTTAAAAAAAAAAAATTAAAATCTTTTGTGGACCTTTTTTCTACTAATTGGAATCAGAAGGGAAGTCAATGAGTGACTTTTTTGACCTTTGGGCCAAAAATGTGTTCAGTAGGTCATTTATGGACTTCTGTACAGCCATAAAATGTAAAAAATAAAAATAAAAAATAAAAATCTTTTGTGGACCTTTTAGCTACTAATTGGAATCAGAAGGGAAGTCAATGGGTGACTTTTTTTTTTTACCTTTGGGCCAAAAATATGTTCAGTAGGTCAAATATGAACTTCTGTACAGCCATAAAATGTAAAAAAAAAATTACAATTAAAATCTTTTGTGGACCTTTTTTCTACTAATTGGAATCAGAAGGGAAGTCAATGGGTGACTTTTTTTTACCTTTGGGCCAAAAATATGTTCAGTAGGTCAAATATGAACTTCTGTACAGCCATAAAATGTAAAAAAAAAAATTACAATTAAAATCTTTTGTGGACCTTTTTTCTACTAATTGGAATCAGAAGGGAAGTCAATGGGTGACTTTTTTTTACCTTTGGGCCAAAAATATGTTCAGTAGGTCAAATATGAACTTCTGTACAGCCATAAAATGTAAAAAAAAAAATTACAATTAAAATCTTTTGTGGACCTTTTTTCTACTAATTGGAATCAGAAGGGAAGTCAATGAGTGACTTTTTTTTACCTTTGGGCCAAAAATATGTTCAGTAGGTCAAATATGGACAACTTTACAGCCATAACGTAATTTAAAAAAAAAAATTTAAAATCTTTTGTGGACCTTTTTTCTACTAATTGGAATCAGAAGGGAAGTTAATGAGTGACTTTTTTGACCTTTGGGCCAAAAATGTGTTCAGTAGGTCAATTATGGACAACTTTACAGCCATAACGTAATTTTAAAAAAAAAAATTAAAATCTTTTGTGGACCTTTTTTCTACTAATTGGAATCAGAAGGGAAGTCAATGAGTGACTTTTTTGACCTTTGGGCCAAAAATGTGTTCAGTAGGTCAATTATGGACAACTTTACAGCCATAACGTAATTTTTTTTTTAAAAATTAAAATCTTTTGTGGACCTTTTTTCTACTAATTGGAATCAGAAGGGAAGTCAATGAGTGACTTTTTTTTACCTTTGGGCCAAAAATATGTTCAGTAGGTCAAATATGGACAACTTTACAGCCATAACGTAAAAAAAAAAATTAAAAATTAAAATCTTTTGTGGACCTTTTTTCTACTAATTGGAATCAGAAGGGAAGTCAATGAGTGACTTTTTTTTTACCTTTGGGCCAAAAATATGTTCAGTAGGTCAAATATGAACAACTTTACAGCCATAACGTAATTTAAAAAAAAAAAATTAAAATCTTTTGTGGACCTTTTTTCTACTAATTGGAATCAGAAGGGAAGTCAATGAGTGACTTTTTTGACCTTTGGGCCAAAAATGTGTTCAGTAGGTCAATTATGGACAACTTTACAGCCATAACGTAATTTAAAAAAAAAAAATTAAAATCTTTTGTGGACCTTTTTTCTACTAATTGGAATCAGAAGGGAAGTCAATGAGTGACTTTTTTTTACCTTTGGGCCAAAAATATGTTCAGTAGGTCAAAAATGGACAACTTTACAGCCATAACGTAAAAAAAAAAAATTAAAAACTAAAATCTTTTGTGGACCTTTTTTCTACTAATTGGAATCAGAAGGGAAGTCAATGAGTGACTTTTTTTTTACCTTTGGGCCAAAAATATGTTCAGTAGGTCAAATATGGACTTCTGTACAGCCATAAAATGTAAAAAAAAAATTACAATTAAAATCTTTTGTGGACCTTTTTTCTACTGATTGGAAACAGAAGGGAAGTCAATGAGTGACTTTTTTTTACCTTTGGGCCAAAAATATGTTCAGTAGGTCAAATATGGACAACTTTACAGCCATAACGTAATTAAAAAAAAAAAAATTAAAATCTTTTGTGGACCTTTTTTCTACTAATTGGAATCAGAAGGGAAGTCAATGAGTGACTTTTTTGACCTTTGGGCCAAAAATGTGTTCAGTAGGTCAATTATGGACAACTTTACAGCCATAACGTAATTTAAAAAAAAAAAAATTAAAATCTTTTGTGGACCTTTTTTCTACTAATTGGAATCAGAAGGGAAGTCAATGAGTGACTTTTTTTTACCTTTGGGCCAAAAATATGTTCAGTAGGTCAAAAATGGACAACTTTACAGCCATAACGTAAAAAAAAAAAATTAAAAACTAAAATCTTTTGTGGACCTTTTTTCTACTAATTGGAATCAGAAGGGAAGTCAATGAGTGACTTTTTTTTTACCTTTGGGCCAAAAATATGTTCAGTAGGTCAAATATGGACTTCTGTACAGCCATAAAATGTAAAATGTAAAAAATAAAAATAAAAAATAAAAATCTTTTGTGGACCTTTTTCCTACTTAATTGGAATCAGAAGGGAAGTCAATGGGTGACTTTTTTTTACCTTTGGGCCAAAAATATGTTCAGTAGGTCAAATATGAACTTCTGTACAGCCATAAAATGTAAAAAAAAATTACAATTAAAATCTTTTGTGGACCTTTTTTCTACTAATTGGAATCAGAAGGGAAGTCAATGAGTGACTTTTTTGACCTTTGGGCCAAAAATGTGTTCAGTAGGTCAATTATGGACAACTTTACAGCCATAACGTAAAAAAATATTAAAAACAAAAATCTTTTGTGGACCTTTTTTCTACTAATTGGAATCAGAAGGGAAGTCAATGAGTGACTTTTTTTTACCTTTGGGACAAAAATATGTTCAGTAGGTCAAATATGGACAACTTTACAGCCATAACGTAATTTAAAAAGAAAAAATTAAAATCTTTTGTGGACCTTTTTTCTACTAATTGGAATCAGAAGGGAAGTCAATGAGTGACTTTTTTGACTTTTGGGCCAAAAATGTGTTCAGTAGGTAAATTATGGACAAATTTACAGCCATAACGTAATCTTTTTTTTAAAAATTAAAATCTTTTGTGGACCTTTTTTCTACTAATTGGAATCAGAAGGGAAGTCAATGAGTTACTTTTTTACCTTTGGGCCAAAAATATGTTCAGTAGGTCAAATATGAACTTCTGTACAGCCATAAAATGTAAAAAAAAAATTACAATTAAAATCTTTTGTGGACCTTTTTTCTACTAATTGGAATCAGAAGGGAAGTCAATGAGTGACTTTTTTTACCTTTGGGCCAAAAATATGTTCAGTAGGTCAAATATGGACAACTTTACAGCCATAACGTAAAAAAAAAATTAAAAACTAAAATCTTTTGTGGACCTTTTTTCTACTAATTGGAATCAGAAGGGAAGTCAATGAGTGACTTTTTTTTACCTTTGGGCCAAAAATGTGTTCAGTAGGTCAATTATGGACAACTTTACAGCCATAACGTAATTTAAAAAAAAAATATTAAAATCTTTTGTGGACCTTTTTTCTACTAATTGGAATCAGAAGGGAAGTCAATGAGTGACTTTTTTGACCTTTGGGCCAAAAATGTGTTCAGTAGGTCAATTATGGACAACTTTACAGCCATAACGTAATTTAAAAAAAAAAAATTAAAATCTTTTGTGGACCTTTTTTCTACTAATTGGAATCAGAAGGGAAGTCAATGAGTGACTTTTTTTTACCTTTGGGCCAAAAATATGTTCAGTAGGTCAAATATGGACAACTTTACAGCCATAACGTAATTTAAAAAAAAAAAAATTAAAATCTTTTGTGGACCTTTTTTCTACTAATTGGAATCAGAAGGGAAGTCAATGAGTGACTTTTTTGACCTTTGGGCCAAAAATGTGTTCAGTAGGTCAATTATGGACAACTTTACAGCCATAACGTAATTTTAAAAAAAAAAATTAAAATCTTTTGTGGACCTTTTTTCTACTAATTGGAATCAGAAGGGAAGTCAATGAGTGACTTTTTTTTACCTTTGGGCCAAAAATATGTTCAGTAGGTCAAATATGGACTTCTGTACAGCCATAAAATGTAAAAAAAAAAAAAAAAAAAAAAAAAAATCTTTTGTGTACCTTTTTTCTACTAATTGGAATCAGAAGGGAAGTCAATGAGTGACTTTTTTTTTACCTTTGGGCCAAAAATATGTTCAGTAGGTCAAATATGGACTTCTGTACAGCCATAAAATGTAAAAAATAAAAATAAAAAATAAAAATCTTTTGTGGACCTTTTAGCTACTAATTGGAATCAGAAGGGAAGTCAATGGGTGACTTTTTTTTCACCTTTGGGCCAAAAATATGTTCAGTAGGTCAAATATGAACTTCTGTACAGCCATAAAATGTAAAAAAAAAATTACAATTAAAATCTTTTGTGGACCTTTTTTCTACTAATTGGAATCAGAAGGGAAGTCAATGGGTGACTTTTTTTTACCTTTGGGCCAAAAATATGTTCAGTAGGTCAAATATGAACTTCTGTACAGCCATAAAATGTAAAAAAAAAATTACAATTAAAATCTTTTGTGGACCTTTTTTCTACTAATTGGAATCAGAAGGGAAGTCAATGAGTGACTTTTTTTACCTTTGGGCCAAAAATATGTTCAGTAGGTCAAATATGGACAACTTTACAGCCATAACGTAAAAAAAAAATTAAAAACTAAAATCTTTTGTGGACCTTTTTTCTACTAATTGGAATCAGAAGGGAAGTCAATGAGTGACTTTTTTTTTTTTACCTTTGGGCCAAAAATATGTTCAGTAGGTCAATTATGGACAACTTTACAGCCATAATGTAAATTTTTCTTAAAAATTTAAATCTTTTGTGGACCTTTTTTCTACTAATTGGAATCAGAAGGGAAGTCAATGAGTGACTTTTTTTACCTTTGGGCCAAAAATATGTTCAGTAGGTCAATTATGGACAACTTTACAGCCATAAAATGTAAAAAAAAAAAATTACAATTAAAATCTTTTGTGGACCTTTTTTCTACTAATTGGAATCAGAAGGGAAGTCAATGAGTGACTTTTTTGACCTTGGGGACAAAAATATGTTCAGTAAGTCAAATATGAACTTCTGTACAGCCATAAAATGTAAAAAAAAAAATTACAATTAAAATCTTTTGTGGACCTTTTTTCTACTAATTGGAATCAGAAGGGAAGTCAATGGGTGACTTTTTTTTACCTTTGGGCCAAAAATATGTTCAGTAGGTCAAATATGGACTTCTGTACAGCCATAAAATGTAAAAAATAAAAATAAAAAATAAAAATCTTTTGTGGACCTTTTTCCTACTTAATTGGAATCAGAAGGGAAGTCAATGGGTGACTTTTTTTTACCTTTGGGCCAAAAATATGTTCAGTAGGTCAATTATGGACAACTTTACAGCCATAACGTAAAAAAATATTAAAAACTAAAATCTTTTGTGGACCTTTTTCTACTAATTGGAATCAGAAGGGAAGTCAATGAGTGACTTTTTTTTACCTTTGGGCCAAAAATATGTTCAGTAGGTCAAATATGGACAACTTTACAGCCATAACGTAATTTAAAAAAAAAAAATTAAAATCTTTTGTGGACCTTTTTTCTACTAATTGGAATCAGAAGGGAAGTTAATGAGTGACTTTTTTGACCTTTGGGCCAAAAATGTGTTCAGTAGGTCAATTATGGACAACTTTACAGCCATAACGTAATTTTTAAAAAAAAAATTAAAATCTTTTGTGGACCTTTTTTCTACTAATTGGAATCAGAAGGGAAGTCAATGAGTGACTTTTTTGACCTTTGGGCCAAAAATGTGTTCATTAGGTCAATTATGGACAACTTTACAGCCATAACGTAATTTTTTTAAAAAAAATTAAAATCTTTTGTGGACCTTTTTTCTTCTAATTGGAATCAGAAGGGAAGTCAATGAGTGACTTTTTTTTACCTTTGGGCCAAAAATATGTTCAGTAGGTCAAATATGAACCTCTGTACAGCCATAAAATGTAAAAAAAAAATTACAATTAAAATCTTTTGTGGACCTTTTTTCTACTAATTGGAAACAGAAGGGAAGTCAATGAGTGACTTTTTTTTACCTTTGGGCCAAAAATATGTTCAGTAGGTCAAATATGGACAACTTTACAGCCATAACGTAATTTAAAAAAAAAAAATTAAAATCTTTTGTGGACCTTTTTTCTACTAATTGGAATCAGAAGGGAAGTCAATGAGTGACTTTTTTGACCTTTGGGCCAAAAATGTGTTCAGTAGGTCAATTATGGACAACTTTACAGCCATAACGTAATTTAAAAAAAAAAAATTAAGATCTTTTGTGGACCTTTTTTCTACTAATTGGAATCAGAAGGGAAGTCAATGAGTGACTTTTTTTTACCTTTGGGCCAAAAATATGTTCAGTAGGTCAAAAATGGACAACTTTACAGCCATAACGTAAAAAAAAAAATTAAAAACTAAAATCTTTTGTGGACCTTTTTTCTACTAATTGGAATCAGAAGGGAAGTCAATGAGTGACTTTTTTTTTACCTTTGGGCCAAAAATATGTTCAGTAGGTCAAATATGGACTTCTGTACAGCCATAAAATGTAAAATGTAAAAAATAAAAATAAAAAATAAAAATCTTCTGTGGACCTTTTTCCTACTTAATTGGAATCAGAAGGGAAGTCAATGGGTGACTTTTTTTTACCTTTGGGCCAAAAATATGTTCAGTAGGTCAAATATGAACTTCTGTACAGCCATAAAATGTAAAAAAAAATTACAATTAAAATCTTTTGTGGACCTTTTTTCTACTAATTGGAATCAGAAGGGAAGTCAATGAGTGACTTTTTTTACCTTTGGGCCAAAAATGTGTTCAGTAGGTCAATTATGGACAACTTTACAGCCATAACGTAAAAAAATATTAAAAACTAAAATCTTTTGTGGACCTTTTTTCTACTAATTGGAATCAGAAGGGAAGTCAATGAGTGACTTTTTTTACCTTTGGGCCAAAAATATGTTCAGTAGGTCAAATATGGACAACTTTACAGCCATAACGTAAAAAAAAAATTAAAAACTAAAATCTTTTGTGGACCTTTTTTCTACTAATTGGAATCAGAAGGGAAGTCAATGAGTGACTTTTTTTTACCTTTGGGCCAAAAATATGTTCAGTAGGTCAAATATGGACAACTTTACAGCCATAACGTAATTTAAAAAAAAAAAATTAAAATCTTTTGTGGACCTTTTTTCTACTAATTGGAATCAGAAGGGAAGTCAATGAGTGACTTTTTTTTACCTTTGGGCCAAAAATATGTTCAGTAGGTCAAATATGGACAATTTTACAGCCATAACGTAATAAAAAAAAAAAAATTTTTTAATCTTTTGTGGACCTTTTTTCTACTAATTGGAATCAGAAGGGAAGTCAATGAGTGACTTTTTTGACCTTTGGGCCAAAAATGTGTTCAGTAGGTCAATTATGGACAACTTTACAGCCATAACGTAATTTAAAAAAAAAAAATTAAAATCTTTTGTGGACCTTTTTTCTACTAATTGGAATCAGAAGGGAAGTCAATGAGTGACTTTTTTTTACCTTTGGGCCAAAAATATGTTCAGTAGGTCAAATATGGACAACTTTACAGCCATAACGTAATTTAAAAAAAAAAAATTAAAATCTTTTGTGGACCTTTTTTCTACTAATTGGAATCAGAAGGGAAGTCAATGAGTGACTTTTTTTTACCTTTGGGCCAAAAATATGTTCAGTAGGTCAAAAATGGACAACTTTACAGCCATAACGTAAAAAAAAAAATTAAAAACTAAAATCTTTTGTGGACCTTTTTTCTACTAATTGGAATCAGAAGGGAAGTCAATGAGTGACTTTTTTTTTACCTTTGGGCCAAAAATATGTTCAGTAGGTCAAATATGGACTTCTGTACAGCCATAAAATGTAAAATGTAAAAAATAAAAATAAAAAATAAAAATCTTTTGTGGACCTTTTTCCTACTTAATTGGAATCAGAAGGGAAGTCAATGGGTGACTTTTTTTTACCTTTGGGCCAAAAATATGTTCAGTAGGTCAAATATGAACTTCTGTACAGCCATAAAATGTAAAAAAAAATTACAATTAAAATCTTTTGTGGACCTTTTTTCTACTAATTGGAATCAGAAGGGAAGTCAATGAGTGACTTTTTTGACCTTTGGGCCAAAAATGTGTTCAGTAGGTCAATTATGGACATTTACAGCCATAACGTAAAAAAATATTAAAAACTAAAATCTTTTGTGGACCTTTTTTCTACTAATTGGAATCAGAAGGGAAGTCAATGAGTGACTTTTTTTTACCTTTGGGCCAAAAATATGTTCAGTAGGTCAAATATGGACAACTTTACAGCCATAACGTAATTTAAAAAAAAAATATTAAAATCTTTTGTGGACCTTTTTTCTACTAATTGGAATCAGAAGGGAAGTCAATGAGTGACTTTTTTGACCTTTGGGCCAAAAATGTGTTCAGTAGGTCAATTATGGACAACTTTACAGCCATAACGTAATTTAAAAAAAAAAAATTAAAATCTTTTGTGGACCTTTTTTCTACTAATTGGAATCAGAAGGGAAGTCAATGAGTGACTTTTTTTTACCTTTGGGCCAAAAATATGTTCAGTAGGTCAAATATGGACAACTTTACAGCCATAACGTAATAAAAAAAAAAAAAAAATTAAAATCTTTTGTGGACCTTTTTTCTACTAATTGGAATCAGAAGGGAAGTCAATGAGTGACTTTTTTGACCTTTGGGCCAAAAATGTGTTCAGTAGGTCAATTATGGACAACTTTACAGCCATAACGTAATTTTTTTAAAAAAAATTAAAATCTTTTGTGGACCTTTTTTCTACTAATTGGAATCAGAAGGGAAGTCAATGAGTGACTTTTTTTTTTACCTTTGGGCCAAAAATATGTTCAGTAGGTCAAATATGGACTTCTGTACAGCCATAAAATGTAAAATGTAAAAAATAAAAATAAAAAATAAAAATCTTTTGTGGACCTTTTTCCTACTTAATTGGAATCAGAAGGGAAGTCAATGGGTGACTTTTTTTTACCTTTGGGCCAAAAATATGTTCAGTAGGTCAAATATGAACTTCTGTACAGCCATAAAATGTAAAAAAAAATTACAATTAAAATCTTTTGTGGACCTTTTTTCTACTAATTGGAATCAGAAGGGAAGTCAATGAGTGACTTTTTTGACCTTTGGGCCAAAAATGTGTTCAGTAGGTCAATTATGGACAACTTTACAGCCATAACGTAAAAAAATATTAAAAACTAAAATCTTTTGTGGACCTTTTTTCTACTAATTGGAATCAGAAGGGAAGTCAATGAGTGACTTTTTTTTACCTTTGGGCCAAAAATATGTTCAGTAGGTCAAATATGGACAACTTTACAGCCATAACGTAATTTAAAAAAAAAAAATTAAAATCTTTTGTGGACCTTTTTTCTACTAATTGGAATCAGAAGGGAAGTCAATGAGTGACTTTTTTGACTTTTGGGCCAAAAATGTGTTCAGTAGGTAAATTATGGACAAATTTACAGCCATAACGTAATCTTTTTTTTAAAAATTAAAATCTTTTGTGGACCTTTTTTCTACTAATTGGAATCAGAAGGGAAGTCAATGAGTTACTTTTTTACCTTTGGGCCAAAAATATGTTCAGTAGGTCAAATATGGACAACTTTACAGCCATAATGTAAAAAAAAAATTAAAAACTAAAATCTTTTGTGGACCTTTTTTCTACTAATTGGAATCAGAAGGGAAGTCAATGAGTGACTTTTGTTTTACCTTTGGGCCAAAAATATGTTCAGTAGGTCAAATATGGACAACTTTACAGCCATAACGTAATTTTAAAAAAAAATATTAAAATCTTTTGTGGACCTTTTTTCTACTAATTGGAATCAGAAGGGAAGTCAATGAGTGACTTTTTTGACCTTTGGGCCAAAAATGTGTTCAGTAGGTCAATTATGGACAACTTTACAGCCATAACGTAATTAAAAAAAAAAAATTAAAATCTTTTGTGGACCTTTTTTCTACTAATTGGAATCAGAAGGGAAGTCAATGAGTGACTTTTTTTTACCTTTGGGCCAAAAATATGTTCAGTAGGTCAATTATGGACAACTTTACAGCCATAAAATGTAAAAAAAAAAAATTACAATTAAAATCTTTTGTGGACCTTTTTTCTACTAATTGGAATCAGAAGGGAAGTCAATGAGTGACTTTTTTGACCTTGGGGACAAAAATATGTTCAGTAAGTCAAATATGAACGTACAGCCATAAAATGTAAAAAAAAAAATTACAATTAAAATCTTTTGTGGACCTTTTTTCTACTAATTGGAATCAGAAGGGAAGTCAATGAGTGACTTTTTTTTACCTTTGGGCCAAAAATATGTTCAGTAGGTCAATTATGGACAACTTTACAGCCATAAAATGTAAAAAAAAAAATTACAATTAAAATCTTTTGTGGACCTTTTTTCTACTAATTGGAATCAGAAGGGAAGTCAATGAGTGACTTTTTTGACCTTGGGGACAAAAATATGTTCAGTAAGTCAAATATGAACGTACAGCCATAAAATGTAAAAAAAAAAATTACAATTAAAATCTTTTGTGGACCTTTTTTCTACTAATTGGAATCAGAAGGGAAGTCAATGGGTGACTTTTTTTTACCTTTGGGCCAAAAATATGTTCAGTAGGTCAAATATGGACTTCTGTACAGCCATAAAATGTAAAAAATAAAAATAAAAAATAAAAATCTTTTGTGGACCTTTTTCCTACTTAATTGGAATCAGAAGGGAAGTCAATGGGTGACTTTTTTTTACCTTTGGGCCAAAAATATGTTCAGTAGGTCAATTATGGACAACTTTACAGCCATAACGTAAAAGAATATTAAAAACTAAAATCTTTTGTGGACCTTTTTTCTACTAATTGGAATCAGAAGGGAAGTCAATGAGTGACTTTTTTTTACCTTTGGGCCAAAAATATGTTCAGTAGGTCAAATATGGACAACTTTACAGCCATAACGTAATTTAAAAAAAAAAAATTAAAATCTTTTGTGGACCTTTTTTCTACTAATTGGAATCAGAAGGGAAGTTAATGAGTGACTTTTTTGACCTTTGGGCCAAAAATGTGTTCAGTAGGTCAATTATGGACAACTTTACAGCCATAACGTAATTTAAAAAAAAAAATTTAAAATCTTTTGTGGACCTTTTTTCTACTAATTGGAATCAGAAGGGAAGTCAATGAGTGACTTTTTTGACCTTTGGGCCAAAAATGTGTTCAGTAGGTCAATTATGGACAACTTTACAGCCATAACGTAATTTTTTTTTAAAAAATTAAAATCTTTTGTGGACCTTTTTTCTACTAATTGGAATCAGAAGGGAAGTCAATGAGTGACTTTTTTTTACCTTTGGGCCAAAAATATGTTCAGTAGGTCAAATATGAACCTCTGTACAGCCATAAAATGTAAAAAAAAAAATTACAATTAAAATCTTTTGTGGACCTTTTTTCTACTAATTGGAAACAGAAGGGAAGTCAATGAGTGACTTTTTTTTACCTTTGGGCCAAAAATGTGTTCAGTAGGTCAATTATGGACAACTTTACAGCCATAACGTAATTTTAAAAAAAAAAATTAAGATCTTTTGTGGACCTTTTTTCTACTAATTGGAATCAGAAGGGAAGTCAATGAGTGACTTTTTTTTACCTTTGGGCCAAAAATATGTTCAGTAGGTCAAAAATGGACAACTTTACAGCCATAACGTAAAAAAAAAAATTAAAAACTAAAATCTTTTGTGGACCTTTTTTCTACTAATTGGAATCAGAAGGGAAGTCAATGAGTGACTTTTTTTTTTACCTTTGGGCCAAAAATATGTTCAGTAGGTCAAATATGGACTTCTGTACAGCCATAAAATGTAAAATGTAAAAAATAAAAATAAAAAATAAAAATCTTTTGTGGACCTTTTTCCTACTTAATTGGAATCAGAAGGGAAGTCAATGGGTGACTTTTTTTTACCTTTGGGCCAAAAATATGTTCAGTAGGTCAAATATGAACTTCTGTACAGCCATAAAATGTAAAAAAAAATTACAATTAAAATCTTTTGTGGACCTTTTTTCTACTAATTGGAATCAGAAGGGAAGTCAATGAGTGACTTTTTTTACCTTTGGGCCAAAAATATGTTCAGTAGGTCAAATATGGACAACTTTACAGCCATAACGTAATTTAAAAAAAAAAAATTAAAATCTTTTGTGGACCTTTTTTCTACTAATTGGAATCAGAAGGGAAGTCAATGAGTGACTTTTTTGACCTTTGGGCCAAAAATGTGTTCAGTAGGTAAATTATGGACAAATTTACAGCCATAACGTAATCTTTTTTTAAAAAATTAAAATCTTTTGTGGACCTTTTTTCTACTAATTGGAATCAGAAGGGAAGTCAATGAGTTACTTTTTTACCTTTGGGCCAAAAATATGTTCAGTAGGTCAAATATGAACTTCTGTACAGCCATAAAATGTAAAAAAAAAATTACAATTAAAATCTTTTGTGGACCTTTTTTCTACTAATTGGAATCAGAAGGGAAGTCAATGAGTGACTTTTTTTACCTTTGGGCCAAAAATATGTTCAGTAGGTCAAATATGGACAACTTTACAGCCATAACGTAAAAAAAAAATTAAAAACTAAAATCTTTTGTGGACCTTTTTTCTACTAATTGGAATCAGAAGGGAAGTCAATGAGTGACTTTTTTTTACCTTTGGGCCAAAAATATGTTCAGTAGGTCAAATATGGACAACTTTACAGCCATAACGTAATTTAAAAAAAAAATATTAAAATCTTTTGTGGACCTTTTTTCTACTAATTGGAATCAGAAGGGAAGTCAATGAGTGACTTTTTTGACCTTTGGGCCAAAAATGTGTTCAGTAGGTCAATTATGGACAACTTTACAGCCATAACGTAATTTAAAAAAAAAAAATTAAAATCTTTTGTGGACCTTTTTTCTACTAATTGGAATCAGAAGGGAAGTCAATGAGTGACTTTTTTTTACCTTTGGGCCAAAAATATGTTCAGTAGGTCAAATATGGACAACTTTACAGCCATAACGTAATTTAAAAAAAAAAAATTAAAATCTTTTGTGGACCTTTTTTCTACTAATTGGAATCAGAAGGGAAGTCAATGAGTGACTTTTTTGACCTTTGGGCCAAAAATGTGTTCAGTAGGTCAATTATGGACAACTTTACAGCCATAACGTAATTTTTAAAAAAAAAATTAAAATCTTTTGTGGACCTTTTTTCTACTAATTGGAATCAGAAGGGAAGTCAATGAGTGACTTTTTTTTACCTTTGGGCCAAAAATATGTTCAGTAGGTCAAATATGGACTTCTGTACAGCCATAAAATGTAAAAAAAAAAAAAAAAAAAAAAATCTTTTGTGTACCTTTTTTCTACTAATTGGAATCAGAAGGGAAGTCAATGAGTGACTTTTTTTTACCTTTGGGCCAAAAATATGTTCAGTAGGTCAAATATGGACTTCTGTACAGCCATAAAATGTAAAAAATAAAAATAAAAAATAAAAATCTTTTGTGGACCTTTTAGCTACTAATTGGAATCAGAAGGGAAGTCAATGGGTGACTTTTTTTCACCTTTGGGCCAAAAATATGTTCAGTAGGTCAAATATGAACTTCTGTACAGCCATAAAATGTAAAAAAAAAATTACAATTAAAATCTTTTGTGGACCTTTTTTCTACTAATTGGAATCAGAAGGGAAGTCAATGGGTGACTTTTTTTTACCTTTGGGCCAAAAATATGTTCAGTAGGTCAAATATGAACTTCTGTACAGCCATAAAATGTAAAAAAAAAATTACAATTAAAATCTTTTGTGGACCTTTTTTCTACTAATTGGAATCAGAAGGGAAGTCAATGAGTGACTTTTTTTACCTTTGGGCCAAAAATATGTTCAGTAGGTCAAATATGGACAACTTTACAGCCATAACGTAAAAAAAAAATTAAAAACTAAAATCTTTTGTGGACCTTTTTTCTACTAATTGGAATCAGAAGGGAAGTCAATGAGTGACTTTTTTTTTTTTACCTTTGGGCCAAAAATATGTTCAGTAGGTCAATTATGGACAACTTTACAGCCATAATGTAAATTTTTCTTAAAAATTTAAATCTTTTGTGGACCTTTTTTCTACTAATTGGAATCAGAAGGGAAGTCAATGGGTGACTTTTTTTCACCTTTGGGCCAAAAATATGTTCAGTAGGTCAAATATGAACTTCTGTACAGCCATAAAATGTAAAAAAAAAATTACAATTAAAATCTTTTGTGGACCTTTTTTCTACTAATTGGAATCAGAAGGGAAGTCAATGAGTGACTTTTTTGACCTTGGGGACAAAAATATGTTCAGTAAGTCAAATATGAACTTCTGTACAGCCATAAAATGTAAAAAAAAAAATTACAATTAAAATCTTTTGTGGACCTTTTTTCTACTAATTGGAATCAGAAGGGAAGTCAATGGGTGACTTTTTTTTACCTTTGGGCCAAAAATATGTTCAGTAGGTCAAATATGGACTTCTGTACAGCCATAAAATGTAAAAAATAAAAATAAAAAATAAAAATCTTTTGTGGACCTTTTTCCTACTTAATTGGAATCAGAAGGGAAGTCAATGGGTGACTTTTTTTTACCTTTGGGCCAAAAATATGTTCAGTAGGTCAATTATGGACAACTTTACAGCCATAACGTAAAAAAAATATTAAAAACTAAAATCTTTTGTGGACCTTTTTTCTACTAATTGGAATCAGAAGGGAAGTCAATGAGTGACTTTTTTTTTACCTTTGGGCCAAAAATATGTTCAGTAGGTCAAATATGGACAACTTTACAGCCATAACGTAATTTAAAAAAAAAAAATTAAAATCTTTTGTGGACCTTTTTTCTACTAATTGGAATCAGAAGGGAAGTCAATGAGTGACTTTTTTTTACCTTTGGGCCAAAAATATGTTCAGTAGGTAAATTATGGACAACTTTACAGCCATAACGTAATCTTTTTTTTAAAAATTAAAATCTTTTGTGGACCTTTTTTCTACTAATTGGAATCAGAAGGGAAGTCAATGAGTTACTTTTTTACGTTTGGGCCAAAAATATGTTCAGTAAGTCAAATATGAACTTCTGTACAGCCATAACGTACAAAAAAAATAAAAAAAATAAACATTTTGTGGACCTTTTAGCTACTAATTGGAATCAGAAGGGAAGTCAATGAGTGACTTTTTTGACCTTTGGGCCAAAAATATGTTCAGTAGGTCAAATATGGACTTCTGTACAGCCATAAAATGTAAAAAATAAAAATAAAAAATAAAAATCTTTTGTGGACCTTTTAGCTACTAATTGGAATCAGAAGGGAAGTCAATGGGTGAATTTTTTTTTACCTTTGGGCCAAAAATATGTTCAGTAGTTCAAATATGAACTTCTGTACAGCCATAAAATGTAAAAAAAAAATTACAATTAAAATCTTTTGTGGACCTTTTTTCTACTAATTGGAATCAGAAGGGAAGTCAATGAGTGACTTTTTTTACCTTTGGGCCAAAAATATGTTCAGTAGGTCAAATATGGACAACTTTACAGCCATAACGTTAAAAAATTTTTAAAAACTAAAATCTTTTGTGGACCTTTTTTCTACTAATTGGAATCAGAAGGGAAGTCAATGAGTGACTTTTTTTTACCTTTGGGCCAAAAATATGTTCAGTAGGTCAAATATGGACAACTTTACAGCCATAACGTAATTTAAAAAAAAAAATATTAAAATCTTTTGTGGACCTTTTTTCTACTAATTGGAATCAGAAGGGAAGTCAATGAGTGACTTTTTTGACCTTTGGGCCAAAAATGTGTTCAGTAGGTCAATTATGGACAACTTTACAGCCATAACGTAATTAAAAAAAAAAAAAATTAAAATCTTTTGTGGACCTTTTTTCTACTAATTGGAATCAGAAGGGAAGTCAATGAGTGACTATTTTTTACCTTTGGGCCAAAAATATGTTCAGTAGGTCAAATATGGACAACTTTACAGCCATAACGTAATTTAAAAAAAAAAAATTAAAATCTTTTGTGGACCTTTTTTCTACTAATTGGAATCAGAAGGGAAGTCAATGAGTGACTTTTTTGACCTTTGGGCCAAAAATGTGTTCAGTAGGTCAATTATGGACAACTTTACAGCCATAACGTTATTTTTTTTTTTTTAAATTAAATCTTTTGTGGACCTTTTTTCTACTAATTGGAATCAGAAGGGAAGTCAATGAGTGACTTTTTTTTACCTTTGGGCCAAAAATATGTTCAGTAGGTCAAATATGGACAACTTTACAGCCATAACGTAAAAATTTTTTTTTAAAATTAAAATCTTTTGTGGACCTTTTTCTACTAATTGGAATCAGAAGGGAAGTCAATGAGTGACTTTTTTTTTTACCTTTGGGCCAAAAATATGTTCAGTAGGTCAAATATGGACTTCTGTACAGCCATAAAATGTAAAAAACAAAAAAACAAAAAAAAAATCTTTTGTGTACCTTTTTTCTACTAATTGGAATCAGAAGGGAAGTCAATGAGTGACTTTTTTTTACCTTTGGGCCAAAAATATGTTCAGTAGGTCAAATATGGACTTCTGTACAGCCATAAAATGTAAAAAATAAAAATAAAAAATAAAAATCTTTTGTGGACCTTTTAGCTACTAATTGGAATCAGAAGGGAAGTCAATGGGTGACTTTTTTTTTTACCTTTGGGCCAAAAATATGTTCAGTAGGTCAAATATGAACTTCTGTACAGCCATAAAATGTAAAAAAAAAATTACAATTAAAATCTTTTGTGGACCTTTTTTCTACTAATTGGAATCAGAAGGGAAGTCAATGAGTGACTTTTTTGACCTTGGGGACAAAAATATGTTCAGTAAGTCAAATATGAACTTCTGTACAGCCATAAAATGTAAAAAAAAAATTACAATTAAAATCTTTTGTGGACCTTTTTTCTACTAATTGGAATCAGAAGGGAAGTCAATGGGTGACTTTTTTTTACCTTTGGGCCAAAAATATGTTCAGTAGGTCAAATATGAACTTCTGTACAGCCATAAAATGTAAAAAAAAAAATTACAATTAAAATCTTTTGTGGACCTTTTTTCTACCAATTGGAATCAGAAGGGAAGTCAATGAGTGACTTTTTTTTACCTTTGGGCCAAAAATATGTTCAGTAGGTCAAATATGGACAACTTTACAGCCATAACGTAAAAAAAAAATTAAAAACTAAAATCTTTTCTGGACCTTTTTTCTAATAATTGGAATCAGAAGGGAAGTCAATGAGTGACTTTTTTTTTTTACCTTTGGGCCAAAAATATGTTCAGTAGGTCAAATATGGACAACTTTACAGCCATAACGTAATTTAAAAAAAAAAAATTAAAATCTTTTGTGGACCTTTTTTCTACTAATTGGAATCAGAAGGGAAGTCAATGAGTGACTTTTTTGACCTTTGGGCCAAAAATGTGTTCAGTAGGTCAATAATGGACAACTTTACAGCCATAACGTAATTAAAAAAAAAAAAAAAAAAAATCTTTTGTGGACCTTTTTTCTACTAATTGGAATCAGAAAGGAAGTCAATGAGTGCCTTTTTTTACCTTTAGGCCAAAAATATGTTCAGTAGGTCAAATATGGACTTCTGTACAGCCATAAAATGTAAAAATAACAAAAAACAAAAAAAAAATCTTTTGTGGACCTTTTTTCTTCTAATTGGAATCAGAAGGGAAGTCAATGAGTGACTTTTTTTTACCTTTGGGCCAAAAATATGTTCAGTAGGTCAAATATGGACAACTTTACAGCCATAACGTAAAAAAAAATTAAAAATTAAAATCTTTTGTGGACCTTTTTTCTACTAATTGGAATCAGAAGGGAAGTCAATGAGTGACTTTTTTTTACCTTTGGGCCAAAAATATGTTCAGTAGGTCAAATATGGACAACTTTACAGCCATAACGTTAAAAAAAAAATTAAAAATTAAAATCTTTTGTGGACCTTTTTTCTACTAATTGGAATCAGAAGGGAAGTCAATGAGTGACTTTTTTTTACCTTTGGGCCAAAAATATGTTCAGTAGGTCAAATATGAACTTCTGTACAGCCATAAAATGTAAAAAAAAAATTACAATTAAAATCTTTTGTGGACCTTTTTTCTACTAATTGGAATCAGAAGGGAAGTCAATGGGTGACTTTTTTTTACCTTTGTGCCAAAAATATGTTCAGTAGGTCAAATATGAACTTCTGTACAGCCATAAAATGTAAAAAAAAATTACAATTAAAATCTTTTGTGGACCTTTTTTCTACTAATTGGAATCAGAAGGGAAGTCAATGAGTGACTTTTTTTTACCTTTGGGCCAAAAATATGTTCAGTAGGTCAAATATGGACAACTTTACAGCCATAACGTAAAAAAAAAATTAAAAACTAAAATCTTTTGTGGACCTTTTTTCTACTAATTGGAATCAGAAGGGAAGTCAATGAGTGACTTTTTTTTACCTTTGGGCCAAAAATATGTTCAGTAGGTCAAATATGGACAACTTTACAGCCATAACGTAATTTAAAAAAAAAATATTAAAATCTTTTGTGGACCTTTTTTCTACTAATTGGAATCAGAAGGGAAGTCAATGAGTGACTTTTTTGACCTTTGGGCCAAAAATGTGTTCAATAGGTCAATTATGGACAACTTTACAGCCATAACGTAATTTTTAAAAAAAAAATTAAAATCTTTTGTGGACCTTTTTTCTACTAATTGGAATCAGAAGGGAAGTCAATGAGTGACTTTTTTTTACCTTTGGGCCAAAAATATGTTCAGTAGGTCAAATATGGACAACTTTACAGCCATAACGTAATTTAAAAAAAAAAAATTAAAATCTTTTGTGGACCTTTTTTCTACTAATTGGAATCAGAAGGGAAGTCAATGAGTGACTTTTTTGACCTTTGGGACAAAAATGTGTTCAGTAGGTCAATTATGGACAACTTTACAGCCATAACGTAATTTTAAAAAAAAAAATTAAAATCTTTTGTGGACCTTTTTTCTACTAATTGGAATCAGAAGGGAAGTCAATGAGTGACTTTTTTTTACCTTTGGGCCAAAAATATGTTCAGTAGGTCAAATATGGACAACTTTACAGCCATAACGTAAAAAAAAACAAAAAAAATTAAAATCTTTTGTGGACCTTTTTTCTACTAATTGGAATCAGAAGGGAAGTCAATGAGTGACTTTTTTTTACCTTTGGGCCAAAAATATGTTCAGTAGGTCAAATATGAACCTCTGTACAGCCATAAAATGTTAAAAAAAAATTACAATTAAAATCTTTTGTGGACCTTTTTTCTACTAATTGGAATCAGAAGGGAAGTCAATGAGTGACTTTTTTTTACCTTTGGGCCAAAAATATGTTCAGTAGGTCAAATATGGACAACTTTACAGCCATAACGTAATTTAAAAAAAAAAAATTAAAATCTTTTGTGGACCTTTTTTCTACTAATTGGAATCAGAAGGGAAGTCAATGAGTGACTTTTTTGACCTTTGGGCCAAAAATGTGTTCAGTAGGTCAATTATGGACAACTTTACAGCCATAACGTAATTTTTAAAAAAAAAATTAAAATCTTTTGTGGACCTTTTTTCTACTAATTGGAATCAGAAGGGAAGTCAATGAGTGACTTTTTTTTACCTTTGGGCCAAAAATATGTTCAGTAGGTCAAAAATGGACAACTTTACAGCCATAACGTAAAAAAAAAAATTAAAAACTAAAATCTTTTGTGGACCTTTTTTCTACTAATTGGAATCAGAAGTTAAGTCAATGAGTGACTTTTTTTTTTTACCTTTGGGCCAAAAATATGTTCAGTAGGTCAAATATGGACTTCTGTACAGCCATAAAATGTAAAAAATAAAAATAAAAAATAAAAATCTTTTGTGGACCTTTTTTCTACTAATTGGAATCAGAAGGGAAGTCAATGAGTGACTTTTTTTTACCTTTGGGCCAAAAATATGTTCAGTAGGTCAAATATGAACTTCTGTACAGCCATAAAATGTAAAAAAAAAATTACAATTAAAATCTTTTGTGGACCTTTTTTCTACTAATTGGAATCAGAAGGGAAGTCAATGAGTGACTTTTTTGACCTTTGGGCCAAAAATGTGTTCAGTAGGTCAATTATGGACAACTTTACAGCCATAACGTAAAAAAATATTAAAAACTAAAATCTTTTG
Organism: Romanogobio albipinnatus; assembly: GCA_023566225.1. NCBI lineage: Eukaryota > Metazoa > Chordata > Actinopteri > Cypriniformes > Gobionidae > Romanogobio > Romanogobio albipinnatus. Next base: position 58,294,995 of record CM042247.1, on the reverse strand, counting down.
TGGACCTTTTTCCTACTAATTGGAATCAGAAGGGAAGTCAATGAGTGACTTTTTTTTACCTTTGGGCCAAAAATATGTTCAGTAGGTCAAATATGGACAACTTTACAGCCATAACGTAATTTAAAAAAAAAAATTAAAATCTTTTGTGGACCTTTTTTCTACTAATTGGAATCAGAAGGGAAGTCAATGAGTGACTTTTTTGACCTTTGGGCCAAAAATGTGTTCAGTAGGTAAATTATGGACAAATTTACAGCCATAACGTAATCTTTTTTTTAAAAATTAAAATCTTTTGTGGACCTTTTTTCTACTAATTGGAATCAGAAGGGAAGTCAATGAGTTACTTTTTTACCTTTGGGCCAAAAATATGTTCAGTAGGTCAAATATGAACTTCTGTACAGCCATAAAATGTAAAAAAAAAATTACAATTAAAATCTTTTGTGGACCTTTTTTCTACTAATTGGAATCAGAAGGGAAGTCAATGAGTGACTTTTTTTACCTTTGGGCCAAAAATATGTTCAGTAGGTCAAATATGGACAACTTTACAGCCATAACGTAAAAAAAAAATTAAAAACTAAAATCTTTTGTGGACCTTTTTTCTACTAATTGGAATCAGAAGGGAAGTCAATGAGTGACTTTTTTTTACCTTTGGGCCAAAAATATGTTCAGTAGGTCAAATATGGACAACTTTACAGCCATAACGTAATTTTAAAAAAAAATATTAAAATCTTTTGTGGACCTTTTTTCTACTAATTGGAATCAGAAGGGAAGTCAATGAGTGACTTTTTTGACCTTTGGGCCAAAAATGTGTTCAGTAGGTCAATTATGGACAACTTTACAGCCATAACGTAATTAAAAAAAAAAATTAAAATCTTTTGTGGACCTTTTTTCTACTAATTGGAATCAGAAGGGAAGTCAATGAGTGACTTTTTTTACCTTTGGGCCAAAAATATGTTCAGTAGGTCAAATATGGACAACTTTACAGCCATAACGTTAAAAAAAAATTAAAAACTAAAATCTTTTGTGGACCTTTTTTCTACTAATTGGAATCAGAAGGGAAGTCAATGAGTGACTTTTTTTTACCTTTGGGCCAAAAATATGTTCAGTAGGTCAAATATGGACAACTTTACAGCCATAACGTAATTTAAAAAAAAAAATATTAAAATCTTTTGTGGACCTTTTTTCTACTAATTGGAATCAGAAGGGAAGTCAATGAGTGACTTTTTTGACCTTTGGGCCAAAAATGTGTTCAGTAGGTCAATTATGGACAACTTTACAGCCATAACGTAATAAAAAAAAAAAAAAATTAAAATCTTTTGTGGACCTTTTTTCTACTAATTGGAATCAATCTTTTGGAGTCAAGATGGCGCCGAGGATGGCCGCAACGTCGCAAGCTCTGCTGAAACATTGTAGTTTTTTGTTTGTTCTGTTTATAGTTTTTGTGTTTTTTGTCTTGGATGCTGTCTGCCTTACTACGTACGACAGACAGACACTTTTGGACATTGGTTCGGCAATCGCACTCCGAAAACCGGACTTTAAATTCTTCAGTGACGAACCGCCGTTTACAAACACAGCAGCGGAGCTCTTTGTCTGGACGGCCCGACCACGCAAACGCGGCCGGAGAAGGGGAAGCAGAGCCGGCGTGCTCATCAGATTAAGACGCCGCGCAAACCGACCCCCACTTCCCAGTATTTTACTGGCAAATGTTCAGTCTCTGGACAATAAACTCTGCGAGCTGAGAGCGCGGATCTCTTTCCAGCGAGACACGAGGGACTGCTGCATTATCTGCCTCACAGAAACTTGGATGTCCGCTGAGATTCCAGATTCGGCCATCGAAACCGCGGGGTTCTCCGTGCATCGGATGGACAGAGAAAAAGATCTCTCCGGGAAAAGCAAAGGCGGGGGTGTATGTTTTATGATTAACCGATCCTGGTGTGATCAGAGGAACGTACATTCTATCAAGTCTTTCTGTTCTCCTGATCTGGAACTTCTCATGGTTCTGTGCCGACCATTCTGGCTACCGAGGGAATTCACAGCGGTCATCATCACAGCTGTGTATATTCCCCCGCAAGCCGACACAGACCGGGCACTAAAGGAACTGTACAGGACAGTGAGTGAGCAGGAAACCGCGCATCCTGAGGCCGCGTTTATTGTGACCGGAGACTTTAACAAAGCCAACTTCAAGCGCATCGCACCCAAATACCACCAACATGTTAGCTTCAACACGCGAGGGAACCGCGTCTTAGATCACTGCTACTCCCCCTTCAAGGATGGATACAAATCACTCCCACGCCCACCATTCGGCAAATCAGATCACGCGTCAATCCTCCTTTTGCCCGCATATAGGCAAAGACTCAAACAGGAAGCACCCGCCCTCAGAACCATCCAGTGCTGGTCGGACCAATCAGACTCTATGCTACAGGACTGTTTTGATCACGCGGACTGGGAGATGTTCCGGTCGGCCTCTGATGACGACATCGAGGTCTACGCTGATAGCGTAACGTGTTTCATCAGGAAGTGCGTAGATGACGTTGTTCCGACCAAAACAATTCGGCTGTATCCTAACCAGAAGCCGTGGCTAAATGGGGATGTTCGCGCGGCACTCAATGCGCGGACCTTCACTTTTAACTCCGGTAACGCGGAGGAGCATAAACAAGCAAGTTATGCCCTCCGGAAAACCATCAGAGCAGCAAAACGCCAGTACAGGGACAAGATTGAAGGACAGTTCAACACCACCGACTCCAGAAGCATGTGGAGGGGAATTAACACCATCACGGACTATAAAGGGAACACAAACTCCACCGTGAACACCGCTGCCTCTCTCCCGGACGAGCTAAACACCTTCTATGCTCGTTTTGAGGGAACTAACACCGCCCTCGCGGAGAGAGCGCTCGCGGCTGAAGATACAGAGGTTAGTGCACTCTTCGTATCTGTCGCGGATGTAACCCGATCCTTCCGGCGGGTGAACGTCCGTAAAGCTGCGGGTCCAGACGGCATTCCCGGCCGTGTGATCAGAGCGTGCGCGCACCAACTGGCTGGAGTCTTCACGGACATTTTTAACCTGTCCCTCTCCCTGTCTGTGGTCCCCACATGCTTCAAAACGTCCACCATTGTGCCTGTACCTAAGCAGTCAAAAACCACCTGCTTAAACGACTGGCGTCCTGTTGCTCTGACCCCCATCATCAGCAAATGCTTTGAAAGACTAGTCAGAAACCATATCTGCTCTGTTCTCCCCCCCTCACTGGACCCACTGCAGTTTGCATACCGCACAAACCGCTCCACTGACGATGCCATTTCATCCACTATACACACTGCTCTCTCCCACCTGGAAAAGAGGAACACGTATGTGAGAATGCTGTTTGTGGACTACAGCTCAGCATTCAACACCATTGTGCCCTCCATACTTGTCGGGAAACTCCGGGCTCTAGGCTTAAACAGCCTGTTATGCAGCTGGATCCTGGACTTCCTGTCAAACAGACGCCAGGTGGTCAGAATGGGCAGTAACATCTCCTCATCACTGACTCTCAACACTGGAGCCCCTCAGGGCTGTGTTCTCAGCCCACTCCTGTACTCTTTGTACACACATGACTGTGTGGCAACCCACAGCTCCAACACCATCATCAAGTTTGCTGACGATACGACGGTGGTAGGTCTTATCACCGACAATGATGAAACGGCCTACAGAGAGGAGGTGCACACTCTGACACGGTGGTGTCAGGAGCACAACCTCTCCCTCAACGTCAGCAAGACCAAGGAGCTGGTGGTCGACTTCAGGAGGAATGAGAGAGAACACCGCCCCATCACCATCGATGGAGCACCGGTGGAGAGAGTCAGCAGCTTCAAGTTCCTCGGTGTCCACATCACAGAGGAACTCTCATGGTCCGTCCACTCCGAGGCCGTTGTGAAGAAGGCTCATCAGCGCCTTTTCTTCCTGCGACGGCTGAGGAGGTTTGGAATGAACCGCCACATCCTCACACGTTTCTACACCTGCACCATAGAGAGCCTGCTGACTGGCTGCATCACCACCTGGTACGGCAACAGTACCGCCCGCAGCCGCAAGGCCCTGCAAAGGGTAGTGCGCACGGCCAGCTGCATCATCGGAGGTGAGCTTCCCTCCCTCCAGGACATTTACGCCAGGCGATGTGTGAAGAGAGCTCAGAGGATCATCAGAGACTCTAGCCACCCGAACCATGGGCTGCTCTCACTGCTGCCATCAGGCAGACGGTACCGCAGCATCAGAACACGCACCAGCCGACTCCAGAACAGCTTCTTCCCACAAGCAATCAGACTACTTAACTCCTGATCCATCAGGATCATAACACACACTGGACAGAATATCACTCAGCACAACCCACTGTAGATACACATTATATACACATTTATTTATCATATAGCACCTATTGCACTTTGGATTTCAATTTTCAATCTGTGAATAATATTTTATACTATACATTGTATATTATTATTATTATAGCGTAATGTATATTGTTTAGTGTATGTTTAGTGTATATTGTTTAAAGTATATGTATATTGTAAGTATGTGTATATTGTTTAAAGCTGTGAGAACTACACTCACATTGTGCAAATTATTTATTGTTTATTGTAGAGTTTACTGTGCTGTGAGTAATTGTGTGCGCATCAGATGTGTAATCTGATGCTGCTTTAAATGTTGTACATGTCATGTCATGACTGCTATGTTGCTCGGAACTGCACCTAAGAATTTCACCTACTGTTGCACTTGTGCATATGTAGAGTGACAAATAAAGTGATTTGATTTGATTTGATTTGATTTGAGAAGGGAAGTCAATGAGTGACTATTTTTTACCTTTGGGCCAAAAATATGTTCAGTAGGTCAAATATGGACAACTTTACAGCCATAACGTAATTTAAAAAAAAAAAATTAAAATCTTTTGTGGACCTTTTTTCTACTAATTGGAATCAGAAGGGAAGTCAATGAGTGACTTTTTTGACCTTTGGGCCAAAAATGTGTTCAGTAGGTCAATTATGGACAACTTTACAGCCATAACGTATTTTTTTTTTTTAAAAATTAAATCTTTTGTGGACCTTTTTTCTACTAATTGGAATCAGAAGGGAAGTCAATGAGTGACTTTTTTTTACCTTTGGGCCAAAAATATGTTCAGTAGGTCAAATATGGACAACTTTACAGCCATAACGTAAAAATTTTTTTTTAAAATTAAAATCTTTTGTGGACCTTTTTCTACTAATTGGAATCAGAAGGGAAGTCAATGAGTGACTTTTTTTTTACCTTTGGGCCAAAAATATGTTCAGTAGGTCAAATATGGACTTCTGTACAGCCATAAAATGTAAAAAACAAAAAAACAAAATAAAAATCTTTTGTGGACCTTTTAGCTACTAATTGGAATCAGAAGGGAAGTCAATGAGTTACTTTTTTACCTTTGGGCCAAAAATATGTTCAGTAGGTCAAATATGGACAACTTTACAGCCATAAAATGTAAAAAATAAAAATAAAAAATAAAAATCTTTTGTGGACCTTTTAGCTACTAATTGGAATCAGAAGGGAAGTCAATGAGTTACTTTTTTACCTTTGGGCCAAAAATATGTTCAGTAGGTCAAATATGGACAACTTTACAGCCATAATGTAAAAAAAAAATTAAAAACTAAAATCTTTTGTGGACCTTTTTTCTACTAATTGGAATCAGAAGGGAAGTCAATGAGTGACTTTTGTTTTACCTTTGGGCCAAAAATATGTTCAGTAGGTCAAATATGGACAACTTTACAGCCATAACGTAATTTTAAAAAAAAATATTAAAATCTTTTGTGGACCTTTTTTCTACTAATTGGAATCAGAAGGGAAGTCAATGAGTGACTTTTTTGACCTTTGGGCCAAAAATGTGTTCAGTAGGTCAATTATGGACAACTTTACAGCCATAACGTAATTTAAAAAAAAAAAATTAAAATCTTTTGTGGACCTTTTTTCTACTAATTGGAATCAGAAGGGAAGTCAATGAGTGACTTTTTTTTACCTTTGGGCCAAAAATATGTTCAGTAGGTCAAATATGGACAACTTTACAGCCATAACGTAATTTAAAAAAAAAAAAATTAAAATCTTTTGTGGACCTTTTTTCTACTAATTGGAATCAGAAGAGAAGTCAATGAGTGACTTTTTTGACCTTTGGGCCAAAAATGTGTTCAGTAGGTCAATTATGGACAACTTTACAGCCATAACGTAATTTTTAAAAAAAAAATTAAAATCTTTTGTGGACCTTTTTTCTACTAATTGGAATCAGAAGGGAAGTCAATGAGTGACTTTTTTTTACCTTTGGGCCAAAAATATGTTCAGTAGGTCAAATATGGACTTCTGTACAGCCATAAAATGTAAAAAAAAAAAAAAAAAAAAAAAAAAAAATCTTTTGTGTACCTTTTTTCTACTAATTGGAATCAGAAGGGAAGTCAATGAGTGACTTTTTTTACCTTTGGGCCAAAAATATGTTCAGTAGGTCAAATATGGACTTCTGTACAGCCATAAAATGTAAAAAATAAAAATAAAAAATAAAAATCTTTTGTGGACCTTTTAGCTACTAATTGGAATCAGAAGGGAAGTCAATGGGTGACTTTTTTTTCACCTTTGGGCCAAAAATATGTTCAGTAGGTCAAATATGAACTTCTGTACAGCCATAAAATGTAAAAAAAAAATTACAATTAAAATCTTTTGTGGACCTTTTTTCTACTAATTGGAATCAGAAGGGAAGTCAATGGGTGACTTTTTTTTACCTTTGGGCCAAAAATATGTTCAGTAGGTCAAATATGAACTTCTGTACAGCCATAAAATGTAAAAAAAAAATTACAATTAAAATCTTTTGTGGACCTTTTTTCTACTAATTGGAATCAGAAGGGAAGTCAATGAGTGACTTTTTTTACCTTTGGGCCAAAAATATGTTCAGTAGGTCAAATATGGACAACTTTACAGCCATAACGTAAAAAAAAAATTAAAAACTAAAATCTTTTGTGGACCTTTTTTCTACTAATTGGAATCAGAAGGGAAGTCAATGAGTGACTTTTTTTTTTTTACCTTTGGGCCAAAAATATGTTCAGTAGGTCAATTATGGACAACTTTACAGCCATAATGTAAATTTTTCTTAAAAATTTAAATCTTTTGTGGACCTTTTTTCTACTAATTGGAATCAGAAGGGAAGTCAATGAGTGACTTTTTTTACCTTTGGGCCAAAAATATGTTCAGTAGGTCAATTATGGACAACTTTACAGCCATAAAATGTAAAAAAAAAAAATTACAATTAAAATCTTTTGTGGACCTTTTTTCTACTAATTGGAATCAGAAGGGAAGTCAATGAGTGACTTTTTTGACCTTGGGGACAAAAATATGTTCAGTAAGTCAAATATGAACTTCTGTACAGCCATAAAATGTAAAAAAAAAAATTACAATTAAAATCTTTTGTGGACCTTTTTTCTACTAATTGGAATCAGAAGGGAAGTCAATGGGTGACTTTTTTTTACCTTTGGGCCAAAAATATGTTCAGTAGGTCAAATATGGACTTCTGTACAGCCATAAAATGTAAAAAATAAAAATAAAAAATAAAAATCTTTTGTGGACCTTTTTCCTACTTAATTGGAATCAGAAGGGAAGTCAATGGGTGACTTTTTTTTACCTTTGGGCCAAAAATATGTTCAGTAGGTCAATTATGGACAACTTTACAGCCATAAAATGTAAAAAAATATTAAAAACTAAAATCTTTTGTGGACCTTTTTTCTACTAATTGGAATCAGAAGGGAAGTCAATGAGTGACTTTTTTTTACCTTTGGGCCAAAAATATGTTCAGTAGGTCAAATATGGACAACTTTACAGCCATAACGTAATTTAAAAAAAAAAAATTAAAATCTTTTGTGGACCTTTTTTCTACTAATTGGAATCAGAAGGGAAGTTAATGAGTGACTTTTTTGACCTTTGGGCCAAAAATGTGTTCAGTAGGTCAATTATGGACAACTTTACAGCCATAACGTAATTTAAAAAAAAAAAATTAAAATCTTTTGTGGACCTTTTTTCTACTAATTGGAATCAGAAGGGAAGTCAATGAGTGACTTTTTTGACCTTTGGGCCAAAAATGTGTTCAGTAGGTCAATTATGGACAACTTTACAGCCATAACGTAATTTTTTTAAAAAAAATTAAAATCTTTTGTGGACCTTTTTTCTACTAATTGGAATCAGAAGGGAAGTCAATGAGTGACTTTTTTTTACCTTTGGGCCAAAAATATGTTCAGTAGGTCAAATATGAACCTCTGTACAGCCATAAAATGTAAAAAAAAAATTACAATTAAAATCTTTTGTGGACCTTTTTTCTACTAATTGGAAACAGAAGGGAAGTCAATGAGTGACTTTTTTTTACCTTTGGGCCAAAAATATGTTCAGTAGGTCAAATATGGACAACTTTACAGCCATAACGTAATTTTAAAAAAAAAAATTTAAATCTTTTGTGGACCTTTTTTCTACTAATTGGAATCAGAAGGGAAGTCAATGAGTGACTTTTTTGACCTTTGGGCCAAAAATGTGTTCAGTAGGTCAATTATGGACAACTTTACAGCCATAACGTAATTTAAAAAAAAAAAATTAAGATCTTTTGTGGACCTTTTTTCTACTAATTGGAATCAGAAGGGAAGTCAATGAGTGACTTTTTTTTACCTTTGGGCCAAAAATATGTTCAGTAGGTCAAAAATGGACAACTTTACAGCCATAACGTAAAAAAAAAATTAAAAACTAAAATCTTTTGTGGACCTTTTTTCTACTAATTGGAATCAGAAGGGAAGTCAATGAGTGACTTTTTTTTTTTTACCTTTGGGCCAAAAATATGTTCAGTAGGTCAAATATGGACTTCTGTACAGCCATAAAATGTAAAATGTAAAAAATAAAAATAAAAAATAAAAATCTTTTGTGGACCTTTTTCCTACTTAATTGGAATCAGAAGGGAAGTCAATGGGTGACTTTTTTTTACCTTTGGGCCAAAAATATGTTCAGTAGGTCAAATATGAACTTCTGTACAGCCATAAAATGTAAAAAAAAATTACAATTAAAATCTTTTGTGGACCTTTTTTCTACTAATTGGAATCAGAAGGGAAGTCAATGAGTGACTTTTTTTACCTTTGGGCCAAAAATATGTTCAGTAGGTCAAATATGGACAACTTTACAGCCATAACGTAATTTAAAAAAAAAAAATTAAAATCTTTTGTGGACCTTTTTTCTACTAATTGGAATCAGAAGGGAAGTCAATGAGTGACTTTTTTGACTTTTGGGCCAAAAATGTGTTCAGTAGGTAAATTATGGACAAATTTACAGCCATAACGTAATCTTTTTTTAAAAAATTAAAATCTTTTGTGGACCTTTTTTCTACTAATTGGAATAAGAAGGGAAGTCAATGAGTTACTTTTTTACCTTTGGGCCAAAAATATGTTCAGTAGGTCAAATATGAACTTCTGTACAGCCATAAAATGTAAAAAAAAAATTACAATTAAAATCTTTTGTGGACCTTTTTTCTACTAATTGGAATCAGAAGGGAAGTCAATGAGTGACTTTTTTTTACCTTTGGGCCAAAAATATGTTCAGTAGGTCAAATATGGACAACTTTACAGCCATAACGTAAAAAAAAAATTAAAAACTAAAATCTTTTGTGGACCTTTTTTCTACTAATTGGAATCAGAAGGGAAGTCAATGAGTGACTTTTTTTTACCTTTGGGCCAAAAATATGTTCAGTAGGTCAAATATGGACAACTTTACAGCCATAACGTAATTTAAAAAAAAAATATTAAAATCTTTTGTGGACCTTTTTTCTACTAATTGGAATCAGAAGGGAAGTCAATGAGTGACTTTTTTGACCTTTGGGCCAAAAATGTGTTCAGTAGGTCAATTATGGACAACTTTACAGCCATAACGTAATTTTTAAAAAAAAAATTAAAATCTTTTGTGGACCTTTTTTCTACTAATTGGAATCAGAAGGGAAGTCAATGAGTGACTTTTTTTTACCTTTGGGCAAAAAATATGTTCAGTAGGTCAAATATGGACTTCTGTACAGCCATAAAATGTAAAAAATAAAAATAAAAAATAAAAATCTTTTGTGGACCTTTTAGCTACTAATTGGAATCAGAAGGGAAGTCAATGGGTGACTTTTTTTCACCTTTGGGCCAAAAATATGTTCAGTAGGTCAAATATGAACTTCTGTACAGCCATAAAATGTAAAAAAAAAATTACAATTAAAATCTTTTGTGGACCTTTTTTCTACTAATTGGAATCAGAAGGGAAGTCAATGGGTGACTTTTTTTTACCTTTGGGCCAAAAATATGTTCAGTAGGTCAAATATGAACTTCTGTACAGCCATAAAATGTAAAAAAAAAATTACAATTAAAATCTTTTGTGGACCTTTTTTCTACTAATTGGAATCAGAAGGGAAGTCAATGAGTGACTTTTTTTACCTTTGGGCCAAAAATATGTTCAGTAGGTCAAATATGGACAACTTTACAGCCATAACGTAAAAAAAAAATTAAAAACTAAAATCTTTTGTGGACCTTTTTTCTACTAATTGGAATCAGAAGGGAAGTCAATGAGTGACTTTTTTTTTTTACCTTTGGGCCAAAAATATGTTCAGTAGGTCAATTATGGACAACTTTACAGCCATAATGTAAATTTTTCTTAAAAATTTAAATCTTTTGTGGACCTTTTTTCTACTAATTGGAATCAGAAGGGAAGTCAATGAGTGACTTTTTTTACCTTTGGGCCAAAAATATGTTCAGTAGGTCAATTATGGACAACTTTACAGCCATAAAATGTAAAAAAAAAAATTACAATTAAAATCTTTTGTGGACCTTTTTTCTACTAATTGGAATCAGAAGGGAAGTCAATGAGTGACTTTTTTGACCTTGGGGACAAAAATATGTTCAGTAAGTCAAATATGAACTTCTGTACAGCCATAAAATGTAAAAAAAAAAATTACAATTAAAATCTTTTGTGGACCTTTTTTCTACTAATTGGAATCAGAAGGGAAGTCAATGGGTGACTTTTTTTTACCTTTGGGCCAAAAATATGTTCAGTAGGTCAAATATGGACTTCTGTACAGCCATAAAATGTAAAAAATAAAAATAAAAAATAAAAATCTTTTGTGGACCTTTTTCCTACTTAATTGGAATCAGAAGGGAAGTCAATGGGTGACTTTTTTTTTACCTTTGGGCCAAAAATATGTTCAGTAGGTCAATTATGGACAACTTTACAGCCATAACGTAAAAAAAATATTAAAAACTAAAATCTTTTGTGGACCTTTTTTCTACTAATTGGAATCAGAAGGGAAGTCAATGAGTGACTTTTTTTTACCTTTGGGCCAAAAATATGTTCAGTAGGTCAAATATGGACAACTTTACAGCCATAACGTAATTTAAAAAAAAAAATTAAAATCTTTTGTGGACCTTTTTTCTACTAATTGGAATCAGAAGGGAAGTCAATGAGTGACTTTTTTTTACCTTTGGGCCAAAAATATGTTCAGTAGGTAAATTATGGACAACTTTACAGCCATAACGTAATCTTTTTTTTAAAAATTAAAATCTTTTGTGGACCTTTTTTCTACTAATTGGAATCAGAAGGGAAGTCAATGAGTTACTTTTTTACGTTTGGGCCAAAAATATGTTCAGTAAGTCAAATATGAACTTCTGTACAGCCATAACGTACAAAAAAAATAAAAAAAAATAAACATTTTGTGGACCTTTTAGCTACTAATTGGAATCAGAAGGGAAGTCAATGAGTGATTTTTTTTACCTTTGGGCCAAAAATATGTTCAGTAGGTCAAATATGGACAACTTTACAGCCATAACGTAATTAAAAAAAAAAATTTTAAAATCTTTTGTGGACCTTTTTTCTACTAATTGGAATCAGAAGGGAAGTCAATGAGTGACTTTTTTGACCTTTGGGCCAAAAATATGTTCAGTAGGTCAAATATGGACTTCTGTACAGCCATAAAATGTAAAAAATAAAAATAAAAAATAAAAATCTTTTGTGGACCTTTTAGCTACTAATTGGAATCAGAAGGGAAGTCAATGAGTGACTTTTTTTTTTACCTTTGGGCCAAAAATATGTTCAGTAGGTCAAATATGAACTTCTGTACAGCCATAAAATGTAAAAAAAAAATTACAATTAAAATCTTTTGTGGACCTTTTTTCTACTAATTGGAATCAGAAGGGAAGTCAATGAGTGACTTTTTTTACCTTTGGGCCAAAAATATGTTCAGTAGGTCAAATATGGACAACTTTACAGCCATAACGTAATTAAAAAAAAAAAATTAAAATCTTTTGTGGACCTTTTTTCTACTAATTGGAATCAGAAGGGAAGTCAATGAGTGACTATTTTTTACCTTTGGGCCAAAAATATGTTCAGTAGGTCAAATATGGACAACTTTACAGCCATAACGTAATTTAAAAAAAAAAAATTAAAATCTTTTGTGGACCTTTTTTCTACTAATTGGAATCAGAAGGGAAGTCAATGAGTGACTTTTTTGACCTTTGGGCCAAAAATGTGTTCAGTAGGTCAATTATGGACAACTTTACAGCCATAACGTTATTTTTTTTTTTAAAAATTAAATCTTTTGTGGACCTTTTTTCTACTAATTGGAATCAGAAGGGAAGTCAATGAGTGACTTTTTTTTACCTTTGGGCCAAAAATATGTTCAGTAGGTCAAATATGGACAACTTTACAGCCATAACGTAAAATTTTTTTTTTAAAATTAAAATCTTTTGTGGACCTTTTTCTACTAATTGGAATCAGAAGGGAAGTCAATGAGTGACTTTTTTTTTTTACCTTTGGGCCAAAAATATGTTCAGTAGGTCAAATATGGACTTCTGTACAGCCATAAAATGTAAAAAACAAAAAAACAAAAAAAAAATCTTTTGTGTACCTTTTTTCTACTAATTGGAATCAGAAGGGAAGTCAATGAGTGACTTTTTTTTACCTTTGGGCCAAAAATATGTTCAGTAGGTCAAATATGGACTTCTGTACAGCCATAAAATGTAAAAAATAAAAATAAAAAATAAAAATCTTTTGTGGACCTTTTAGCTACTAATTGGAATCAGAAGGGAAGTCAATGGGTGACTTTTTTTTTTTACCTTTGGGCCAAAAATATGTTCAGTAGGTCAAATATGAACTTCTGTACAGCCATAAAATGTAAAAAAAAAATTACAATTAAAATCTTTTGTGGACCTTTTTTCTACTAATTGGAATCAGAAGGGAAGTCAATGGGTGACTTTTTTTTACCTTTGGGCCAAAAATATGTTCAGTAGGTCAAATATGAACTTCTGTAAAGCCATAAAATGTAAAAAAAAAATTACAATTAAAATCTTTTGTGGACCTTTTTTCTACTAATTGGAATCAGAAGGGAAGTCAATGAGTGACTTTTTTTTACCTTTGGGCCAAAAATATGTTCAGTAGGTCAATTATGGACAACTTTACAGCCATAAAATGTAAAAAAAAAAATTACAATTAAAATCTTTTGTGGACCTTTTTTCTACTAATTGGAATCAGAAGTGAAGTCAATGAGTGACTTTTTTGACCTTGGGGACAAAAATATGTTCAGTAAGTCAAATATGAACTTCTGTACAGCCATAAAATGTAAAAAAAAAATTACAATTAAAATCTTTTGTGGACCTTTTTTCTACTAATTGGAATCAGAAGGGAAGTCAATGGGTGACTTTTTTTTACCTTTGGGCCAAAAATATGTTCAGTAGGTCAAATATGAACTTCTGTACAGCCATAAAATGTAAAAAAAAAAATTACAATTAAAATCTTTTGTGGACCTTTTTTCTACCAATTGGAATCAGAAGGGAAGTCAATGAGTGACTTTTTTTTACCTTTGGGCCAAAAATATGTTCAGTAGGTCAAATATGGACTTCTGTACAGCCATAAAATGTAAAAAATAAAAATAAAAAATAAAAATCTTTTGTGGACCTTTTAGCTACTAATTGGAATCAGAAGGGAAGTCAATGGGTGACTTTTTTTTTTACCTTTGGGCCAAAAATATGTTCAGTAGGTCAAATATGAACTTCTGTACAGCCATAAAATGTAAAAAAAAAATTACAATTAAAATCTTTTGTGGACCTTTTTTCTACTAATTGGAATCAGAAGGGAAGTCAATGGGTGACTTTTTTTTACCTTTGGGCCAAAAATATGTTCAGTAGGTCAAATATGAACTTCTGTACAGCCATAAAATGTAAAAAAAAAATTACAATTAAAATCTTTTGTGGACCTTTTTTCTACTAATTGGAATCAGAAGGGAAGTCAATGAGTGACTTTTTTTTACCTTTGGGCCAAAAATATGTTCAGTAGGTCAATTATGGACAACTTTACAGCCATAAAATGTAAAAAAAAAAATTACAATTAAAATCTTTTGTGGACCTTTTTTCTACTAATTGGAATCAGAAGGGAAGTCAATGAGTGACTTTTTTGACCTTGGGGACAAAAATATGTTCAGTAGGTCAAATATGAACTTCTGTACAGCCATAAAATGTAAAAAAAAAAATTACAATTAAAATCTTTTGTGGACCTTTTTTCTACCAATTGGAATCAGAAGGGAAGTCAATGAGTGACTTTTTTTTACCTTTGGGCCAAAAATATGTTCAGTAGGTCAAATATGGACAACTTTACAGCCATAACGTAAAAAAAAAATTAAAAACTAAAATCTTTTCTGGACCTTTTTTCTAATAATTGGAATCAGAAGGGAAGTCAATGAGTGACTTTTTTTTTTTACCTTTGGGCCAAAAATATGTTCAGTAGGTCAAATATGGACAACTTTACAGCCATAACGTAATTTAAAAAAAAAAATTAAAATCTTTTGTGGACCTTTTTTCTACTAATTGGAATCAGAAGGGAAGTCAATGAGTGACTTTTTTGACCTTTGGGCCAAAAATGTGTTCAGTAGGTCAATAATGGACAACTTTACAGCCATAACGTAATTTAAAAAAAAAAAAAAAAATCTTTTGTGGACCTTTTTTCTACTAATTGGAATCAGAAAGGAAGTCAATGAGTGACTTTTTTTACCTTTAGGCCAAAAATATGTTCAGTAGGTCAAATATGGACTTCTGTACAGCCATAAAATGTAAAAATAACAAAAAACAAAAAAAAAATCTTTTGTGGACCTTTTTTCTTCTAATTGGAATCAGAAGGGAAGTCAATGAGTGACTTTTTTTTACCTTTGGGCCAAAAATATGTTCAGTAGGTCAAATATGGACAACTTTACAGCCATAACGTAAAAAAAAATTAAAAATTAAAATCTTTTGTGGACCTTTTTTCTACTAATTGGAATCAGAAGGGAAGTCAATGAGTGACTTTTTTTTACCTTTGGGCCAAAAATATGTTCAGTAGGTCAAATATGGACAACTTTACAGCCATAACGTTAAAAAAAAAATTAAAAATTAAAATCTTTTGTGGACCTTTTTTCTACTAATTGGAATCAGAAGGGAAGTCAATGAGTGACTTTTTTTTACCTTTGGGCCAAAAATATGTTCAGTAGGTCAAATATGAACTTCTGTACAGCCATAAAATGTAAAAAAAAAATTACAATTAAAATCTTTTGTGGACCTTTTTTCTACTAATTGGAATCAGAAGGGAAGTCAATGGGTGACTTTTTTTTACCTTTGTGCCAAAAATATGTTCAGTAGGTCAAATATGAACTTCTGTACAGCCATAAAATGTAAAAAAAAATTACAATTAAAATCTTTTGTGGACCTTTTTTCTACTAATTGGAATCAGAAGGGAAGTCAATGAGTGACTTTTTTTTACCTTTGGGCCAAAAATATGTTCAGTAGGTCAAATATGAACCTCTGTACAGCCATAAAATGTAAAAAAAAAATTACAATTAAAATCTTTTGTGGACCTTTTTTCTACTAATTGGAAACAGAAGGGAAGTCAATGAGTGACTTTTTTTTACCTTTGGGCCAAAAATATGTTCAGTAGGTCAAATATGGACAACTTTACAGCCATAACGAAATTAAAAAAAAAAAAATTAAAATCTTTTGTGGACCTTTTTTCTACTAATTGGAATCAGAAGGGAAGTCAATGAGTGACTTTTTTGACCTTTGGGCCAAAAATGTGTTCAGTAGGTCAATTATGAACAACTTTACAGCCATAACGTAATTTAAAAAAAAAAAATTAAGATCTTTTGTGGACCTTTTTTCTACTAATTGGAATCAGAAGGGAAGTCAATGAGTGACTTTTTTTTACCTTTGGGCCAAAAATATGTTCAGTAGGTCAAAAATGGACAACTTTACAGCCATAACGTAAAAAAAAAAAATTAAAAACTAAAATCTTTTGTGGACCTTTTTTCTACTAATTGGAATCAGAAGGGAAGTCAATGAGTGACTTTTTTTTTACCTTTGGGCCAAAAATATGTTCAGTAGGTCAAATATGGACAACTTTACAGCCATAACGTAATTTAAAAAAAAAATATTAAAATCTTTTGTGGACCTTTTTTCTACTAATTGGAATCAGAAGGGAAGTCAATGAGTGACTTTTTTGACCTTTGGGCCAAAAATGTGTTCAGTAGGTCAATTATGGACAACTTTACAGCCATAACGTAATTTAAAAAAAAAAAATTAAAATCTTTTGTGGACCTTTTTTCTACTAATTGGAATCAGAAGGGAAGTCAATGAGTGACTTTTTTTTACCTTTGGGCCAAAAATATGTTCAGTAGGTCAAATATGGACAACTTTACAGCCATAACGTAATTAAAAAAAAAAAAAAATTAAAATCTTTTGTGGACCTTTTTTCTACTAATTGGAATCAGAAGGGAAGTCAATGAGTGACTTTTTTGACCTTTGGGCCAAAAATGTGTTCAGTAGGTCAATTATGGACAACTTTACAGCCATAACGTAATTTTTAAAAAAAAAATTAAAATCTTTTGTGGACCTTTTTTCTACTAATTGGAATCAGAAGGGAAGTCAATGAGTGACTTTTTTTTACCTTTGGGCCAAAAATATGTTCAGTAGGTCAAATATGGACTTCTGTACAGCCATAAAATGTAAAAAAAAAAAAAAAAAAAAATCTTTTGTGTACCTTTTTTCTACTAATTGGAATCAGAAGGGAAGTCAATGAGTGACTTTTTTTTACCTTTGGGCCAAAAATATGTTCAGTAGGTCAAATATGGACTTCTGTACAGCCATAAAATGTAAAAAATAAAAATAAAAAATAAAAATCTTTTGTGGACCTTTTAGCTACTAATTGGAATCAGAAGGGAAGTCAATGGGTGACTTTTTTTCACCTTTGGGCCAAAAATATGTTCAGTAGGTCAAATATGAACTTCTGTACAGCCATAAAATGTAAAAAAAAAATTACAATTAAAATCTTTTGTGGACCTTTTTTCTACTAATTGGAATCAGAAGGGAAGTCAATGGGTGACTTTTTTTTACCTTTGGGCCAAAAATATGTTCAGTAGGTCAAATATGAACTTCTGTACAGCCATAAAATGTAAAAAAAAAATTACAATTAAAATCTTTTGTGGACCTTTTTTCTACTAATTGGAATCAGAAGGGAAGTCAATGAGTGACTTTTTTTACCTTTGGGCCAAAAATATGTTCAGTAGGTCAAATATGGACAACTTTACAGCCATAACGTAAAAAAAAAATTAAAAACTAAAATCTTTTGTGGACCTTTTTTCTACTAATTGGAATCAGAAGGGAAGTCAATGAGTGACTTTTTTGACCTTGGGGACAAAAATATGTTCAGTAAGTCAAATATGAACTTCTGTACAGCCATAAAATGTAAAAAAAAAAATTACAATTAAAATCTTTTGTGGACCTTTTTTCTACTAATTGGAATCAGAAGGGAAGTCAATGGGTGACTTTTTTTACCTTTGGGCCAAAAATATGTTCAGTAGGTCAAATATGGACTTCTGTACAGCCATAAAATGTAAAAAATAAAAATAAAAAATAAAAATCTTTTGTGGACCTTTTTCCTACTTAATTGGAATCAGAAGGGAAGTCAATGGGTGACTTTTTTTTACCTTTGGGCCAAAAATATGTTCAGTAGGTCAATTATGGACAACTTTACAGCCATAACGTAAAAAAAATATTAAAAACTAAAATCTTTTGTGGACCTTTTTTCTACTAATTGGAATCAGAAGGGAAGTCAATGAGTGACTTTTTTTTACCTTTGGGCCAAAAATATGTTCAGTAGGTCAAATATGGACAACTTTACAGCCATAACGTAATTAAAAAAAAAAAAATTAAAATCTTTTGTGGACCTTTTTTCTACTAATTGGAATCAGAAGGGAAGTCAATGAGTGACTTTTTTGACCTTTGGGCCAAAAATGTGTTCAGTAGGTAAATTATGGACAACTTTACAGCCATAACGTAATCTTTTTTTTAAAAATTAAAATCTTTTGTGGACCTTTTTTCTACTAATTGGAATCAGAAGGGAAGTCAATGAGTTACTTTTTTACGTTTGGGCCAAAAATATGTTCAGTAAGTCAAATATGAACTTCTGTACAGCCATAACGTACAAAAAAAAATAAATAAATAAACATTTTGTGGACCTTTTAGCTACTAATTGGAATCAGAAGGGAAGTCAATGAGTGATTTTTTTTACCTTTGGGCCAAAAATATGTTCAGTAGGTCAAATATGGACAACTTTACAGCCATAACGTAATTTAAAAAAAAATTTTTAAAATCTTTTGTGGACCTTTTTTCTACTAATTGGAATCAGAAGGGAAGTCAATGAGTGACTTTTTTGACCTTTGGGCCAAAAATATGTTCAGTAGGTCAAATATGGACTTCTGTACAGCCATAAAATGTAAAAAATAAAAATAAAAAATAAAAATCTTTTGTGGACCTTTTAGCTACTAATTGGAATCAGAAGGGAAGTCAATGGGTGACTTTTTTTTTTACCTTTGGGCCAAAAATATGTTGAGTAGGTCAAATATGAACTTCTGTACAGCCATAAAATGTAAAAAAAAAAATTACAATTAAAATCTTTTGTGGACCTTTTTTCTACTAATTGGAATCAGAAGGGAAGTCAATGAGTGACTTTTTTTACCTTTGGGCCAAAAATATGTTCAGTAGGTCAAATATGGACAACTTTACAGCCATAACGTTAAAAAAAATTTAAAAACTAAAATCTTTTGTGGACCTTTTTTCTACTAATTGGAATCAGAAGGGAAGTCAATGAGTGACTTTTTTTTACCTTTGGGCCAAAAATATGTTCAGTAGGTCAAATATGGACAACTTTACAGCCATAACGTAATTTTAAAAAAAAAATATTAAAATCTTTTGTGGACCTTTTTTCTACTAATTGGAATCAGAAGGGAAGTCAATGAGTGACTATTTTTTACCTTTGGGCCAAAAATATGTTCAGTAGGTCAAATATGGACAACTTTACAGCCATAACGTAATTTTAAAAAAAAAATATTAAAATCTTTTGTGGACCTTTTTTCTACTAATTGGAATCAGAAGGGAAGTCAATGAGTGACTATTTTTTACCTTTGGGCCAAAAATATGTTCAGTAGGTCAATTATGGACAACTTTACAGCCATAACGTAATTAAAAAAAAAAAAAATTAAAATCTTTTGTGGACCTTTTTTCTAATAATTGGAATCAGAAGGGAAGTCAATGAGTGACTATTTTTTACCTTTGGGCCAAAAATATGTTCAGTAGGTCAAATATGGACAACTTTACAGCCATAACGTAATTTAAAAAAAAAAAATTTAAATCTTTTGTGGACCTTTTTTCTACTAATTGGAATCAGAAGGGAAGTCAATGAGTGACTTTTTTGACCTTTGGGCCAAAAATGTGTTCAGTAGGTCAATTATGGACAACTTTACAGCCATAACGTTATTTTTTTTTTTTTAAATTAAATCTTTTGTGGACCTTTTTTCTACTAATTGGAATCAGAAGGGAAGTCAATGAGTTACTTTTTTACCTTTGGGCCAAAAATATGTTCAGTAGGTCAAATATGAACTTCTGTACAGCCATAAAATGTAAAAAAAAAATTACAATTAAAATCTTTTGTGGACCTTTTTTCTACTAATTGGAATCAGAAGGGAAGTCAATGAGTGACTTTTTTTACCTTTGGGCCAAAAATATGTTCAGTAGGTCAAATATGGACAACTTTACAGCCATAACGTAAAAAAAAAATTAAAAACTAAAATCTTTTGTGGACCTTTTTTCTACTAATTGGAATCAGAAGGGAAGTCAATGAGTGACTTTTTTTTACCTTTGGGCCAAAAATATGTTCAGTAGGTCAAATATGGACAACTTTACAGCCATAACGTAAAAAAAAAATTAAAAATTAAAATCTTTTGTGGACCTTTTTTCTACTAATTGGAATCAGAAGGGAAGTCAATGAGTGACTTTTTTGACCTTTGGGCCAAAAATGTGTTCAGTAGGTCAATTATGGACAACTTTACAGCCATAACGTTATTTTTTTTTTTTTTAATTAAATCTTTTGTGGACCTTTTTTCTACTAATTGGAATCAGAAGGGAAGTCAATGAGTTACTTTTTTACCTTTGGGCCAAAAATATGTTCAGTAGGTCAAATATGAACTTCTGTACAGCCATAAAATGTAAAAAAAAAATTACAATTAAAATCTTTTTTCTACTAATTGGAATCAGAAGGGAAGTCAATGAGTGACTTTTTTTTACCTTTGGGCCAAAAATATGTTCAGTAGGTCAAATATGGACTTCTGTACAGCCATAAAATGTAAAAAATAAAAATAAAAAATAAAAATCTTTTGTGGACCTTTTAGCTACTAATTGGAATCAGAAGGGAAGTCAATGGGTGACTTTTTTTCACCTTTGGGCCAAAAATATGTTCAGTAGGTCAAATATGAACTTCTGTACAGCCATAAAATGTAAAAAAAAAATTACAATTAAAATCTTTTGTGGACCTTTTTTCTACTAATTGGAATCAGAAGGGAAGTCAATGGGTGACTTTTTTTTACCTTTGGGCCAAAAATATGTTCAGTAGGTCAAATATGAACTTCTGTACAGCCATAAAATGTAAAAAAAAAATTACAATTAAAATCTTTTGTGGACCTTTTTTCTACTAATTGGAATCAGAAGGGAAGTCAATGAGTGACTTTTTTTTTTTTACCTTTGGGCCAAAAATATGTTCAGTAGGTCAATTATGGACAACTTTACAGCCATAATGTAAATTTTTCTTAAAAATTTAAATCTTTTGTGGACCTTTTTTCTACTAATTGGAATCAGAAGGGAAGTCAATGAGTGACTTTTTTGACCTTGGGGACAAAAATATGTTCAGTAAGTCAAATATGAACTTCTGTACAGCCATAAAATGTAAAAAAAAAAATTACAATTAAAATCTTTTGTGGACCTTTTTTCTACTAATTGGAATCAGAAGGGAAGTCAATGGGTGACTTTTTTTTACCTTTGGGCCAAAAATATGTTCAGTAGGTCAAATATGAACTTCTGTACAGCCATAAAATGTAAAAAAAAAAATTACAATTAAAATCTTTTGTGGACCTTTTTTCTACTAATTGGAATCAGAAGGGAAGTCAATGAGTGACTTTTTTTTACCTTTGGGCCAAAAATATGTTCACTAGGTCAAATATGGACAACTTTACAGCCATAACGTAATTAAAAAAAAAAAAATTTAAAATCTTTTGTGGACCTTTTTTCTACTAATTGGAATCAGAAGGGAAGTCAATGAGTGACTTTTTTGACCTTTGGGCCAAAAATGTGTTCAGTAGGTCAATTATGGACAACTTTACAGCCATAACGTAATTTTTAAAAAAAAAATTAAAATCTTTTGTGGACCTTTTTTCTACTAATTGGAATCAGAAGGGAAGTCAATGAGTGACTTTTTTTTACCTTTGGGCCAAAAATATGTTCAGTAGGTCAAATATGGACTTCTGTACAGCCATAAAATGTAAAAAAAAAAAAAAAAAAAAAAAAAATCTTTTGTGTACCTTTTTTCTACTAATTGGAATCAGAAGGGAAGTCAATGAGTGACTTTTTTTTACCTTTGGGCCAAAAATATGTTCAGTAGGTCAAATATGGACTTCTGTACAGCCATAAAATGTAAAAAATAAAAATAAAAAATAAAAATCTTTTGTGGACCTTTTAGCTACTAATTGGAATCAGAAGGGAAGTCAATGGGTGACTTTTTTTCACCTTTGGGCCAAAAATATGTTCAGTAGGTCAAATATGAACTTCTGTACAGCCATAAAATGTAAAAAAAAAATTACAATTAAAATCTTTTGTGGACCTTTTTTCTACTAATTGGAATCAGAAGGGAAGTCAATGGGTGACTTTTTTTTACCTTTGGGCCAAAAATATGTTCAGTAGGTCAAATATGAACTTCTGTACAGCCATAAAATGTAAAAAAAAAATTACAATTAAAATCTTTTGTGGACCTTTTTTCTACTAATTGGAATCAGAAGGGAAGTCAATGAGTGACTTTTTTTACCTTTGGGCCAAAAATATGTTCAGTAGGTCAAATATGGACAACTTTACAGCCATAACGTAAAAAAAAAATTAAAAACTAAAATCTTTTGTGGACCTTTTTTCTACTAATTGGAATCAGAAGGGAAGTCAATGAGTGACTTTTTTTTTTTTACCTTTGGGCCAAAAATATGTTCAGTAGGTCAATTATGGACAACTTTACAGCCATAATGTAAATTTTTCTTAAAAATTTAAATCTTTTGTGGACCTTTTTTCTACTAATTGGAATCAGAAGGGAAGTCAATGAGTGACTTTTTTGACCTTGGGGACAAAAATATGTTCAGTAAGTCAAATATGAACTTCTGTACAGCCATAAAATGTAAAAAAAAAAATTACAATTAAAATCTTTTGTGGACCTTTTTTCTACTAATTGGAATCAGAAGGGAAGTCAATGGGTGACTTTTTTTTACCTTTGGGCCAAAAATATGTTCAGTAGGTCAAATATGGACTTCTGTACAGCCATAAAATGTAAAAAATAAAAATAAAAAATAAAAATCTTTTGTGGACCTTTTTCCTACTTAATTGGAATCAGAAGGGAAGTCAATGGGTGACTTTTTTTTACCTTTGGGCCAAAAATATGTTCAGTAGGTCAATTATGGACAACTTTACAGCCATAACGTAAAAAAAATATTAAAAACTAAAATCTTTTGTGGACCTTTTTTCTACTAATTGGAATCAGAAGGGAAGTCAATGAGTGACTTTTTTTTACCTTTGGGCCAAAAATATGTTCAGTAGGTCAAATATGGACAACTTTACAGCCATAACGTAATTTAAAAAAAAAAAATTAAAATCTTTTGTGGACCTTTTTTCTACTAATTGGAATCAGAAGGGAAGTCAATGAGTGACTTTTTTGACCTTTGGGCCAAAAATGTGTTCAGTAGGTAAATTATGGACAACTTTACAGCCATAACGTAATCTTTTTTTTAAAAATTAAAATCTTTTGTGGACCTTTTTTCTACTAATTGGAATCAGAAGGGAAGTCAATGAGTTACTTTTTTACGTTTGGGCCAAAAATATGTTCAGTAAGTCAAATATGAACTTCTGTACAGCCATAACGTACAAAAAAAAATAAATAAATAAACATTTTGTGGACCTTTTAGCTACTAATTGGAATCAGAAGGGAAGTCAATGAGTGATTTTTTTTACCTTTGGGCCAAAAATATGTTCAGTAGGTCAAATATGGACAACTTTACAGCCATAACGTAATTAAAAAATTTTT
The DNA here is from genome assembly GCA_023566225.1 of Romanogobio albipinnatus. NCBI lineage: Eukaryota > Metazoa > Chordata > Actinopteri > Cypriniformes > Gobionidae > Romanogobio > Romanogobio albipinnatus. Next base: position 58,271,312 of record CM042247.1, on the reverse strand, counting down.
TTTTTAAATCTTTTGTGGACCTTTTTTCTACTAATTGGAATCAGAAGGGAAGTCAATGAGTGACTTTTTTGACCTTTGGGCCAAAAATATGTTCAGTAGGTCAAATATGGACTTCTGTACAGCCATAAAATGTAAAAAATAAAAATAAAAAATAAAAATCTTTTGTGGACCTTTTAGCTACTAATTGGAATCAGAAGGGAAGTCAATGGGTGACTTTTTTTTTTACCTTTGGGCCAAAAATATGTTCAGTAGGTCAAATATGAACTTCTGTACAGCCATAAAATGTAAAAAAAAAATTACAATTAAAATCTTTTGTGGACCTTTTTTCTACTAATTGGAATCAGAAGGGAAGTCAATGAGTGACTTTTTTTACCTTTGGGCCAAAAATATGTTCAGTAGGTCAAATATGGACAACTTTACAGCCATAACGTTAAAAAAAATTTAAAAACTAAAATCTTTTGTGGACCTTTTTTCTACTAATTGGAATCAGAAGGGAAGTCAATGAGTGACTTTTTTTTACCTTTGGGCCAAAAATATGTTCAGTAGGTCAAATATGGACAACTTTACAGCCATAACGTAATTTAAAAAAAAAAATATTAAAATCTTTTGTGGACCTTTTTTCTACTAATTGGAATCAGAAGGGAAGTCAATGAGTGACTTTTTTGACCTTTGGGCCAAAAATGTGTTCAGTAGGTCAATTATGGACAACTTTACAGCCATAACGTAATTAAAAAAAAAAAAAATTAAAATCTTTTGTGGACCTTTTTTCTAATAATTGGAATCAGAAGGGAAGTCAATGAGTGACTATTTTTTACCTTTGGGCCAAAAATATGTTCAGTAGGTCAAATATGGACAACTTTACAGCCATAACGTAATTAAAAAAAAAAAATTAAAATCTTTTGTGGACCTTTTTTCTACTAATTGGAATCAGAAGGGAAGTCAATGAGTGACTTTTTTGACCTTTGGGCCAAAAATGTGTTCAGTAGGTCAATTATGGACAACTTTACAGCCATAACGTTATTTTTTTTTTTTTAAATTAAATCTTTTGTGGACCTTTTTTCTACTAATTGGAATCAGAAGGGAAGTCAATGAGTGACTTTTTTTTACCTTTGGGCCAAAAATATGTTCAGTAGGTCAAATATGGACAACTTTACAGCCATAACGTAAAATTTTTTTTTAAAAATTAAAATCTTTTGTGGACCTTTTTCTACTAATTGGAATCAGAAGGGAAGTCAATGAGTGACTTTTTTTTTTACCTTTGGGCCAAAAATATGTTCAGTAGGTCAAATATGGACTTCTGTACAGCCATAAAATATAAAAAACAAAAAAACAAAAAAAAAATCTTTTGTGTACATTTTTTCTACTAATTGGAATCAGAAGGGAAGTCAATGAGTGACTTTTTTTTACCTTTGGGCCAAAAATATGTTCAGTAGGTCAAATATGGACTTCTGTACAGCCATAAAATGTAAAAAAAAAATTACAATTAAAATCTTTTGTGGACCTTTTTTCTACTAATTGGAATCAGAAGGGAAGTCAATGGGTGACTTTTTTTTACCTTTGGGCCAAAAATATGTTCAGTAGGTCAAATATGAACTTCTGTACAGCCATAAAATGTAAAAAAAAAATTACAATTAAAATCTTTTGTGGACCTTTTTTCTACTAATTGGAATCAGAAGGGAAGTCAATGAGTGACTTTTTTTTTACCTTTGGGCCAAAAATATGTTCAGTAGGTCAAATATGGACTTCTGTACAGCCATAAAATGTAAAATGTAAAAAATAAAAATAAAAAATAAAAATCTTTTGTGGACCTTTTTCCTACTTAATTGGAATCAGAAGGGAAGTCAATGGGTGACTTTTTTTTACCTTTGGGCCAAAAATATGTTCAGTAGGTCAAATATGAACTTCTGTACAGCCATAAAATGTAAAAAAAAATTACAATTAAAATCTTTTGTGGACCTTTTTTCTACTAATTGGAATCAGAAGGGAAGTCAATGAGTGACTTTTTTTACCTTTGGGCCAAAAATATGTTCAGTAGGTCAAATATGGACAACTTTACAGCCATAACGTAATTTAAAAAAAAAAAATTAAAATCTTTTGTGGACCTTTTTTCTACTAATTGGAATCAGAAGGGAAGTCAATGAGTGACTTTTTTGACCTTTGGGCCAAAAATGTGTTCAGTAGGTAAATTATGGACAAATTTACAGCCATAACGTAATCTTTTTTTAAAAAATTAAAATCTTTTGTGGACCTTTTTTCTACTAATTGGAATCAGAAGGGAAGTCAATGAGTGACTTTTTTTACCTTTGGGCCAAAAATATGTTCAGTAGGTCAAATATTGACAACTTTACAGCCATAACGTAAAAAAAAAATTAAAAACTAAAATCTTTTGTGGACCTTTTTTCTACTAATTGGAATCAGAAGGGAAGTCAATGAGTGACTTTTTTTTACCTTTGGGCCAAAAATATGTTCAGTAGGTCAAATATGGACAACTTTACAGCCATAACGTAATTTAAAAAAAAAATATTAAAATCTTTTGTGGACCTTTTTTCTACTAATTGGAATCAGAAGGGAAGTCAATGAGTGACTTTTTTGACCTTTGGGCCAAAAATGTGTTCAGTAGGTCAATTATGGACAACTTTACAGCCATAACGTAATTTAAAAAAAAAAAATTAAAATCTTTTGTGGACCTTTTTTCTACTAATTGGAATCAGAAGGGAAGTCAATGAGTGACTTTTTTTTACCTTTGGGCCTAAAATATGTTCAGTAGGTCAAATATGGACAACTTTACAGCCATAACGTAATTAAAAAAAAAAAATTTAAAATCTTTTGTGGACCTTTTTTCTACTAATTGGAATCAGAAGGGAAGTCAATGAGTGACTTTTTTGACCTTTGGGCCAAAAATGTGTTCAGTAGGTCAATTATGGACAACTTTACAGCCATAACGTAATTTTAAAAAAAAAATTAAAATCTTTTGTGGACCTTTTTTCTACTAATTGGAATCAGAAGGGAAGTCAATGAGTGACTTTTTTTTACCTTTGGGCCAAAAATATGTTCAGTAGGTCAAATATGGACTTCTGTACAGCCATAAAATGTAAAAAAAAAAAAAAAAAAAAATCTTTTGTGTACCTTTTTTCTACTAATTGGAATCAGAAGGGAAGTCAATGAGTGACTTTTTTTTACCTTTGGGCCAAAAATATGTTCAGTAGGTCAAATATGGACTTCTGTACAGCCATAAAATGTAAAAAATAAAAATAAAAAATAAAAATCTTTTGTGGACCTTTTAGCTACTAATTGGAATCAGAAGGGAAGTCAATGGGTGACTTTTTTTCACCTTTGGGCCAAAAATATGTTCAGTAGGTCAAATATGAACTTCTGTACAGCCATAAAATGTAAAAAAAAAATTACAATTAAAATCTTTTGTGGACCTTTTTTCTACTAATTGGAATCAGAAGGGAAGTCAATGGGTGACTTTTTTTTACCTTTGGGCCAAAAATATGTTCAGTAGGTCAAATATGAACTTCTGTACAGCCATAAAATGTAAAAAAAAAATTACAATTAAAATCTTTTGTGGACCTTTTTTCTACTAATTGGAATCAGAAGGGAAGTCAATGAGTGACTTTTTTTACCTTTGGGCCAAAAATATGTTCAGTAGGTCAAATATGGACAACTTTACAGCCATAACGTAAAAAAAAAATTAAAAACTAAAATCTTTTGTGGACCTTTTTTCTACTAATTGGAATCAGAAGGGAAGTCAATGAGTGACTTTTTTTTTTTTTACCTTTGGGCCAAAAATATGTTCAGTAGGTCAATTATGGACAACTTTACAGCCATAATGTAAATTTTTCTTAAAAATTTAAATCTTTTGTGGACCTTTTTTCTACTAATTGGAATCAGAAGGGAAGTCAATGAGTGACTTTTTTGACCTTGGGGACAAAAATATGTTCAGTAAGTCAAATATGAACTTCTGTACAGCCATAAAATGTAAAAAAAAAAAATTACAATTAAAATCTTTTGTGGACCTTTTTTCTACTAATTGGAATCAGAAGGGAAGTCAATGGGTGACTTTTTTTTACCTTTGGGCCAAAAATATGTTCAGTAGGTCAAATATGGACTTCTGTACAGCCATAAAATGTAAAAAATAAAAATAAAAAATAAAAATCTTTTGTGGACCTTTTTCCTACTTAATTGGAATCAGAAGGGAAGTCAATGGGTGACTTTTTTTTACCTTTGGGCCAAAAATATGTTCAGTAGGTCAATTATGGACAACTTTACAGCCATAACGTAAAAAAAATATTAAAAACTAAAATCTTTTGTGGACCTTTTTTCTACTAATTGGAATCAGAAGGGAAGTCAATGAGTGACTTTTTTTTACCTTTGGGCCAAAAATATGTTCAGTAGGTCAAATATGGACAACTTTACAGCCATAACGTAATGTAAAAAAAAAAAATTAAAATCTTTTGTGGACCTTTTTTCTACTAATTGGAATCAGAAGGGAAGTCAATGAGTGACTTTTTTGACCTTTGGGCCAAAAATGTGTTCAGTAGGTAAATTATGGACAAATTTACAGCCATAACGTAATCTTTTTTTAAAAAATTAAAATCTTTTGTGGACCTTTTTTCTACTAATTGGAATCAGAAGGGAAGTCAATGAGTGACTTTTTTTACCTTTGGGCCAAAAATATGTTCAGTAGGTCAAATATTGACAACTTTACAGCCATAACGTAAAAAAAAAATTAAAAACTAAAATCTTTTGTGGACCTTTTTTCTACTAATTGGAATCAGAAGGGAAGTCAATGAGTGACTTTTTTTTACCTTTGGGCCAAAAATATGTTCAGTAGGTCAAATATGGACAACTTTACAGCCATAACGTAATTTAAAAAAAAAAAATTAAAATCTTTTGTGGACCTTTTTTCTACTAATTGGAATCAGAAGGGAAGTCAATGAGTGACTTTTTTGACCTTTGGGCCAAAAATGTGTTCAGTAGGTCAATTATGGACAACTTTACAGCCATAACGTAATTTAAAAAAAAAAAATTAAAATCTTTTGTGGACCTTTTTTCTACTAATTGGAATCAGAAGGGAAGTCAATGAGTGACTTTTTTTTACCTTTGGGCCTAAAATATGTTCAGTAGGTCAAATATGGACAACTTTACAGCCATAACGTAATTAAAAAAAAAAAATTTAAAATCTTTTGTGGACCTTTTTTCTACTAATTGGAATCAGAAGGGAAGTCAATGAGTGACTTTTTTGACCTTTGGGCCAAAAATGTGTTCAGTAGGTCAATTATGGACAACTTTACAGCCATAACGTAATTTTTAAAAAAAAAATTAAAATCTTTTGTGGACCTTTTTTCTACTAATTGGAATCAGAAGGGAAGTCAATGAGTGACTTTTTTTTACCTTTGGGCCAAAAATATGTTCAGTAGGTCAAATATGGACTTCTGTACAGCCATAAAATGTAAAAAAAAAAAAAAAAAAAAAATCTTTTGTGTACCTTTTTTCTACTAATTGGAATCAGAAGGGAAGTCAATGAGTGACTTTTTTTTACCTTTGGGCCAAAAATATGTTCAGTAGGTCAAATATGGACTTCTGTACAGCCATAAAATGTAAAAAATAAAAATAAAAAATAAAAATCTTTTGTGGACCTTTTAGCTACTAATTGGAATCAGAAGGGAAGTCAATGGGTGACTTTTTTTCACCTTTGGGCCAAAAATATGTTCAGTAGGTCAAATATGAACTTCTGTACAGCCATAAAATGTAAAAAAAAAATTACAATTAAAATCTTTTGTGGACCTTTTTTCTACTAATTGGAATCAGAAGGGAAGTCAATGAGTGACTTTTTTTACCTTTGGGCCAAAAATATGTTCAGTAGGTCAAATATGGACAACTTTACAGCCATAACGTAAAAAAAAAATTAAAAACTAAAATCTTTTGTGGACCTTTTTTCTACTAATTGGAATCAGAAGGGAAGTCAATGAGTGACTTTTTTTTTTTTACCTTTGGGCCAAAAATATGTTCAGTAGGTCAATTATGGACAACTTTACAGCCATAATGTAAATTTTTCTTAAAAATTTAAATCTTTTGTGGACCTTTTTTCTACTAATTGGAATCAGAAGGGAAGTCAATGAGTGACTTTTTTGACCTTGGGGACAAAAATATGTTCAGTAAGTCAAATATGAACTTCTGTACAGCCATAAAATGTAAAAAAAAAAAATTACAATTAAAATCTTTTGTGGACCTTTTTTCTACTAATTGGAATCAGAAGGGAAGTCAATGGGTGACTTTTTTTTACCTTTGGGCCAAAAATATGTTCAGTAGGTCAAATATGGACTTCTGTACAGCCATAAAATGTAAAAAATAAAAATAAAAAATAAAAATCTTTTGTGGACCTTTTTCCTACTTAATTGGAATCAGAAGGGAAGTCAATGGGTGACTTTTTTTTACCTTTGGGCCAAAAATATGTTCAGTAGGTCAATTATGGACAACTTTACAGCCATAACGTAAAAAAAATATTAAAAACTAAAATCTTTTGTGGACCTTTTTTCTACTAATTGGAATCAGAAGGGAAGTCAATGAGTGACTTTTTTTTACCTTTGGGCCAAAAATATGTTCAGTAGGTCAAATATGGACAACTTTACAGCCATAACGTAATTTAAAAAAAAAAAATTAAAATCTTTTGTGGACCTTTTTTCTACTAATTGGAATCAGAAGGGAAGTCAATGAGTGACTTTTTTGACCTTTGGGCCAAAAATGTGTTCAGTAGGTAAATTATGGACAACTTTACAGCCATAACGTAATCTTTTTTTTAAAAATTAAAATCTTTTGTGGACCTTTTTTCTACTAATTGGAATCAGAAGGGAAGTCAATGAGTTACTTTTTTACGTTTGGGCCAAAAATATGTTCAGTAAGTCAAATATGAACTTCTGTACAGCCATAACGTAAAAAATAAATAAATAAATAAACATTTTGTGGACCTTTTAGCTACTAATTGGAATCAGAAGGGAAGTCAATGAGTGATTTTTTTTTACCTTTGGGCCAAAAATATGTTCAGTAGGTCAAATATGGACAACTTTACAGCCATAACGTAATTTAAAAAAAAATTTTTAAAATCTTTTGTGGACCTTTTTTCTACTAATTGGAATCAGAAGGGAAGTCAATGAGTGACTTTTTTGACCTTTGGGCCAAAAATATGTTCAGTAGGTCAAATATGGACTTCTGTACAGCCATAAAATGTAAAAAATAAAAATAAAAAATAAAAATCTTTTGTGGACCTTTTAGCTACTAATTGGAATCAGAAGGGAAGTCAATGGGTGACTTTTTTTTTTACCTTTGGGCCAAAAATATGTTCAGTAGGTCAAATATGAACTTCTGTACAGCCATAAAATGTAAAAAAAAAATTACAATTAAAATCTTTTGTGGACCTTTTTTCTACTAATTGGAATCAGAAGGGAAGTCAATGAGTGACTTTTTTTACCTTTGGGCCAAAAATATGTTCAGTAGGTCAAATATGGACAACTTTACAGCCATAACGTTAAAAAAAATTTAAAAACTAAAATCTTTTGTGGACCTTTTTTCTACTAATTGGAATCAGAAGGGAAGTCAATGAGTGACTTTTTTTTACCTTTGGGCCAAAAATATGTTCAGTAGGTCAAATATGGACAACTTTACAGACATAACGTAATTTAAAAAAAAAAATATTAAAATCTTTTGTGGACCTTTTTTCTACTAATTGGAATCAGAAGGGAAATCAATGAGTGACTTTTTTGACCTTTGGGCCAAAAATGTGTTCAGTAGGTCAATTATGGACAACTTTACAGCCATAACGTAATAATAAAAAAAAAAAATTAAAATCTTTTGTGGACCTTTTTTCTAATAATTGGAATCAGAAGGGAAGTCAATGAGTGACTATTTTTTACCTTTGGGCCAAAAATATGTTCAGTAGGTCAAATATGGACAACTTTACAGCCATAACGTAATTTAAAAAAAAAAAATTAAAATCTTTTGTGGACCTTTTTTCTACTAATTGGAATCAGAAGGGAAGTCAATGAGTGACTTTTTTGACCTTTGGGCCAAAAATGTGTTCAGTAGGTCAATTATGGACAACTTTACAGCCATAACGTTATTTTTTTTTTTAAAAATTAAATCTTTTGTGGACCTTTTTTCTACTAATTGGAATCAGAAGGGAAGTCAATGAGTTACTTTTTTACCTTTGGGCCAAAAATATGTTCAGTAGGTCAAATATGAACTTCTGTACAGCCATAAAATGTAAAATTAAAATTACAATTTAAATCTTTTGTGGACCTTTTTTCTACTAATTGGAATCAGAAGGGAAGTCAATGAGTGACTTTTTTTTACCTTTGGGCCAAAAATATGTTCAGTAGGTCAAATATGGACAACTTTACAGCCATAACGTAAAAAAAAAATTAAAAACTAAAATCTTTTGTGGACCTTTTTTCTACTAATTGGAATCAGAAGGGAAGTCAATGAGTGACTTTTTTTTTACCTTTGGGCCAAAAATATGTTCAGTAGGTCAAATATGGACAACTTTACAGCCATAACGTAATTTAAAAAAAAAATATTAAAATCTTTTGTGGACCTTTTTTCTACTAATTGGAATCAGAAGGGAAGTCAATGAGTGACTTTTTTGACCTTTGGGCCAAAAATGTGTTCAGTAGGTCAATTATGGACAACTTTACAGCCATAACGTAATTTTTAAAAAAAAAATTAAAATCTTTTGTGGACCTTTTTTCTACTAATTGGAATCAGAAGGGAAGTCAATGAGTGACTTTTTTTTACCTTTGGGCCAAAAATATGTTCAGTAGGTCAAATATGGACAACTTTACAGCCATAACGTAATTAAAAAAAAAAAAATTTAAAATCTTTTGTGGACCTTTTTTCTACTAATTGGAATCAGAAGGGAAGTCAATGAGTGACTTTTTTGACCTTTGGGCCAAAAATGTGTTCAGTAGGTCAATTATGGACAACTTTACAGCCATAACGTAATTTTTAAAAAAAAAATTAAAATCTTTTGTGGACCTTTTTTCTACTAATTGGAATCAGAAGGGAAGTCAATGAGTGACTTTTTTTTACCTTTGGGCCAAAAATATGTTCAGTAGGTCAAATATGGACTTCTGTACAGCCATAAAATGTAAAAAAAAAAAAAAAAAAAAAAAAAAAATCTTTTGTGTACCTTTTTTCTACTAATTGGAATCAGAAGGGAAGTCAATGAGTGACTTTTTTTTACCTTTGGGCCAAAAATATGTTCAGTAGGTCAAATATGGACTTCTGTACAGCCATAAAATGTAAAAAATAAAAATAAAAAATAAAAATCTTTTGTGGACCTTTTAGCTACTAATTGGAATCAGAAGGGAAGTCAATGGGTGACTTTTTTTCACCTTTGGGCCAAAAATATGTTCAGTAGGTCAAATATGAACTTCTGTACAGCCATAAAATGTAAAAAAAAAATTACAATTAAAATCTTTTTTGGACCTTTTTTCTACTAATTGGAATCAGAAGGGAAGTCAATGGGTGACTTTTTTTTACCTTTGGGCCAAAAATATGTTCAGTAGGTCAAATATGAACTTCTGTACAGCCATAAAATGTAAAAAAAAAATTACAATTAAAATCTTTTGTGGACCTTTTTTCTACTAATTGGAATCAGAAGGGAAGTCAATGAGTGACTTTTTTTACCTTTGGGCCAAAAATATGTTCAGTAGGTCAAATATGGACAACTTTACAGCCATAACGTAAAAAAAAAATTAAAAACTAAAATCTTTTGTGGACCTTTTTTCTACTAATTGGAATCAGAAGGGAAGTCAATGAGTGACTTTTTTTTTTTTACCTTTGGGCCAAAAATATGTTCAGTAGGTCAATTATGGACAACTTTACAGCCATAATGTAAATTTTTCTTAAAAATTTAAATCTTTTGTGGACCTTTTTTCTACTAATTGGAATCAGAAGGGAAGTCAATGAGTGACTTTTTTGACCTTGGGGACAAAAATATGTTCAGTAAGTCAAATATGAACTTCTGTACAGCCATAAAATGTAAAAAAAAAAATTACAATTAAAATCTTTTGTGGACCTTTTTTCTACTAATTGGAATCAGAAGGGAAGTCAATGGGTGACTTTTTTTTACCTTTGGGCCAAAAATATGTTCAGTAGGTCAAATATGGACTTCTGTACAGCCATAAAATGTAAAAAATAAAAATAAAAAATAAAAATCTTTTGTGGACCTTTTTCCTACTTAATTGGAATCAGAAGGGAAGTCAATGGGTGACTTTTTTTTACCTTTGGGCCAAAAATATGTTCAGTAGGTCAATTATGGACAACTTTACAGCCATAACGTAAAAAAAATATTAAAAACTAAAATCTTTTGTGGACCTTTTTTCTACTAATTGGAATCAGAAGGGAAGTCAATGAGTGACTTTTTTTTACCTTTGGGCCAAAAATATGTTCAGTAGGTCAAATATGGACAACTTTACAGCCATAACGTAATTTAAAAAAAAAAAATTAAAATCTTTTGTGGACCTTTTTTCTACTAATTGGAATCAGAAGGGAAGTCAATGAGTGACTTTTTTGACCTTTGGGCCAAAAATGTGTTCAGTAGGTAAATTATGGACAACTTTACAGCCATAACGTAATCTTTTTTTTAAAAATTAAAATCTTTTGTGGACCTTTTTTCTACTAATTGGAATCAGAAGGGAAGTCAATGAGTTACTTTTTTACGTTTGGGCCAAAAATATGTTCAGTAAATCAAATATGAACTTCTGTACAGCCATAACGTACAAAAAAAAAAAAAAAAATAAACATTTTGTGGACCTTTTAGCTACTAATTGGAATCAGAAGGGAAGTCAATGAGTGATTTTTTTTACCTTTGGGCCAAAAATATGTTCAGTAGGTCAAATATGGACAACTTTACAGCCATAACGTAATTAAAAAAAAAATGTTTTAAATCTTTTGTGGACCTTTTTTCTACTAATTGGAATCAGAAGGGAAGTCAATGAGTGACTTTTTTGACCTTTGGGCCAAAAATATGTTCAGTAGGTCAAATATGGACTTCTGTACAGCCATAAAATGTAAAAAATAAAAATAAAAAATAAAAATCTTTTGTGGACCTTTTAGCTACTAATTGGAATCAGAAGGGAAGTCAATGGGTGACTTTTTTTTTTACCTTTGGGCCAAAAATATGTTCAGTAGGTCAAATATGAACTTCTGTACAGCCATAAAATGTAAAAAAAAAATTACAATTAAAATCTTTTGTGGACCTTTTTTCTACTAATTGGAATCAGAAGGGAAGTCAATGAGTGACTTTTTTTACCTTTGGGCCAAAAATATGTTCAGTAGGTCAAATATGGACAACTTTACAGCCATAACGTTAAAAAAAATTTAAAAACTAAAATCTTTTGTGGACCTTTTTTCTACTAATTGGAATCAGAAGGGAAGTCAATGAGTGACTTTTTTTTACCTTTGGGCCAAAAATATGTTCAGTAGGTCAAATATGGACAACTTTACAGCCATAACGTAATTTAAAAAAAAAAATATTAAAATCTTTTGTGGACCTTTTTTCTACTAATTGGAATCAGAAGGGAAGTCAATGAGTGACTTTTTTGACCTTTGGGCCAAAAATGTGTTCAGTAGGTCAATTATGGACAACTTTACAGCCATAACGTAATTTAAAAAAAAAAAATTAAAATCTTTTGTGGACCTTTTTTCTACTAATTGGAATCAGAAGGGAAGTCAATGAGTGACTTTTTTGACCTTTGGGCCAAAAATGTGTTCAGTAGGTCAATTATGGACAACTTTACAGCCATAACGTTATTTTTTTTTTTAAAAATTAAATCTTTTGTGGACCTTTTTTCTACTAATTGGAATCAGAAGGGAAGTCAATGAGTGACTTTTTTTTACCTTTGGGCCAAAAATATGTTCAGTAGGTCAAATATGGACAACTTTACAGCCATAACGTAAAATTTTTTTTTAAAAATTAAAATCTTTTGTGGACCTTTTTCTACTAATTGGAATCAGAAGGGAAGTCAATGAGTGACTTTTTTTTTTACCTTTGGGCCAAAAATATGTTCAGTAGGTCAAATATGGACTTCTGTACAGCCATAAAATATAAAAAACAAAAAAACAAAAAAAAAATCTTTTGTGTACCTTTTTTCTACTAATTGGAATCAGAAGGGAAGTCAATGAGTGACTTTTTTTTACCTTTGGGCCAAAAATATGTTCAGTAGGTCAAATATGGACTTCTGTACAGCCATAAAATGTAAAAAATAAAAATAAAAAATAAAAATCTTTTGTGGACCTTTTAGCTATTAATTGGAATCAGAAGGGAAGTCAATGGGTGACTTTTTTTTTTACCTTTGGGCCAAAAATATGTTCAGTAGGTCAAATATGAACTTCTGTACAGCCATAAAATGTAAAAAAAAAATTACAATTAAAATCTTTTGTGGACCTTTTTTCTACTAATTGGAATCAGAAGGGAAGTCAATGGGTGACTTTTTTTTACCTTTGGGCCAAAAATATGTTCAGTAGGTCAAATATGAACTTCTGTACAGCCATAAAATGTAAAAAAAAAATTACAATTAAAATCTTTTGTGGACCTTTTTTCTACTAATTGGAATCAGAAGGGAAGTCAATGAGTGACTTTTTTGACCTTTGGGCCAAAAATATGTTCAGTAGGTCAAATATGGACTTCTGTACAGCCATAAAATGTAAAAAATAAAAATAAAAAATAAAAATCTTTTGTGGACCTTTTAGCTATTAATTGGAATCAGAAGGGAAGTCAATGGGTGACTTTTTTTTTTACCTTTGGGCCAAAAATATGTTCAGTAGGTCAAATATGAACTTCTGTACAGCCATAAAATGTAAAAAAAAAATTACAATTAAAATCTTTTGTGGACCTTTTTTCTACTAATTGGAATCAGAAGGGAAGTCAATGAGTGACTTTTTTGACCTTTGGGCCAAAAATGTGTTCAGTAGGTCAATTATGGACAACTTTACAGCCATAACGTAATTTTTAAAAAAAAAATTAAAATCTTTTGTGGACCTTTTTTCTACTAATTGGAATCAGAAGGGAAGTCAATGAGTGACTTTTTTTTACCTTTGGGCCAAAAATATGTTCAGTAGGTCAAATATGGACTTCTGTACAGCCATAAAATGTAAAAAAAAAAAAAAAAAAAAAAAAAAATCTTTTGTGTACCTTTTTTCTACTAATTGGAATCAGAAGGGAAGTCAATGAGTGACTTTTTTTTACCTTTGGGCCAAAAATATGTTCAGTAGGTCAAATATGGACTTCTGTACAGCCATAAAATGTAAAAAATAAAAATAAAAAATAAAAATCTTTTGTGGACCTTTTAGCTACTAATTGGAATCAGAAGGGAAGTCAATGGGTGACTTTTTTTCACCTTTGGGCCAAAAATATGTTCAGTAGGTCAAATATGAACTTCTGTACAGCCATAAAATGTAAAAAAAAAATTACAATTAAAATCTTTTTTGGACCTTTTTTCTACTAATTGGAATCAGAAGGGAAGTCAATGGGTGACTTTTTTTTACCTTTGGGCCAAAAATATGTTCAGTAGGTCAAATATGAACTTCTGTACAGCCATAAAATGTAAAAAAAAAATTACAATTAAAATCTTTTGTGGACCTTTTTTCTACTAATTGGAATCAGAAGGGAAGTCAATGAGTGACTTTTTTTACCTTTGGGCCAAAAATATGTTCAGTAGGTCAAATATGGACAACTTTACAGCCATAACGTAAAAAAAAAATTAAAAACTAAAATCTTTTGTGGACCTTTTTTCTACTAATTGGAATCAGAAGGGAAGTCAATGAGTGACTTTTTTTTTTTTACCTTTGGGCCAAAAATATGTTCAGTAGGTCAATTATGGACAACTTTACAGCCATAATGTAAATTTTTCTTAAAAATTTAAATCTTTTGTGGACCTTTTTTCTACTAATTGGAATCAGAAGGGAAGTCAATGAGTGACTTTTTTGACCTTGGGGACAAAAATATGTTCAGTAAGTCAAATATGAACTTCTGTACAGCCATAAAATGTAAAAAAAAAAATTACAATTAAAATCTTTTGTGGACCTTTTTTCTACTAATTGGAATCAGAAGGGAAGTCAATGGGTGACTTTTTTTTACCTTTGGGCCAAAAATATGTTCAGTAGGTCAAATATGGACTTCTGTACAGCCATAAAATGTAAAAAATAAAAATAAAAAATAAAAATCTTTTGTGGACCTTTTTCCTACTTAATTGGAATCAGAAGGGAAGTCAATGGGTGACTTTTTTTTACCTTTGGGCCAAAAATATGTTCAGTAGGTCAATTATGGACAACTTTACAGCCATAACGTAAAAAAAATATTAAAAACTAAAATCTTTTGTGGACCTTTTTTCTACTAATTGGAATCAGAAGGGAAGTCAATGAGTGACTTTTTTTTACCTTTGGGCCAAAAATATGTTCAGTAGGTCAAATATGGACAACTTTACAGCCATAACGTAATTTAAAAAAAAAAAATTAAAATCTTTTGTGGACCTTTTTTCTACTAATTGGAATCAGAAGGGAAGTCAATGAGTGACTTTTTTGACCTTTGGGCCAAAAATGTGTTCAGTAGGTAAATTATGGACAACTTTACAGCCATAACGTAATCTTTTTTTTAAAAATTAAAATCTTTTGTGGACCTTTTTTCTACTAATTGGAATCAGAAGGGAAGTCAATGAGTTACTTTTTTACGTTTGGGCCAAAAATATGTTCAGTAAATCAAATATGAACTTCTGTACAGCCATAACGTACAAAAAAAAAAAAAAAAATAAACATTTTGTGGACCTTTTAGCTACTAATTGGAATCAGAAGGGAAGTCAATGAGTGATTTTTTTTACCTTTGGGCCAAAAATATGTTCAGTAGGTCAAATATGGACAACTTTACAGCCATAACGTAATTAAAAAAAAAATGTTTTAAATCTTTTGTGGACCTTTTTTCTACTAATTGGAATCAGAAGGGAAGTCAATGAGTGACTTTTTTGACCTTTGGGCCAAAAATATGTTCAGTAGGTCAAATATGGACTTCTGTACAGCCATAAAATGTAAAAAATAAAAATAAAAAATAAAAATCTTTTGTGGACCTTTTAGCTACTAATTGGAATCAGAAGGGAAGTCAATGGGTGACTTTTTTTTTTACCTTTGGGCCAAAAATATGTTCAGTAGGTCAAATATGAACTTCTGTACAGCCATAAAATGTAAAAAAAAAATTACAATTAAAATCTTTTGTGGACCTTTTTTCTACTAATTGGAATCAGAAGGGAAGTCAATGAGTGACTTTTTTTACCTTTGGGCCAAAAATATGTTCAGTAGGTCAAATATGGACAACTTTACAGCCATAACGTTAAAAAAAATTTAAAAACTAAAATCTTTTGTGGACCTTTTTTCTACTAATTGGAATCAGAAGGGAAGTCAATGAGTGACTTTTTTTTACCTTTGGGCCAAAAATATGTTCAGTAGGTCAAATATGGACAACTTTACAGCCATAACGTAATTTAAAAAAAAAAATATTAAAATCTTTTGTGGACCTTTTTTCTACTAATTGGAATCAGAAGGGAAGTCAATGAGTGACTTTTTTGACCTTTGGGCCAAAAATGTGTTCAGTAGGTCAATTATGGACAACTTTACAGCCATAACGTAATTTAAAAAAAAAAAATTAAAATCTTTTGTGGACCTTTTTTCTACTAATTGGAATCAGAAGGGAAGTCAATGAGTGACTTTTTTGACCTTTGGGCCAAAAATGTGTTCAGTAGGTCAATTATGGACAACTTTACAGCCATAACGTTATTTTTTTTTTTAAAAATTAAATCTTTTGTGGACCTTTTTTCTACTAATTGGAATCAGAAGGGAAGTCAATGAGTGACTTTTTTTTACCTTTGGGCCAAAAATATGTTCAGTAGGTCAAATATGGACAACTTTACAGCCATAACGTAAAATTTTTTTTTAAAAATTAAAATCTTTTGTGGACCTTTTTCTACTAATTGGAATCAGAAGGGAAGTCAATGAGTGACTTTTTTTTTTACCTTTGGGCCAAAAATATGTTCAGTAGGTCAAATATGGACTTCTGTACAGCCATAAAATATAAAAAACAAAAAAACAAAAAAAAAATCTTTTGTGTACCTTTTTTCTACTAATTGGAATCAGAAGGGAAGTCAATGAGTGACTTTTTTTTACCTTTGGGCCAAAAATATGTTCAGTAGGTCAAATATGGACTTCTGTACAGCCATAAAATGTAAAAAATAAAAATAAAAAATAAAAATCTTTTGTGGACCTTTTAGCTATTAATTGGAATCAGAAGGGAAGTCAATGGGTGACTTTTTTTTTTACCTTTGGGCCAAAAATATGTTCAGTAGGTCAAATATGAACTTCTGTACAGCCATAAAATGTAAAAAAAAAATTACAATTAAAATCTTTTGTGGACCTTTTTTCTACTAATTGGAATCAGAAGGGAAGTCAATGGGTGACTTTTTTTTACCTTTGGGCCAAAAATATGTTCAGTAGGTCAAATATGAACTTCTGTACAGCCATAAAATGTAAAAAAAAAATTACAATTAAAATCTTTTGTGGACCTTTTTTCTACTAATTGGAATCAGAAGGGAAGTCAATGAGTGACTTTTTTGACCTTTGGGCCAAAAATATGTTCAGTAGGTCAAATATGGACTTCTGTACAGCCATAAAATGTAAAAAATAAAAATAAAAAATAAAAATCTTTTGTGGACCTTTTAGCTATTAATTGGAATCAGAAGGGAAGTCAATGGGTGACTTTTTTTTTTACCTTTGGGCCAAAAATATGTTCAGTAGGTCAAATATGAACTTCTGTACAGCCATAAAATGTAAAAAAAAAATTACAATTAAAATCTTTTGTGGACCTTTTTTCTACTAATTGGAATCAGAAGGGAAGTCAATGGGTGACTTTTTTTTACCTTTGGGCCAAAAATATGTTCAGTAGGTCAATTATGGACAACTTTACAGCCATAAAATGTAAAAAAAAAAATTACAATTAAAATCTTTTGTGGACCTTTTTTCTACTAATTGGAATCAGAAGGGAAGTCAATGAGTGACTTTTTTGACCTTGGGGACAAAAATATGTTCAGTAAGTCAAATATGAACTTCTGTACAGCCATAAAATGTAAAAAAAAAATTACAATTAAAATCTTTTGTGGACCTTTTTTCTACTAATTGGAATCAGAAGGGAAGTCAATGGGTGACTTTTTTTTACCTTTGGGCCAAAAATATGTTCAGTAGGTCAAATATGAACTTCTGTACAGCCATAAAATGTAAAAAAAAAAATTACAATTAAAATCTTTTGTGGACCTTTTTTCTACCAATTGGAATCAGAAGGGAAGTCAATGAGTGACTTTTTTTTACCTTTGGGCCAAAAATATGTTCAGTAGGTCAAATATGGACAACTTTACAGCCATAACGTAAAAAAAAAATTAAAAACTAAAATCTTTTCTGGACCTTTTTTCTAATAATTGGAATCAGAAGGGAAGTCAATGAGTGACTTTTTTTTTTTACCTTTGGGCCAAAAATTTGTTCAGTAGGTCAAATATGGACAACTTTACAGCCATAACGTAATTTAAAAAAAAAAAATTAAAATCTTTTGTGGACCTTTTTTCTACTAATTGGAATCAGAAGGGAAGTCAATGAGTGACTTTTTTGACCTTTGGGCCAAAAATGTGTTCAGTAGGTCAATAATGGACAACTTTACAGCCATAACGTAATTTAAAAAAAAAAAAAAAAATCTTTTGTGGACCTTTTTTCTACTAATTGGAATCAGAAAGGAAGTCAATGAGTGACTTTTTTTACCTTTAGGCCAAAAATATGTTCAGTAGGTCAAATATGGACTTCTGTACAGCCATAAAATGTAAAAATAACAAAAAACAAAAAAAAAATCTTTTGTGGACCTTTTTTCTTCTAATTGTAATCAGAAGGGAAGTCAATGAGTGACTTTTTTTTACCTTTGGGCCAAAAATATGTTCAGTAGGTCAAATATGGACAACTTTACAGCCATAACGTTAAAAAAAAAATTAAAAATTAAAATCTTTTGTGGACCTTTTTTCTACTAATTGGAATCAGAAGGGAAGTCAATGAGTGACTTTTTTTTACCTTTGGGCCAAAAATATGTTCAGTAGGTCAAATATGAACTTCTGTACAGCCATAAAATGTAAAAAAAAAATTACAATTAAAATCTTTTGTGGACCTTTTTTCTACTAATTGGAATCAGAAGGGAAGTCAATGGGTGACTTTTTTTTACCTTTGTGCCAAAAATATGTTCAGTAGGTCAAATATGAACTTCTGTACAGCCATAAAATGTAAAAAAAAATTACAATTAAAATCTTTTGTGGACCTTTTTTCTACTAATTGGAATCAGAAGGGAAGTCAATGAGTGACTTTTTTTTACCTTTGGGCCAAAAATATGTTCAGTAGGTCAAATATGGACAACTTTACAGCCATAACGTAAAAAAAAAATTAAAAACTAAAATCTTTTGTGGACCTTTTTTCTACTAATTGGAATCAGAAGGGAAGTCAATGAGTGACTTTTTTTTACCTTTGGGCCAAAAATATGTTCAGTAGGTCAAATATTGACAACTTTACAGCCATAACGTAATTTTAAAAAAAAATATTAAAATCTTTTGTGGACCTTTTTTCTACTAATTGGAATCAGAAGGGAAGTCAATGAGTGACTTTTTTGACCTTTGGGCCAAAAATGTGTTCAATAGGTCAATTATGGACAACTTTACAGCCATAACGTAATTTAAAAAAAAAAAAAAAAAATCTTTTGTGGACCTTTTTTCTACTAATTGTAATCAGAAGGGAAGTCAATGAGTGACTTTTTTTTACCTTTGGGCCAAAAATATGTTCAGTAGGTCAAATATGGACAACTTTACAGCCATAACGCAATTTTAAAAAAAAAAATTAAAATCTTTTGTGGACCTTTTTTCTACTAATTGGAATCAGAAGGGAAGTCAATGAGTGACTTTTTTGACCTTTGGGACAAAAATGTGTTCAGTAGGTCAATTATGGACAACTTTACAGCCATAACGTAATTTTTAAAAAAAAAATTAAAATCTTTTGTGGACCTTTTTTCTACTAATTGGAATCAGAAGGGAAGTCAATGAGTGACTTTTTTTTACCTTTGGGCCAAAAATATGTTCAGTAGGTCAAATATGGACAACTTTACAGCCATAACGTAATTTAAAAAAAAAAAAATTAAAATCTTTTGTGGACCTTTTTTCTACTAATTGGAATCAGAAGGGAAGTCAATGAGTGACTTTTTTGACCTTTGGGCCAAAAATGTGTTCAGTAGGTCAATTATGGACAACTTTACAGCCATAACGTAATTTTTTTAAAAAAAATTAAAATCTTTTGTGGACCTTTTTTCTACTAATTGGAATCAGAAGGGAAGTCAATGAGTGACTTTTTTTTACCTTTGGGCCAAAAATATGTTCAGTAGGTCAAAAATGGACAACTTTACAGCCATAACGTAAAAAAAAAAATTAAAAACTAAAATCTTTTGTGGACCTTTTTTCTACTAATTGGAATCAGAAGTTAAGTCAATGGGTGACTTTTTTTTACCTTTGGGCCAAATATATGTTCAGTAGGTCAAATATGAACTTCTGTACAGCCATAAAATGTAAAAAAAAAAATTACAATTAAAATCTTTTGTGGACCTTTTTTCTACTAATTGGAATCAGAAGGGAAGTCAATGAGTGACTTTTTTTTACCTTTGGGCCAAAAATATGTTCAGTAGGTCAAATATGAACCTCTGTACAGCCATAAAATGTTAAAAAAAAATTACAATTAAAATCTTTTGTGGACCTTTTTTCTACTAATTGGAATCAGAAGGGAAGTCAATGAGTGACTTTTTTTTACCTTTGGGCCAAAAATATGTTCAGTAGGTCAAATATGGACAACTTTACAGCCATAACGTAATTTAAAAAAAAAAAAATTAAAATCTTTTGTGGACCTTTTTTCTACTAATTGGAATCAGAAGGGAAGTCAATGAGTGACTTTTTTGACCTTTGGGCCAAAAATGTGTTCAGTAGGTCAATTATGGACAACTTTACAGCCATAACGTAATTTTTTTTAAAAAAATTAAAATCTTTTGTGGACCTTTTTTCTACTAATTGGAATCAGAAGGGAAGTCAATGAGTGACTTTTTTTTACCTTTGGGCCAAAAATATGTTCAGTAGGTCAAAAATGGACAACTTTACAGCCATAACGTAAAAAAAAAAATTAAAAACTAAAATCTTTTGTGGACCTTTTTTCTACTAATTGGAATCAGAAGTTAAGTCAATGAGTGACTTTTTTTTTAACCTTTGGGCCAAAAATATGTTCAGTAGGTCAAATATGGACTTCTGTACAGCCATAAAATGTAAAAAATAAAAATAAAAAATAAAAATCTTTTGTGGACCTTTTTTCTACTAATTGGAATCAGAAGGGAAGTCAATGAGTGACTTTTTTTTACCTTTGGGCCAAAAATATGTTCAGTAGGTCAAATATGAACTTCTGTACAGCCATAAAATGTAAAAAAAAAATTACAATTAAAATCTTTTGTGGACCTTTTTTCTACTAATTGGAATCAGAAGGGAAGTCAATGAGTGACTTTTTTGACCTTTGGGCCAAAAATGTGTTCAGTAGGTCAATTATGGACAACTTTACAGCCATAACGTAAAAAAATATTAAAAACTAAAATCTTTTGTGGACCTTTTTCCTACTAATTGGAATCAGAAGGGAAGTCAATGAGTGACTTTTTTTTACCTTTGGGCCAAAAATATGTTCAGTAGGTCAAATATGGACAACTTTACAGCCATAACGTAATTTTTAAAAAAAAATTAAAATCTTTTGTGGACCTTTTTTCTACTAATTGGAATCAGAAGGGAAGTCAATGAGTGACTTTTTTGACCTTTGGGCCAAAAATGTGTTCAGTAGGTAAATTATGGACAAATTTACAGCCATAACGTAATCTTTTTTTTAAAAATTAAAATCTTTTGTGGACCTTTTTTCTACTAATTGGAATCAGAAGGGAAGTCAATGAGTTACTTTTTTACCTTTGGGCCAAAAATATGTTCAGTAGGTCAAATATGAACTTCTGTACAGCCATAAAATGTAAAAAAAAAATTACAATTAAAATCTTTTGTGGACCTTTTTTCTACTAATTGGAATCAGAAGGGAAGTCAATGAGTGACTTTTTTTACCTTTGGGCCAAAAATATGTTCAGTAGGTCAAATATGGACAACTTTACAGCCATAACGTAAAAAAAAAATTAAAAACTAAAATCTTTTGTGGACCTTTTTTCTACTAATTGGAATCAGAAGGGAAGTCAATGAGTGACTTTTTTGACCTTTGGGCCAAAAATGTGTTCAGTAGGTCAATTATGGACAACTTTACAGCCATAACGTAATTAAAAAAAAAAATTAAAATCTTTTGTGGACCTTTTTTCTACTAATTGGAATCAGAAGGGAAGTCAATGAGTGACTTTTTTGACCTTTGGGCCAAAAATGTGTTCAATAGGTCAATTATGGACAACTTTACAGCCATAACGTAATTTTTTAAAAAAAAAAAAAAATCTTTTGTGGACCTTTTTTCTACTAATTGTAATCAGAAGGGAAGTCAATGAGTGACTTTTTTTTACCTTTGGGCCAAAAATATGTTCAGTAGGTCAAATATGGACAACTTTACAGCCATAACGCAATTTAAAAAAAAAAAATTAAAATCTTTTGTGGACCTTTTTTCTACTAATTGGAATCAGAAGGGAAGTCAATGAGTGACTTTTTTGACCTTTGGGACAAAAATGTGTTCAGTAGGTCAATTATGGACAACTTTACAGCCATAACGTAATTTTTAAAAAAAAAATTAAAATCTTTTGTGGACCTTTTTTCTACTAATTGGAATCAGAAGGGAAGTCAATGAGTGACTTTTTTTTACCTTTGGGCCAAAAATATGTTCAGTAGGTCAAATATGGACAACTTTACAGCCATAACGTAAAAAAAAACAAAAAAAATTAAAATCTTTTGTGGACCTTTTTTCTACTAATTGGAATCAGAAGGGAAGTCAATGAGTGACTTTTTTTTACCTTTGGGCCAAAAATATGTTCAGTAGGTCAAATATGAACCTCTGTACAGCCATAAAATGTTAAAAAAAAATTACAATTAAAATCTTTTGTGGACCTTTTTTCTACTAATTGGAATCAGAAGGGAAGTCAATGAGTGACTTTTTTTTACCTTTGGGCCAAAAATATGTTCAGTAGGTCAAATATGGACAACTTTACAGCCATAACGTAATTTAAAAAAAAAAAAATTAAAATCTTTTGTGGACCTTTTTTCTACTAATTGGAATCAGAAGGGAAGTCAATGAGTGACTTTTTTGACCTTTGGGCCAAAAATGTGTTCAGTAGGTCAATTATGGACAACTTTACAGCCATAACGTAATTTTTTAAAAAAAAATTAAAATCTTTTGTGGACCTTTTTTCTACTAATTGGAATCAGAAGGGAAGTCAATGAGTGACTTTTTTTTACCTTTGGGCCAAAAATATGTTCAGTAGGTCAAAAATGGACAACTTTACAGCCATAACGTAAAAAAAAAAATTAAAAACTAAAATCTTTTGTGGACCTTTTTTCTACTAATTGGAATCAGAAGTTAAGTCAATGAGTGACTTTTTTTTTAACCTTTGGGCCAAAAATATGTTCAGTAGGTCAAATATGGACTTCTGTACAGCCATAAAATGTAAAAAATAAAAATAAAAAATAAAAATCTTTTGTGGACCTTTTTTCTACTAATTGGAATCAGAAGGGAAGTCAATGAGTGACTTTTTTTTACCTTTGGGCCAAAAATATGTTCAGTAGGTCAAATATGAACTTCTGTACAGCCATAAAATGTAAAAAAAAAATTACAATTAAAATCTTTTGTGGACCTTTTTTCTACTAATTGGAATCAGAAGGGAAGTCAATGAGTGACTTTTTTGACCTTTGGGCCAAAAATGTGTTCAGTAGGTCAATTATGGACAACTTTACAGCCATAACGTAAAAAAATATTAAAAACTAAAATCTTTTGTGGACCTTTTTCCTACTAATTGGAATCAGAAGGGAAGTCAATGAGTGACTTTTTTTTACCTTTGGGCCAAAAATATGTTCAGTAGGTCAAATATGGACAACTTTACAGCCATAACGTAATTTTTAAAAAAAAATTAAAATCTTTTGTGGACCTTTTTTCTACTAATTGGAATCAGAAGGGAAGTCAATGAGTGACTTTTTTGACCTTTGGGCCAAAAATGTGTTCAGTAGGTAAATTATGGACAAATTTACAGCCATAACGTAATCTTTTTTTTAAAAATTAAAATCTTTTGTGGACCTTTTTTCTACTAATTGGAATCAGAAGGGAAGTCAATGAGTTACTTTTTTACCTTTGGGCCAAAAATATGTTCAGTAGGTCAAATATGAACTTCTGTACAGCCATAAAATGTAAAAAAAAAATTACAATTAAAATCTTTTGTGGACCTTTTTTCTACTAATTGGAATCAGAAGGGAAGTCAATGAGTGACTTTTTTTACCTTTGGGCCAAAAATATGTTCAGTAGGTCAAATATGGACAACTTTACAGCCATAACGTAAAAAAAAAATTAAAAACTAAAATCTTTTGTGGACCTTTTTTCTACTAATTGGAATCAGAAGGGAAGTCAATGAGTGACTTTTTTTTACCTTTGGGCCAAAAATATGTTCAGTAGGTCAAATATGGACAACTTTACAGCCATAACGTAATTTTAAAAAAAAATATTAAAATCTTTTGTGGACCTTTTTTCTACTAATTGGAATCAGAAGGGAAGTCAATGAGTGACTTTTTTGACCTTTGGGCCAAAAATGTGTTCAGTAGGTCAATTATGGACAACTTTACAGCCATAACGTAATTAAAAAAAAAAATTAAAATCTTTTGTGGACCTTTTTTCTACTAATTGGAATCAGAAGGGAAGTCAATGAGTGACTTTTTTTTACCTTTGGGCCAAAAATATGTTCAGTAGGTCAAATATGGACAACTTTACAGCCATAACGTTAAAAAAAAATTAAAAACTAAAATCTTTTGTGGACCTTTTTTCTACTAATTGGAATCAGAAGGGAAGTCAATGAGTGACTTTTTTTTACCTTTGGGCCAAAAATATGTTCAGTAGGTCAAATATGGACAACTTTACAGCCATAACGTAATTTAAAAAAAAAAATATTAAAATCTTTTGTGGACCTTTTTTCTACTAATTGGAATCAGAAGGGAAGTCAATGAGTGACTTTTTTGACCTTTGGGCCAAAAATGTGTTCAGTAGGTCAATTATGGACAACTTTACAGCCATAACGTAATTAAAAAAAAAAAAATTAAAATCTTTTGTGGACCTTTTTTCTACTAATTGGAATCAGAAGGGAAGTCAATGAGTGACTATTTTTTACCTTTGGGCCAAAAATATGTTCAGTAGGTCAAATATGGACAACTTTACAGCCATAACGTAATTTAAAAAAAAAAAATTAAAATCTTTTGTGGACCTTTTTTCTACTAATTGGAATCAGAAGGGAAGTCAATGAGTGACTTTTTTGACCTTTGGGCCAAAAATGTGTTCAGTAGGTCAATTATGGACAACTTTACAGCCATAACGTAATTTTTTTTTTTAAAAATTAAATCTTTTGTGGACCTTTTTTCTACTAATTGGAATCAGAAGGGAAGTCAATGAGTGACTTTTTTTTACCTTTGGGCCAAAAATATGTTCAGTAGGTCAAATATGGACAACTTTACAGCCATAACGTAAAAAAAATTTTTAAAAATTAAAATCTTTTGTGGACCTTTTTCTACTAATTGGAATCAGAAGGGAAGTCAATGAGTGACTTTTTTTTTACCTTTGGGCCAAAAATATGTTCAGTAGGTCAAATATGGACTTCTGTACAGCCATAAAATGTAAAAAAAAAATTACAATTAAAATCTTTTGTGGACCTTTTTTCTACTAATTGGAATCAGAAGGGAAGTCAATGGGTGACTTTTTTTTACCTTTGTGCCAAAAATATGTTCAGTAGGTCAAATATGAACTTCTGTACAGCCATAAAATGTAAAAAAAAATTACAATTAAAATCTTTTGTGGACCTTTTTTCTACTAATTGGAATCAGAAGGGAAGTCAATGAGTGACTTTTTTTTACCTTTGGGCCAAAAATATGTTCAGTAGGTCAAATATGGACAACTTTACAGCCATAACGTAAAAAAAAAATTAAAAACTAAAATCTTTTGTGGACCTTTTTTCTACTAATTGGAATCAGAAGGGAAGTCAATGAGTGACTTTTTTTACCTTTGGGCCAAAAATATGTTCAGTAGGTCAAATATGGACAACTTTACAGCCATAACGTTAAAAAAAATTTAAAAACTAAAATCTTTTGTGGACCTTTTTTCTACTAATTGGAATCAGAAGGGAAGTCAATGAGTGACTTTTTTTTACCTTTGGGCCAAAAATATGTTCAGTAGGTCAAATATGGACAACTTTACAGCCATAACGTAATTTTAAAAAAAAAATATTAAAATCTTTTGTGGACCTTTTTTCTACTAATTGGAATCAGAAGGGAAGTCAATGAGTGACTTTTTTGACCTTTGGGCCAAAAATGTGTTCAGTAGGTCAATTATGGACAACTTTACAGCCATAACGTAATTTAAAAAAAAAAAATTAAAATCTTTTGTGGACCTTTTTTCTACTAATTGGAATCAGAAGGGAAGTCAATGAGTGACTTTTTTGACCTTTGGGCCAAAAATGTGTTCAGTAGGTCAATTATGGACAACTTTACAGCCATAACGTTATTTTTTTTTTTAAAAATTAAATCTTTTGTGGACCTTTTTTCTACTAATTGGAATCAGAAGGGAAGTCAATGAGTGACTTTTTTTTACCTTTGGGCCAAAAATATGTTCAGTAGGTCAAATATGGACAACTTTACAGCCATAACGTAAAAATTTTTTTTAAAAATTAAAATCTTTTGTGGACCTTTTTCTACTAATTGGAATCAGAAGGGAAGTCAATGAGTGACTTTTTTTTTTACCTTTGGGCCAAAAATATGTTCAGTAGGTCAAATATGGACTTCTGTACAGCCATAAAATATAAAAAACAAAAAAACAAAAAAAAAATCTTTTGTGTACCTTTTTTCTACTAATTGGAATCAGAAGGGAAGTCAATGAGTGACTTTTTTTTACCTTTGGGCCAAAAATATGTTCAGTAGGTCAAATATGGACTTCTGTACAGCCATAAAATGTAAAAAATAAAAATAAAAAATAAAAATCTTTTGTGGACCTTTTAGCTATTAATTGGAATCAGAAGGGAAGTCAATGGGTGACTTTTTTTTTTTACCTTTGGGCCAAAAATATGTTCAGTAGGTCAAATATGAACTTCTGTACAGCCATAAAATGTAAAAAAAAATTACAATTAAAATCTTTTGTGGACCTTTTTTCTACTAATTGGAATCAGAAGGGAAGTCAATGGGTGACTTTTTTTTACCTTTGGGCCAAAAATATGTTCAGTAGGTCAAATATGAACTTCTGTACAGCCATAAAATGTAAAAAAAAAATTACAATTAAAATCTTTTGTGGACCTTTTTTCTACTAATTGGAATCAGAAGGGAAGTCAATGAGTGACTTTTTTGACCTTTGGGCCAAAAATATGTTCAGTAGGTCAAATATGGACTTCTGTACAGCCATAAAATGTAAAAAATAAAAATAAAAAATAAAAATCTTTTGTGGACCTTTTAGCTATTAATTGGAATCAGAAGGGAAGTCAATGGGTGACTTTTTTTTTTACCTTTGGGCCAAAAATATGTTCAGTAGGTCAAATATGAACTTCTGTACAGCCATATAATGTAAAAAAAAATTACAATTAAAATCTTTTGTGGACCTTTTTTCTACTAATTGGAATCAGAAGGGAAGTCAATGGGTGACTTTTTTTTACCTTTGGGCCAAAAATATGTTCAGTAGGTCAAATATGAACTTCTGTACAGCCATAAAATGTAAAAAAAAAATTACAATTAAAATCTTTTGTGGACCTTTTTTCTACTAATTGGAATCAGAAGGGAAGTCAATGAGTGACTTTTTTTTACCTTTGGGCCAAAAATATGTTCAGTAGGTCAATTATGGACAACTTTACAGCCATAAAATGTAAAAAAAAAAATTACAATTAAAATCTTTTGTGGACCTTTTTTCTACTAATTGGAATCAGAAGGGAAGTCAATGAGTGACTTTTTTGACCTTGGGGACAAAAATATGTTCAGTAAGTCAAATATGAACTTCTGTACAGCCATAAAATGTAAAAAAAAAATTACAATTAAAATCTTTTGTGGACCTTTTTTCTACTAATTGGAATCAGAAGGGAAGTCAATGGGTGACTTTTTTTTACCTTTGGGCCAAAAATATGTTCAGTAGGTCAAATATGAACTTCTGTACAGCCATAAAATGTAAAAAAAAAAATTACAATTAAAATCTTTTGTGGACCTTTTTTCTACCAATTGGAATCAGAAGGGAAGTCAATGAGTGACTTTTTTTTACCTTTGGGCCAAAAATATGTTCAGTAGGTCAAATATGGACAACTTTACAGCCATAACGTAAAAAAAAAATTAAAAACTAAAATCTTTTCTGGACCTTTTTTCTAATAATTGGAATCAGAAGGGAAGTCAATGAGTGACTTTTTTTTTTTACCTTTGGGCCAAAAATTTGTTCAGTAGGTCAAATATGGACAACTTTACAGCCATAACGTAATTTAAAAAAAAAAAATTAAAATCTTTTGTGGACCTTTTTTCTACTAATTGGAATCAGAAGGGAAGTCAATGAGTGACTTTTTTGACCTTTGGGCCAAAAATGTGTTCAGTAGGTCAATAATGGACAACTTTACAGCCATAACGTAATTTAAAAAAAAAAAAAAAAATCTTTTGTGGACCTTTTTTCTACTAATTGGAATCAGAAAGGAAGTCAATGAGTGACTTTTTTTACCTTTAGGCCAAAAATATGTTCAGTAGGTCAAATATGGACTTCTGTACAGCCATAAAATGTAAAAATAACAAAAAACAAAAAAAAAATCTTTTGTGGACCTTTTTTCTTCTAATTGTAATCAGAAGGGAAGTCAATGAGTGACTTTTTTTTACCTTTGGGCCAAAAATATGTTCAGTAGGTCAAATATGGACAACTTTACAGCCATAACGTAAAAAAAAATTAAAAATTAAAATCTTTTGTGGACCTTTTTTCTACTAATTGGAATCAGAAGGGAAGTCAATGAGTGACTTTTTTTTACCTTTGGGCCAAAAATATGTTCAGTAGGTCAAATATGGACAACTTTACAGCCATAACGTTAAAAAAAAAATTAAAAATTAAAATCTTTTGTGGACCTTTTTTCTACTAATTGGAATCAGAAGGGAAGTCAATGAGTGACTTTTTTTTACCTTTGGGCCAAAAATATGTTCAGTAGGTCAAATATGAACTTCTGTACAGCCATAAAATGTAAAAAAAAAATTACAATTAAAATCTTTTGTGGACCTTTTTTCTACTAATTGGAATCAGAAGGGAAGTCAATGGGTGACTTTTTTTTACCTTTGTGCCAAAAATATGTTCAGTAGGTCAAATATGAACTTCTGTACAGCCATAAAATGTAAAAAAAAATTACAATTAAAATCTTTTGTGGACCTTTTTTCTACTAATTGGAATCAGAAGGGAAGTCAATGAGTGACTTTTTTTTACCTTTGGGCCAAAAATATGTTCAGTAGGTCAAATATGGACAACTTTACAGCCATAACGTAAAAAAAAAATTAAAAACTAAAATCTTTTGTGGACCTTTTTTCTACTAATTGGAATCAGAAGGGAAGTCAATGAGTGACTTTTTTTTACCTTTGGGCCAAAAATATGTTCAGTAGGTCAAATATTGACAACTTTACAGCCATAACGTAATTTTAAAAAAAAATATTAAAATCTTTTGTGGACCTTTTTTCTACTAATTGGAATCAGAAGGGAAGTCAATGAGTGACTTTTTTGACCTTTGGGCCAAAAATGTGTTCAATAGGTCAATTATGGACAACTTTACAGCCATAACGTAATTTAAAAAAAAAAAAAAAAAATCTTTTGTGGACCTTTTTTCTACTAATTGTAATCAGAAGGGAAGTCAATGAGTGACTTTTTTTTACCTTTGGGCCAAAAATATGTTCAGTAGGTCAAATATGGACAACTTTACAGCCATAACGCAATTTAAAAAAAAAAAATTAAAATCTTTTGTGGACCTTTTTTCTACTAATTGGAATCAGAAGGGAAGTCAATGAGTGACTTTTTTGACCTTTGGGACAAAAATGTGTTCAGTAGGTCAATTATGGACAACTTTACAGCCATAACGTAATTTTTAAAAAAAAAATTAAAATCTTTTGTGGACCTTTTTTCTACTAATTGGAATCAGAAGGGAAGTCAATGAGTGACTTTTTTTTACCTTTGGGCCAAAAATATGTTCAGTAGGTCAAATATGGACAACTTTACAGCCATAACGTAAAAAAAAACAAAAAAAATTAAAATCTTTTGTGGACCTTTTTTCTACTAATTGGAATCAGAAGGGAAGTCAATGAGTGACTTTTTTTTACCTTTGGGCCAAAAATATGTTCAGTAGGTCAAATATGAACCTCTGTACAGCCATAAAATGTTAAAAAAAAATTACAATTAAAATCTTTTGTGGACCTTTTTTCTACTAATTGGAATCAGAAGGGAAGTCAATGAGTGACTTTTTTTTACCTTTGGGCCAAAAATATGTTCAGTAGGTCAAATATGGACAACTTTACAGCCATAACGTAATTTAAAAAAAAAAAAATTAAAATCTTTTGTGGACCTTTTTTCTACTAATTGGAATCAGAAGGGAAGTCAATGAGTGACTTTTTTGACCTTTGGGCCAAAAATGTGTTCAGTAGGTCAATTATGGACAACTTTACAGCCATAACGTAATTTTTTTAAAAAAAATTAAAATCTTTTGTGGACCTTTTTTCTACTAATTGGAATCAGAAGGGAAGTCAATGAGTGACTTTTTTTTACCTTTGGGCCAAAAATATGTTCAGTAGGTCAAAAATGGACAACTTTACAGCCATAACGTAAAAAAAAAAATTAAAAACTAAAATCTTTTGTGGACCTTTTTTCTACTAATTGGAATCAGAAGTTAAGTCAATGAGTGACTTTTTTTTTAACCTTTGGGCCAAAAATATGTTCAGTAGGTCAAATATGGACTTCTGTACAGCCATAAAATGTAAAAAATAAAAATAAAAAATAAAAATCTTTTGTGGACCTTTTTTCTACTAATTGGAATCAGAAGGGAAGTCAATGAGTGACTTTTTTGACCTTTGGGCCAAAAATGTGTTCAGTAGGTCAATTATGGACAACTTTACAGCCATAACGTAAAAAAATATTAAAAACTAAAATCTTTTGTGGACCTTTTTCCTACTAATTGGAATCAGAAGGGAAGTCAATGAGTGACTTTTTTTTACCTTTGGGCCAAAAATATGTTCAGTAGGTCAAATATGGACAACTTTACAGCCATAACGTAATTTTTAAAAAAAAATTAAAATCTTTTGTGGACCTTTTTTCTACTAATTGGAATCAGAAGGGAAGTCAATGAGTGACTTTTTTGACCTTTGGGCCAAAAATGTGTTCAGTAGGTAAATTATGGACAAATTTACAGCCATAACGTAATCTTTTTTTTAAAAATTAAAATCTTTTGTGGACCTTTTTTCTACTAATTGGAATCAGAAGGGAAGTCAATGAGTTACTTTTTTACCTTTGGGCCAAAAATATGTTCAGTAGGTCAAATATGAACTTCTGTACAGCCATAAAATGTAAAAAAAAAATTACAATTAAAATCTTTTGTGGACCTTTTTTCTACTAATTGGAATCAGAAGGGAAGTCAATGAGTGACTTTTTTTACCTTTGGGCCAAAAATATGTTCAGTAGGTCAAATATGGACAACTTTACAGCCATAACGTAAAAAAAAAATTAAAAACTAAAATCTTTTGTGGACCTTTTTTCTACTAATTGGAATCAGAAGGGAAGTCAATGAGTGACTTTTTTTTACCTTTGGGCCAAAAATATGTTCAGTAGGTCAAATATGGACAACTTTACAGCCATAACGTAATTTTAAAAAAAAATATTAAAATCTTTTGTGGACCTTTTTTCTACTAATTGGAATCAGAAGGGAAGTCAATGAGTGACTTTTTTGACCTTTGGGCCAAAAATGTGTTCAGTAGGTCAATTATGGACAACTTTACAGCCATAACGTAATTAAAAAAAAAAATTAAAATCTTTTGTGGACCATTTTTCTACTAATTGGAATCAGAAGGGAAGTCAATGAGTGACTTTTTTTTACCTTTGGGCCAAAAATATGTTCAGTAGGTCAAATATGGACAACTTTACAGCCATAACGTTAAAAAAAAATTAAAAACTAAAATCTTTTGTGGACCTTTTTTCTACTAATTGGAATCAGAAGGGAAGTCAATGAGTGACTTTTTTTTACCTTTGGGCCAAAAATATGTTCAGTAGGTCAAATATGGACAACTTTACAGCCATAACGTAATTTAAAAAAAAAAATATTAAAATCTTTTGTGGACCTTTTTTCTACTAATTGGAATCAGAAGGGAAGTCAATGAGTGACTTTTTTGACCTTTGGGCCAAAAATGTGTTCAGTAGGTCAATTATGGACAACTTTACAGCCATAACGTAATTAAAAAAAAAAAAAATTAAAATCTTTTGTGGACCTTTTTTCTACTAATTGGAATCAGAAGGGAAGTCAATGAGTGACTATTTTTTACCTTTGGGCCAAAAATATGTTCAGTAGGTCAAATATGGACAACTTTACAGCCATAACGTAATTTAAAAAAAAAAAATTAAAATCTTTTGTGGACCTTTTTTCTACTAATTGGAATCAGAAGGGAAGTCAATGAGTGACTTTTTTGACCTTTGGGCCAAAAATGTGTTCAGTAGGTCAATTATGGACAACTTTACAGCCATAACGTAATTTTTTTTTTTAAAAATTAAATCTTTTGTGGACCTTTTTTCTACTAATTGGAATCAGAAGGGAAGTCAATGAGTGACTTTTTTTTACCTTTGGGCCAAAAATATGTTCAGTAGGTCAAATATGGACAACTTTACAGCCATAACGTAAAATTTTTTTTTAAAAATTAAAATCTTTTGTGGACCTTTTTCTACTAATTGGAATCAGAAGGGAAGTCAATGAGTGACTTTTTTTTTACCTTTGGGCCAAAAATATGTTCAGTAGGTCAAATATGGACTTCTGTACAGCCATAAAATGTAAAAAACAAAAAAACAAAAACAAAATCTTTTGTGTAGCTTTTTTCTACTAATTGGAATCAGAAGGGAAGTCAATGAGTGACTTTTTTTTACCTTTGGGCCAAAAATATGTTCAGTAGGTCAAATATGGACTTCTGTACAGCCATAAAATGTAAAAAATAAAAAATAAAAATCTTTTGTGGACCTTTTAGCTACTAATTGGAATCAGAAGGGAAGTCAATGGGTGACTTTTTTTTTTACCTTTGGGCCAAAAATATGTTCAGTAGGTCAAATATGAACTTCTGTACAGCCATAAAATGTAAAAAAAAAAATTACAATTAAAATCTTTTGTGGACCTTTTTTCTACTAATTGGAATCAGAAGGGAAGTCAATGGGTGACTTTTTTTTACCTTTGGGCCAAAAATATGTTCAGTAGGTCAAATATGAACTTCTGTACAGCCATAAAATGTAAAAAAAAAATTACAATTAAAATCTTTTGTGGACCTT
Organism: Romanogobio albipinnatus; assembly: GCA_023566225.1. NCBI lineage: Eukaryota > Metazoa > Chordata > Actinopteri > Cypriniformes > Gobionidae > Romanogobio > Romanogobio albipinnatus. The sequence continues at coordinate 58,238,483 of CM042247.1, read as the reverse complement.
TTTTCTACTAATTGGAATCAGAAGGGAAGTCAATGAGTGACTTTTTTTACCTTTGGGCCAAAAATATGTTCAGTAGGTCAAATATGGACAACTTTACAGCCATAACGTAAAAAAAAAATTAAAAACTAAAATCTTTTGTGGACCTTTTTTCTACTAATTGGAATCAGAAGGGAAGTCAATGAGTGACTTTTTTTACCTTTGGGCCAAAAATATGTTCAGTAGGTCAATTATGGACAACTTTACAGCCATAAAATGTAAAAAAAAAATTACAATTAAAATCTTTTGTGGACCTTTTTTCTACTAATTGGAATCAGAAGGGAAGTCAATGAGTGACTTTTTTGACCTTTGGGCCAAAAATGTGTTCAGTAGGTCAATTATGGACAACTTTACAGCCATAACGTAAAAAAATATTAAAAACTAAAATCTTTTGTGGACCTTTTTCCTACTAATTGGAATCAGAAGGGAAGTCAATGAGTGACTTTTTTTTACCTTTGGGCCAAAAATATGTTCAGTAGGTCAAATATGGACAACTTTACAGCCATAACGTAATTTTTAAAAAAAAATTAAAATCTTTTGTGGACCTTTTTTCTACTAATTGGAATCAGAAGGGAAGTCAATGAGTGACTTTTTTGACCTTTGGGCCAAAAATGTGTTCAGTAGGTAAATTATGGACAAATTTACAGCCATAACGTAATCTTTTTTTAAAAAATTAAAATCTTTTGTGGACCTTTTTTCTACTAATTGGAATCAGAAGGGAAGTCAATGAGTTACTTTTTTACCTTTGGGCCAAAAATATGTTCAGTAGGTCAAATATGAACTTCTGTACAGCCATAAAATGTAAAAAAAAAATTACAATTAAAATCTTTTGTGGACCTTTTTTCTACTAATTGGAATCAGAAGGGAAGTCAATGAGTGACTTTTTTTACCTTTGGGCCAAAAATATGTTCAGTAGGTCAAATATGGACAACTTTACAGCCATAACGTAAAAAAAAAATTAAAAACTAAAATCTTTTGTGGACCTTTTTTCTACTAATTGGAATCAGAAGGGAAGTCAATGAGTGACTTTTTTTTACCTTTGGGCCAAAAATATGTTCAGTAGGTCAAATATGGACAACTTTACAGCCATAACGTAATTTTAAAAAAAAATATTAAAATCTTTTGTGGACCTTTTTTCTACTAATTGGAATCAGAAGGGAAGTCAATGAGTGACTTTTTTGACCTTTGGGCCAAAAATGTGTTCAGTAGGTCAATTATGGACAACTTTACAGCCATAACGTAATTAAAAAAAAAAATTAAAATCTTTTGTGGACCTTTTTTCTACTAATTGGAATCAGAAGGGAAGTCAATGAGTGACTTTTTTTTACCTTTGGGCCAAAAATATGTTCAGTAGGTCAAATATGGACAACTTTACAGCCATAACGTTAAAAAAAAATTAAAAACTAAAATCTTTTGTGGACCTTTTTTCTACTAATTGGAATCAGAAGGGAAGTCAATGAGTGACTTTTTTTTACCTTTGGGCCAAAAATATGTTCAGTAGGTCAAATATGGACAACTTTACAGCCATAACGTAATTTAAAAAAAAAAATATTAAAATCTTTTGTGGACCTTTTTTCTACTAATTGGAATCAGAAGGGAAGTCAATGAGTGACTTTTTTGACCTTTGGGCCAAAAATGTGTTCAGTAGGTCAATTATGGACAACTTTACAGCCATAACGTAATTAAAAAAAAAAAAAATTAAAATCTTTTGTGGACCTTTTTTCTACTAATTGGAATCAGAAGGGAAGTCAATGAGTGACTATTTTTTACCTTTGGGCCAAAAATATGTTCAGTAGGTCAAATATGGACAACTTTACAGCCATAACGTAAAATTTTTTTTTAAAAATTAAAATCTTTTGTGGACCTTTTTCTACTAATTGGAATCAGAAGGGAAGTCAATGAGTGACTTTTTTTTTACCTTTGGGCCAAAAATATGTTCAGTAGGTCAAATATGGACTTCTGTACAGCCATAAAATGTAAAAAACAAAAAAACAAAAACAAAATCTTTTGTGTAGCTTTTTTCTACTAATTGGAATCAGAAGGGAAGTCAATGAGTGACTTTTTTTTACCTTTGGGCCAAAAATATGTTCAGTAGGTCAAATATGGACTTCTGTACAGCCATAAAATGTAAAAAATAAAAAATAAAAATCTTTTGTGGACCTTTTAGCTACTAATTGGAATCAGAAGGGAAGTCAATGGGTGACTTTTTTTTTTACCTTTGGGCCAAAAATATGTTCAGTAGGTCAAATATGAACTTCTGTACAGCCATAAAATGTAAAAAAAAAAATTACAATTAAAATCTTTTGTGGACCTTTTTTCTACTAATTGGAATCAGAAGGGAAGTCAATGGGTGACTTTTTTTTACCTTTGGGCCAAAAATATGTTCAGTAGGTCAAATATGAACTTCTGTACAGCCATAACGTAATTTAAAAAAAAAAAATTAAAATCTTTTGTGGACCTTTTTTCTACTAATTGGAATCAGAAGGGAAGTCAATGAGTGACTTTTTTTTTTACCTTTGGGCCAAAAATATGTTCAGTAGGTCAAATATGGACAACTTTACAGCCATAACGTAATTTAAAAAAAAAAAATTAAAATCTTTTGTGGACCTTTTTTCTACTAATTGGAATCAGAAGGGAAGTCAATGAGTGACTTTTTTGACCTTTGGGCAAAAATGTGTTCAGTAGGTCAATTATGGACAACTTTACAGCCATAACGTAATTTAAAAAAAAAAAAAAAAATCTTTTGTGGACCTTTTTTCTACTAATTGGAATCAGAAAGGAAGTCAATGAGTGACTTTTTTTACCTTTAGGCCAAAAATATGTTCAGTAGGTCAAATATGGACTTCTGTACAGCCATAAAATGTAAAAATAACAAAAAACAAAAAAAAAATCTTTTGTGGACCTTTTTTCTTCTAATTGGAATCAGAAGGGAAGTCAATGAGTGACTTTTTTACGTTTGGGCCAAAAATATGTTCAGTAGGTCAAATATGGACTTCTAATTGGAATCAGAAGGGAAGTCAATGAGTGACTTTTTTTTACCTTTGGGCCAAAAATATGTTCAGTAGGTCAAATATGGACAACTTTACAGCCATAACGTAAAAAAAAATTAAAAATTAAAATCTTTTGTGGACTTTTTTTCTACTAATTGGAATCAGAAGGGAAGTCAATGAGTGACTTTTTTTTACCTTTGGGCCAAAAATATGTTCAGTAGGTCAAATATGGACAACTTTACAGCCATAACGTTAAAAAAAAAATTAAAAATTAAAATCTTTTGTGGACCTTTTTTCTACTAATTGGAATCAGAAGGGAAGTCAATGGGTGACTTTTTTTTTTACCTTTGGGCCAAAAATATGTTCAGTAGGTCAAATATGAACTTCTGTACAGCCATAAAATGTAAAAAAAAATTACAATTAAAATCTTTTGTGGACCTTTTTTCTACTAATTGGAATCAGAAGGGAAGTCAATGGGTGACTTTTTTTTACCTTTGGGCCAAAAATATGTTCAGTAGGTCAAATATGAACTTCTGTACAGCCATAAAATGTAAAAAAAAAATTACAATTAAAATCTTTTGTGGACCTTTTTTCTACTAATTGGAATCAGAAGGGAAGTCAATGAGTGACTTTTTTTACCTTTGGGCCAAAAATATGTTCAGTAGGTCAAATATGGACAACTTTACAGCCATAACGTAAAAAAAAAATTAAAAACTAAAATCTTTTGTAGACCTTTTTTCTACTAATTGGAATCAGAAGGGAAGTCAATGAGTGACTTTTTTTACCTTTGGGCCAAAAATATGTTCAGTAGGTCAATTATGGACAACTTTACAGCCATAAAATGTAAAAAAAAAAATTACAATTAAAATCTTTTGTGGACCTTTTTTCTACTAATTGGAATCAGAAGGGAAGTCAATGGGTGACTTTTTTTTACCTTTGGGCCAAAAATATGTTCAGTAGGTCAAATATGAACTTCTGTACAGCCATAAAATGTAAAAAAAAAAATTACAATTAAAATCTTTTGTGGACCTTTTTTCTACCAATTGGAATCAGAAGGGAAGTCAATGAGTGACTTTTTTTTACCTTTGGGCCAAAAATATGTTCAGTAGGTCAAATATGGACAACTTTACAGCCATAACGTAAAAAAAAAATTAAAAACTAAAATCTTTTGTGGACCTTTTTTCTAATAATTGGAATCAGAAGGGAAGTCAATGAGTGACTTTTTTTTTTTTACCTTTGGGCCAAAAATATGTTCAGTAGGTCAAATATGGACAACTTTACAGCCATAACGTAATTTAAAAAAAAAAAATTAAAATCTTTTGTGGACCTTTTTTCTACTAATTGGAATCAGAAGGGAAGTCAATGAGTGACTTTTTTGACCTTTGGGCCAAAAATGTGTTCAGTAGGTCAATTATGGACAACTTTACAGCCATAACGTAATTAAAAAAAAAAAAAAAAAATCTTTTGTGGACCTTTTTTCTAATAATTGGAATCAGAAGGGAAGTCAATGGGTGACTTTTTTTTACCTTTGGGCCAAAAATATGTTCAGTAGGTCAAATATGAACTTCTGTACAGCCATAAAATGTAAAAAAAAAAATTACAATTAAAATCTTTTGTGGACCTTTTTTCTACCAATTGGAATCAGAAGGGAAGTCAATGAGTGACTTTTTTTTACCTTTGGGCCAAAAATATGTTCAGTAGGTCAAATATGGACAACTTTACAGCCATAACGTAAAAAAAAAATTAAAAACTAAAATCTTTTGTGGACCTTTTTTCTAATAATTGGAATCAGAAGGGAAGTCAATGAGTGACTTTTTTTTTTTTACCTTTGGGCCAAAAATATGTTCAGTAGGTCAAATATGGACAACTTTACAGCCATAACGTAATTTAAAAAAAAAAAATTAAAATCTTTTGTGGACCTTTTTTCTACTAATTGGAATCAGAAGGGAAGTCAATGAGTGACTTTTTTGACCTTTGGGCCAAAAATATGTTCAGTAGGTCAAATATGGACAACTTTACAGCCATAACGTAATTTAAAAAAAAAAAATTTAAATCTTTTGTGGACCTTTTTTCTACTAATTGGAATCAGAAAGGAAGTCAATGAGTGACTTTTTTTACCTTTAGGCCAAAAATATGTTCAGTAGGTCAAATATGGACTTCTGTACAGCCATAAAATGTAAAAATAACAAAAAACAAAAAAAAAATCTTTTGTGGACCTTTTTTCTTCTAATTGGAATCAGAAGGGAAGTCAATGAGTGACTTTTTTACGTTTGGGCCAAAAATATGTTCAGTAGGTCAAATATGGACAACTTTACAGCCATAACGTAAAAAAAAATTAAAAATTTAAATCTTTTGTGGACCTTTTTTCTACTAATTGGAATCAGAAGGGAAGTCAATGAGTGACTTTTTTTACCTTTGGGCCAAAAATATGTTCAGTAGGTCAAATATGGACAACTTTACAGCCATAACGTTAAAAAAAAAATTAAAAATTAAAATCTTTTGTGGACCTTTTTTCTACTAATTGGAATCAGAAGGGAAGTCAATGAGTGACTTTTTTTTACCTTTGGGCCAAAAATATGTTCAGTAGGTCAAATATGAACTTCTGTACAGCCATAAAATGTAAAAAAAAAATTACAATTAAAATCTTTTGTGGACCTTTTTTCTACTAATTGGAATCAGAAGGGAAGTCAATGGGTGACTTTTTTTTTACCTTTGGGCCAAAAATATGTTCAGTAGGTCAAATATGAACTTCTGTACAGCCATAAAATGTAAAAAAAAATTACAATTAAAATCTTTTGTGGACCTTTTTTCTACTAATTGGAATCAGAAGGGAAGTCAATGAGTGACTTTTTTTTACCTTTGGGCCAAAAATATGTTCAGTAGGTCAAATATGGACAACTTTACAGCCATAACGTAAAAAAAAAATTAAAAACTAAAATCTTTTGTGGACCTTTTTTCTACTAATTGGAATCAGAAGGGAAGTCAATGAGTGACTTTTTTTTACCTTTGGGCCAAAAATATGTTCAGTAGGTCAAATATGGACAACTTTACAGCCATAACGTAATTTAAAAAAAAAATATTAAAATCTTTTGTGGACCTTTTTTCTACTAATTGGAATCAGAAGGGAAGTCAATGAGTGACTTTTTTGACCTTTGGGCCAAAAATGTGTTCAATAGGTCAATTATGGACAACTTTACAGCCATAACGTAATTTTTTAAAAAAAAATTAAAATCTTTTGTGGACCTTTTTTCTACTAATTGGAATCAGAAGGGAAGTCAATGAGTGACTTTTTTTTACCTTTGGGCCAAAAATATGTTCAGTAGGTCAAATATGGACAACTTTACAGCCATAACGTAATTTTTTTAAAAAAAATTAAAATCTTTTGTGGACCTTTTTTCTACTAATTGGAATCAGAAGGGACGTCAATGAGTGACTTTTTTTTACCTTTGGGCCAAAAATATGTTCAGTAGGTCAAATATGGACAACTTTACAGCCATAACGTAAAAAAAAAACAAAAAAAATTAAAATCTTTTGTGGACCTTTTTTCTACTAATTGGAATCAGAAGGGAAGTCAATGAGTGACTTTTTTTTACCTTTGGGCCAAAAATATGTTCAGTAGGTCAAATATGAACCTCTGTACAGCCATAAAATGTAAAAAAAAAATTACAATTAAAATCTTTTGTGGACCTTTTTTCTACTAATTGGAATCAGAAGGGAAGTCAATGAGTGACTTTTTTTTACCTTTGGGCCAAAAATATGTTCAGTAGGTCAAATATGGACAACTTTACAGCCATAACGTAATTTAAAAAAAAAAAATTAAAATCTTTTGTGGACCTTTTTTCTACTAATTGGAATCAGAAGGGAAGTCAATGAGTGACTTTTTTGACCTTTGGGCCAAAAATGTGTTCAGTAGGTCAATTATGGACAACTTTACAGCCATAACGTAATTTTTAAAAAAAAAATTAAAATCTTTTGTGGACCTTTTTTCTACTAATTGGAATCAGAAGGGAAGTCAATGAGTGACTTTTTTTTACCTTTGGGCCAAAAATATGTTCAGTAGGTCAAAAATGGACAACTTTACAGCCATAACGTAAAAAAAAAAATTAAAAACTAAAATCTTTTGTGGACCTTTTTTCTACTAATTGGAATCAGAAGTTAAGTCAATGAGTGACTTTTTTTTTTTACCTTTGGGCCAAAAATATGTTCAGTAGGTCAAATATGGACTTCTGTACAGCCATAAAATGTAAAAAATAAAAATAAAAAATAAAAATCTTTTGTGGACCTTTTTTCTACTAATTGGAATCAGAAGGGAAGTCAATGGGTGACTTTTTTTTACCTTTGGGCCAAAAATATGTTCAGTAGGTCAAATATGAACTTCTGTACAGCCATAAAATGTAAAAAAAAAAATTACAATTAAAATCTTTTGTGGACCTTTTTTCTACTAATTGGAATCAGAAGGGAAGTCAATGAGTGACTTTTTTGACCTTTGGGCCAAAAATATGTTCAGTAGGTCAAATATGGACAACTTTACAGCCATAACGTAATTTTAAAAAAAAAATTAAAATCTTTTGTGGACCTTTTTTCTACTAATTGGAATCAGAAGGGAAGTCAATGAGTGACTTTTTTGACCTTTGGGCCAAAAATGTGTTCAGTAGGTAAATTATGGACAAATTTACAGCCATAACGTAATCTTTTTTTAAAAAATTAAAATCTTTTGTGGACCTTTTTTCTACTAATTGGAATCAGAAGGGAAGTCAATGAGTTACTTTTTTACCTTTGGGCCAAAAATATGTTCAGTAGGTCAAATATGAACTTCTGTACAGCCATAAAATGTAAAAAAAAAATTACAATTAAAATCTTTTGTGGACCTTTTTTCTACTAATTGGAATCAGAAGGGAAGTCAATGAGTGACTTTTTTTACCTTTGGGCCAAAAATATGTTCAGTAGGTCAAATATGGACAACTTTACAGCCATAACGTAATTTTAAAAAAAAATATTAAAATCTTTTGTGGACCTTTTTTCTACTAATTGGAATCAGAAGGGAAGTCAATGAGTGACTTTTTTGACCTTTGGGCCAAAAATATGTTCAGTAGGTCAAATATGGACAACTTTACAGCCATAACGTAAAAAAAAAATTAAAAACTAAAATCTTTTGTGGACCTTTTTTCTACTAATTGGAATCAGAAGGGAAGTCAATGAGTGACTTTTTTTTACCTTTGGGCCAAAAATATGTTCAGTAGGTCAAATATGGACAACTTTACAGCCATAACGTAATTTTAAAAAAAAATATTAAAATCTTTTGTGGACCTTTTTTCTACTAATTGGAATCAGAAGGGAAGTCAATGAGTGACTTTTTTGACCTTTGGGCCAAAAATGTGTTCAGTAGGTCAATTATGGACAACTTTACAGCCATAACGTAATTTAAAAAAAAAATTAAAATCTTTTGTGGACCTTTTTTCTACTAATTGGAATCAGAAGGGAAGTCAATGAGTGACTTTTTTTTACCTTTGGGCCAAAAATATGTTCAGTAGGTCAAATATGGACAACTTTACAGCCATAACGTAATTTTTAAAAAAAAAATTAAAATCTTTTGTGGACCTTTTTTCTACTAATTGGAATCAGAAGGGAAGTCAATGAGTGACTTTTTTGACCTTTGGGCCAAAAATGTGTTCAGTAGGTCAATTATGGACAACTTTACAGCCATAACGTAATATTTTTTTTAAAAATTAAAATCTTTTGTGGACCTTTTTTCTACTTATTGGAATCAGAAGGGAAGTCAATGAGTGACTTTTTTGACCTTTGGGCCAAAAATATGTTCAGTAGGTCAAATATGGACTTCTGTACAGCCATAAAATGTAAAAAAAAAAAAAAAAAAATATTTTGTGTACCTTTTTTCTACTAATTGGAATCAGAAGGGAAGTCAATGAGTGACTTTTTTTTACCTTTGGGCCAAAAATATGTTCAGTAGGTCAAATATGGACTTCTGTACAGCCATAAAATGTAAAAAAAAAAAAAAAAAAAAAAAAAAAATATTTTGTGTACCTTTTAGCTACTAATTGGAATCAGAAGGGAAGTCAATGGGTGACTTTTTTTTTTACCTTTGGGCCAAAAATATGTTCAGTAGGTCAAATATGAACTTCTGTACAGCCATAAAATGTAAAAAAAAAATTACAATTAAAATCTTTTGTGGACCTTTTTTCTACTAATTGGAATCAGAAGGGAAGTCAATGGGTGACTTTTTTTTACCTTTGGGCCAAATATATGTTCAGTAGGTCAAATATGAACTTCTGTACAGCCATAAAATGTAAAAAAAAAAATTACAATTAAAATCTTTTGTGGACCTTTTTTCTACTAATTGGAATCAGAAGGGAAGTCAATGAGTGACTTTTTTTTACCTTTGGGCCAAAAATATGTTCAGTAGGTCAAATATGGACAACTTTACAGCCATAACGTTAAAAAAAAAATAAAAAAAATTAAAATCTTTTGTGGACCTTTTTTCTACTAATTGGAATCAGAAGGGAAGTCAATGAGTGACTTTTTTTTACCTTTGGGCCAAAAATATGTTCAGTAGGTCAAATATGAACTTCTGTACAGCCATAAAATGTAAAAAAAAAATTACAATTAAAATCTTTTGTGGACCTTTTTTCTACTAATTGGAATCAGAAGGGAAGTCAATGGGTGACTTTTTTTTACCTTTGGGCCAAAAATATGTTCAGTAGGTCAAATATGAACTTCTGTACAGCCATAAAATGTAAAAAAAAATTACAAGTAAAATCTTTTGTGGACCTTTTTTCTACTAATTGGAATCAGAAGGGAAGTCAATGAGTGACTTTTTTTTACCTTTGGGCCAAAAATATGTTCAGTAGGTCAAATATGGACAACTTTACAGCCATAACGTAAAAAAAAAATTAAAAACTAAAATCTTTTGTGGACCTTTTTTCTACTAATTGGAATCAGAAGGGAAGTCAATGAGTGACTTTTTTTTACCTTTGGGCCAAAAATATGTTCAGTAGGTCAAATATGGACAACTTTACAGCCATAACGTAATTTTAAAAAAAAATATTAAAATCTTTTGTGGACCTTTTTTCTACTAATTGGAATCAGAAGGGAAGTCAATGAGTGACTTTTTTGACCTTTGGGCCAAAAATGTGTTCAATAGGTCAATTATGGACAACTTTACAGCCATAACGTAATTTAAAAAAAAAAAATTAAAATCTTTTGTGGACCTTTTTTCTACTAATTGGAATCAGAAGGGAAGTCAATGAGTGACTTTTTTTTACCTTTGGGCCAAAAATATGTTCAGTAGGTCAAATATGGACAACTTTACAGCCATAACGTAATTTTTAAAAAAAAAATTAAAATCTTTTGTGGACCTTTTTTCTACTAATTGGAATCAGAAGGGAAGTCAATGAGTGACTTTTTTTTACCTTTGGGCCAAAAATATGTTCAGTAGGTCAAATATGGACAACTTTACAGCCATAACGTAAAAAAAAACAAAAAAAATTAAAATCTTTTGTGGACCTTTTTTCTACTAATTGGAATCAGAAGGGAAGTCAATGAGTGACTTTTTTTTACCTTTGGGCCGAAAATATGTTCAGTAGGTCAAATATGAACCTCTGTACAGCCATAAAATGTAAAAAAAAAATTACAATTAAAATCTTTTGTGGACCTTTTTTCTACTAATTGGAATCAGAAGGGAAGTCAATGAATGACTTTTTTTTACCTTTGGGCCAAAAATATGTTCAGTAGGTCAAATATGGACAACTTTACAGCCATAACGTAATTTAAAAAAAAAAAATTAAAATCTTTTGTGGACCTTTTTTCTACTAATTGGAATCAGAAGGGAAGTCAATGAGTGACTTTTTTGACCTTTGGGCCAAAAATGTGTTCAGTAGGTCAATTATGGACAACTTTACAGCCATAACGTAATTTAAAAAAAAAAAATTAAAATCTTTTGTGGACCTTTTTTCTACTAATTGGAATCAGAAGGGAAGTCAATGAGTGACTTTTTTTTACCTTTGGGCCAAAAATATGTTCAGTAGGTCAAAAATGGACAACTTTACAGCCATAACGTAAAAAAAAAAATTAAAAACTAAAATCTTTTGTGGACCTTTTTTCTACTAATTGGAATCAGAAGTTAAGTCAATGAGTGACTTTTTTTTTTTACCTTTGGGCCAAAAATATGTTCAGTAGGTCAAATATGGACTTCTGTACAGCCATAAAATGTAAAAAATAAAAATAAAAAATAAAAATCTTTTGTGGACCTTTTTTCTACTAATTGGAATCAGAAGGGAAGTCAATGGGTGACTTTTTTTTACCTTTGGGCCAAAAATATGTTCAGTAGGTCAAATATGAACTTCTGTACAGCCATAAAATGTAAAAAAAAAATTACAATTAAAATCTTTTGTGGACCTTTTTTCTACTAATTGGAATCAGAAGGGAAGTCAATGAGTGACTTTTTTGACCTTTGGGCCAAAAATATGTTCAGTAGGTCAAATATGGACAACTTTACAGCCATAACGTAATTTAAAAAAAAAAATTTAAATCTTTTGTGGACCTTTTTTCTACTAATTGGAATCAGAAGGGAAGTCAATAGTGGTGCAACGGATCACAAAACTCACGGTTCGGATCGACTTCGGATCATGAGTCACGGATCGGATAATTTTTCGGATCAGAATAAAAGGGGGAGGAGACTATTTTTATTTGCTTTCCATTTATTACATGAAAACTTTTGGTGTTAACATAACCTATATGGTTTATAAGTTAACAAGGAACTTTTGGTGTTAAAAAAAATAAAATAAATAACCATCTGAATAAATCAAATTTGGATAAAAACAACCTGAGACGTGAAAATGGGCCTGAGGTTTTTTTTTTTTTTTTTTAAAGATTAGGATGTCAACATTCTCAGGGAGAGAGTAACCTCTCACACTTGTCAGCATTGCAATTCTCTTTGTAGGCCTATACACTATTTGATCGATATCATGTTTAAACGCACTACACTTAAACAACATTTTATTGAATTCATTACTTTATATTTATATAGCCTAGTACCTAAATTGGATGTAAATATTACGTTGCTCATGCAAATTGCAAAACAGACAATAGACTATGTTAAAATAACAAACATTTTAAATGAAAACTTATGCTTTTCTTTCGTTTTTAATTTTTTTTACAAGAAATCCTGCAGGTCATAAAGAACTTTGTTTTTCCACCTCCAAGAAAGGACAGGTGCTCCATTATTTCTCCTTGTTTACTTGAAGGCCGTTTTCCTTGCTTTACTCGAGGCAAAAAGCCATGTGTTTGCTTTAAAACCGACGTTATATTATATGCATCTGTGGTGGAATTACTAGATTTCCGCATCGATACATATGCGGATGCGCTGTCACTTTAATTCAGCGCCAGCACATCAAAAAATAGACTCTGTGCGGAAACGATCAGCACAGCTGTTGTACGGCCACACGCTCCTGGAACGCACTGACGGACCGAAACCGGGCACGGAAAAAATACGCACCCCATACCCACTGCAAACGGAGTATGTGTGAAACGGGCATCAGCAGGTGCCATGCTCGATGTATGCGCCACTTTCATACGGCTTTCTCGTGCCACAGTGCCCATACTCTTAGAGTTTTGTCCACCACCCTTCTTCCGTCATCATTATATTTTACGGGGAAGCCAAAATGGTCCCATACACGTGATTTGAACAATGCAGGAGGCTTTTCAAGTTCTCCTACTTCTCCGCTAGCCACTGCTGACTGATTAACATGCCCTATTCACGTGAACACGTGTGTTTCTCTGAAACTCCGCATCGAGTTTAAAGGTTTAAACGAGATCACTTAAAAAGCAATATCGGCAGAAAAACTGTCTTTTAGTCTGCGATCGCTAAACAATTCAGATTAATCCACAAGTTAAAAAAAAAAGCGCAATAAATCCGCGGGTCACGTGCGTGCCGAACCGTGGGTCGTGATCCGTACGGATCACGGATCAACTGCGATCCGTTACACCCCTAGAAGTCAATGAGTGACTTTTTTGACCTTTGGGCCAAAAATGTGTTCAGTAGGTAAATTATGGACAAATTTACAGCCATAACGTAATCTTTTTTTAAAAAATTAAAATCTTTTGTGGACCTTTTTTCTACTAATTGGAATCAGAAGGGAAGTCAATGAGTTACTTTTTTACCTTTGGGCCAAAAATATGTTCAGTAGGTCAAATATGAACTTCTGTACAGCCATAAAATGTAAAAAAAAAATTACAATTAAAATCTTTTGTGGACCTTTTTTCTACTAATTGGAATCAGAAGGGAAGTCAATGAGTGACTTTTTTTACCTTTGGGCCAAAAATATGTTCAGTAGGTCAAATATGGACAACTTTACAGCCATAACGTAAAAAAAAAATTAAAAACTAAAATCTTTTGTGGACCTTTTTTCTACTAATTGGAATCAGAAGGGAAGTCAATGAGTGACTTTTTTTTACCTTTGGGCCAAAAATATGTTCAGTAGGTCAAATATGGACAACTTTACAGCCATAACGTAATTTAAAAAAAAAATATTAAAATCTTTTGTGGACCTTTTTTCTACTAATTGGAATCAGAAGGGAAGTCAATGAGTGACTTTTTTGACCTTTGGGCCAAAAATGTGTTCAGTAGGTCAATTATGGACAACTTTACAGCCATAACGTAATTTAAAAAAAAAATTAAAATCTTTTGTGGACCTTTTTTCTACTAATTGGAATCAGAAGGGAAGTCAATGAGTGACTTTTTTTTACCTTTGGGCCAAAAATATGTTCAGTAGGTCAAATATGGACAACTTTACAGCCATAACGTAATTTTTAAAAAAAAAATTAAAATCTTTTGTGGACCTTTTTTCTACTAATTGGAATCAGAAGGGAAGTCAATGAGTGACTTTTTTGACCTTTGGGCCAAAAATGTGTTCAGTAGGTCAATTATGGACAACTTTACAGCCATAACGTAATATTTTTTTAAAAAATTAAAATCTTTTGTGGACCTTTTTTCTACTAATTGGAATCAGAAGGGAAGTCAATGAGTGACTTTTTTGACCTTTGGGCCAAAAATATGTTCAGTAGGTCAAATATGGACTTCTGTACAGCCATAAAATGTAAAAAAAAAAAAAAAAAAAAAAAATCTTTTGTGTACCTTTTTTCTACTAATTGGAATCAGAAGGGAAGTCAATGAGTGACTTTTTTTTACCTTTGGGCCAAAAATATGTTCAGTAGGTCAAATATGGACTTCTGTACAGCCATAAAATGTAAAAAATAAAAATAAAAAATAAAAATCTTTTGTGGACCTTTTAGCTACTAATTGGAATCAGAAGGGAAGTCAATGGGTGACTTTTTTTTTTACCTTTGGGCCAAAAATATGTTCAGTAGGTCAAATATGAACTTCTGTACAGCCATAAAATGTAAAAAAAAAATTACAATTAAAATCTTTTGTGGACCTTTTTTCTACTAATTGGAATCAGAAGGGAAGTCAATGGGTGACTTTTTTTTACCTTTGGGCCAAAAATATGTTCAGTAGGTCAAATATGAACTTCTGTACAGCCATAAAATGTAAAAAAAAAATTACAATTAAAATCTTTTGTGGACCTTTTTTCTACTAATTGGAATCAGAAGGGAAGTCAATGAGTGACTTTTTTTACCTTTGGGCCAAAAATATGTTCAGTAGGTCAAATATGGACAACTTTACAGCCATAACGTAAAAAAAAAATTAAAAACTAAAATCTTTTGTGGACCTTTTTTCTACTAATTGGAATCAGAAGGGAAGTCAATGAGTGACTTTTTTTTTTTACCTTTGGGCCAAAAATATGTTCAGTAGGTCAATTATGGACAACTTTACAGCCATAATGTAAATTTTTCTTAAAAATTTAAATCTTTTGTGGACCTTTTTTCTACTAATTGGAATCAGAAGGGAAGTCAATGAGTGACTTTTTTGACCTTTGGGCCAAAAATATGTTCAGTAGGTCAAATATGGACAACTTTACAGCCATAACGTAAAAAAAAATTAAAAATTAAAATCTTTTGTGGACCTTTTTTCTACTAATTGGAATCAGAAGGGAAGTCAATGAGTGACTTTTTTTTACCTTTGGGCCAAAAATATGTTCAGTAGGTCAAATATGGACAACTTTACAGCCATAACGTAATTTAAAAAAAAAAAAAAAAAATCTTTTGTGGACCTTTTTTCTACTAATTGGAATCAGAAGGGAAGTCAATGAGTGACTTTTTTGACCTTTGGGCCAAAAATGTGTTCAGTAGGTCAATTATGGACAACTTTACAGCCATAACGTAATATTTTTTTTAAAAATTAAAATCTTTTGTGGACCTTTTTTCTACTAATTGGAATCAGAAGGGAAGTCAATGAGTGACTTTTTTGACCTTTGGGCCAAAAATATGTTCAGTAGGTCAAATATGAACTTCTGTACAGCCATAAAATGTAAAAAAAAAATTACAATTAAAATCTTTTGTGGACCTTTTTTCTACTAATTGGAATCAGAAGGGAAGTCAATGAGTGACTTTTTTTACCTTTGGGCCAAAAATATGTTCAGTAGGTCAAATATGGACAACTTTACAGCCATAACGTAAAAAAAAAATTAAAAACTAAAATCTTTTGTGGACCTTTTTTCTACTAATTGGAATCAGAAGGGAAGTCAATGAGTGACTTTTTTTTTTTACCTTTGGGCCAAAAATATGTTCAGTAGGTCAATTATGGACAACTTTACAGCCATAATGTAAATTTTTCTTAAAAATTTAAATCTTTTGTGGACCTTTTTTCTACTAATTGGAATCAGAAGGGAAGTCAATGAGTGACTTTTTTGACCTTTGGGCCAAAAATATGTTCAGTAGGTCAAATATGGACAACTTTACAGCCATAACGTAAAAAAAAATTAAAAATTAAAATCTTTTGTGGACCTTTTTTCTACTAATTGGAATCAGAAGGGAAGTCAATGAGTGACTTTTTTTTACCTTTGGGCCAAAAATATGTTCAGTAGGTCAAATATGGACAACTTTACAGCCATAACGTAATTTTAAAAAAAAAAAAAAAATCTTTTGTGGACCTTTTTTCTACTAATTGGAATCAGAAGGGAAGTCAATGGGTGACTTTTTTTTACCTTTGGGCCAAAAATATGTTCAGTAGGTCAAATATGAACTTCTGTACAGCCATAAAATGTAAAAAAAAAATTACAATTAAAATCTTTTGTGGACCTTTTTTCTACTAATTGGAATCAGAAGGGAAGTCAATGAGTGACTTTTTTTACCTTTGGGCCAAAAATATGTTCAGTAGGTCAAATATGGACAACTTTACAGCCATAACGTAAAAAAAAAATTAAAAACTAAAATCTTTTGTGGACCTTTTTTCTACTAATTGGAATCAGAAAGGAAGTCAATGAGTGACTTTTTTTACCTTTAGGCCAAAAATATGTTCAGTAGGTCAAATATGGACTTCTGTACAGCCATAAAATGTAAAAATAACAAAAAAAAAAAAAAAAATCTTTTGTGGACCTTTTTTCTTCTAATTGGAATCAGAAGGGAAGTCAATGAGTGACTTTTTTACGTTTGGGCCAAAAATATGTTCAGTAGGTCAAATATGGACTTCTAATTGGAATCAGAAGGGAAGTCAATGAGTGACTTTTTTTTACCTTTGGGCCAAAAATATGTTCAGTAGGTCAAATATGGACAACTTTACAGCCATAACGTAAAAAAAAATTAAAAATTAAAATCTTTTGTGGACCTTTTTTCTACTAATTGGAATCAGAAGGGAAGTCAATGAGTGACTTTTTTTTACCTTTGGACCAAAAATATGTTCAGTAGGTCAAATATGGACAACTTTACAGCCATAACGTTAAAAAAAAAATAAAAAATTAAAATCTTTTGTGGACCTTTTTTCTACTAATTGGAATCAGAAGGGAAGTCAATGAGTGACTTTTTTTTACCTTTGGGCCAAAAATATGTTCAGTAGGTCAAATATGGACAACTTTACAGCCATAACGTAAAAAAAAATTAAAAATTAAAATCTTTTGTGGACCTTTTTTCTACTAATTGGAATCAGAAGGGAAGTCAATGAGTGACTTTTTTTTACCTTTGGGCCAAAAATATGTTCAGTAGGTCAAATATGGACAACTTTACAGCCATAACGTAATTTTAAAAAAAAATTAAAATCTTTTGTGGACCTTTTTTCTACTAATTGGAATCAGAAGGGAAGTCAATGGGTGACTTTTTTTTTACCTTTGGGCCAAAAATATGTTCAGTAGGTCAAATATGAACTTCTGTACAGCCATAAAATGTAAAAAAAAATTACAATTAAAATCTTTTGTGGACCTTTTTTCTACTAATTGGAATCAGAAGGGAAGTCAATGAGTGACTTTTTTTTACCTTTGGGCCAAAAATATGTTCAGTAGGTCAAATATGGACAACTTTACAGCCATAACGTAAAAAAAAAATTAAAAACTAAAATCTTTTGTGGACCTTTTTTCTACTAATTGGAATCAGAAGGGAAGTCAATGAGTGACTTTTTTTTACCTTTGGGCCAAAAATATGTTCAGTAGGTCAAATATGGACAACTTTACAGCCATAACGTAATTTAAAAAAAAAATATTAAAATCTTTTGTGGACCTTTTTTCTACTAATTGGAATCAGAAGGGAAGTCAATGAGTGACTTTTTTGACCTTTGGGCCAAAAATGTGTTCAATAGGTCAATTATGGACTTCTAATTGGAATCAGAAGGGAAGTCAATGAGTGACTTTTTTTTACCTTTGGGCCAAAAATATGTTCAGTAGGTCAAATATGGACAACTTTACAGCCATAACGTAAAAAAAAATTAAAAATTAAAATCTTTTGTGGACCTTTTTTCTACTAATTGGAATCAGAAGGGAAGTCAATGAGTGACTTTTTTTTACCTTTGGGCCAAAAATATGTTCAGTAGGTCAAATATGGACAACTTTACAGCCATAACGTAATTTTAAAAAAAAATTAAAATCTTTTGTGGACCTTTTTTCTACTAATTGGAATCAGAAGGGAAGTCAATGGGTGACTTTTTTTTTACCTTTGGGCCAAAAATATGTTCAGTAGGTCAAATATGAACTTCTGTACAGCCATAAAATGTAAAAAAAAATTACAATTAAAATCTTTTGTGGACCTTTTTTCTACTAATTGGAATCAGAAGGGAAGTCAATGAGTGACTTTTTTTTACCTTTGGGCCAAAAATATGTTCAGTAGGTCAAATATGGACAACTTTACAGCCATAACGTAAAAAAAAAATTAAAAACTAAAATCTTTTGTGGACCTTTTTTCTACTAATTGGAATCAGAAGGGAAGTCAATGAGTGACTTTTTTTTACCTTTGGGCCAAAAATATGTTCAGTAGGTCAAATATGGACAACTTTACAGCCATAACGTAATTTAAAAAAAAAATATTAAAATCTTTTGTGGACCTTTTTTCTACTAATTGGAATCAGAAGGGAAGTCAATGAGTGACTTTTTTGACCTTTGGGCCAAAAATGTGTTCAATAGGTCAATTATGGACTTCTAATTGGAATCAGAAGGGAAGTCAATGAGTGACTTTTTTTTACCTTTGGGCCAAAAATATGTTCAGTAGGTCAAATATGGACAACTTTACAGCCATAACGTAAAAAAAAATTAAAAATTAAAATCTTTTGTGGACCTTTTTTCTACTAATTGGAATCAGAAGGGAAGTCAATGAGTGACTTTTTTTTACCTTTGGGCCAAAAATATGTTCAGTAGGTCAAATATGGACAACTTTACAGCCATAACGTAATTTAAAAAAAAAATTAAAATCTTTTGTGGACCTTTTTTCTACTAATTGGAATCAGAAGGGAAGTCAATGAGTGACTTTTTTTTACCTTTGGGCCAAAAATATGTTCAGTAGGTCAAATATGGACAACTTTACAGCCATAACGTAATTTAAAAAAAAAAAATTAAAATCTTTTGTGGACCTTTTTTCTACTAATTGGAATCAGAAGGGAAGTCAATGAGTGACTTTTTTGACCTTTGGGCCAAAAATGTGTTCAGTAGGTCAATTATGGACAACTTAACAGCCATAACGTAATATTTTTTTTAAAAATTAAAATCTTTTGTGGACCTTTTTTCTACTAATTGGAATCAGAAGGGAAGTCAATGAGTGACTTTTTTGACCTTTGGGCCAAAAATATGTTCAGTAGGTCAAATATGGACTTCTGTACAGCCATAAAATGTAAAAAAAAAAAAAAAAAAAAAAAATCTTTTGTGTACCTTTTTTCTACTAATTGGAATCAGAAGGGAAGTCAATGAGTGACTTTTTTTTACCTTTGGGCCAAAAATATGTTCAGTAGGTCAAATATGGACTTCTGTACAGCCATAAAATGTAAAAAATAAAAATAAAAAATAAAAATCTTTTGTGGACCTTTTAGCTACTAATTGGAATCAGAAGGGAAGTCAATGGGTGACTTTTTTTTTTACCTTTGGGCCAAAAATATGTTCAGTAGGTCAAATATGAACTTCTGTACAGCCATAAAATGTAAAAAAAAAATTACAATTAAAATCTTTTGTGGACCTTTTTTCTACTAATTGGAATCAGAAGGGAAGTCAATGGGTGACTTTTTTTTTACCTTTGGGCCAAAAATATGTTCAGTAGGTCAAATATGAACTTCTGTACAGCCATAAAATGTAAAAAAAAAATTACAATTAAAATCTTTTGTGGACCTTTTTTCTACTAATTGGAATCAGAAGGGAAGTCAATGAGTGACTTTTTTTACCTTTGGGCCAAAAATATGTTCAGTAGGTCAAATATGGACAACTTTACAGCCATAACGTAAAAAAAAAATAAAAAACTAAAATCTTTTGTGGACCTTTTTTCTACTAATTGGAATCAGAAGGGAAGTCAATGAGTGACTTTTTTTTTTTACCTTTGGGCCAAAAATATGTTCAGTAGGTCAATTATGGACAACTTTACAGCCATAATGTAAATTTTTCTTAAAAATTTAAATCTTTTGTGGACCTTTTTTCTACTAATTGGAATCAGAAGGGAAGTCAATGAGTGACTTTTTTGACCTTTGGGCCAAAAATATGTTCAGTAGGTCAAATATGGACAACTTTACAGCCATAACGTAATTTTAAAAAAAAAAATTAAAATCTTTTGTGGACCTTTTTTCTACTAATTGGAATCAGAAGGGAAGTCAATGGGTGACTTTTTTTTTACCTTTGGGCCAAAAATATGTTCAGTAGGTCAAATATGAACTTCTGTACAGCCATAAAATGTAAAAAAAAAATTACAATTAAAATCTTTTGTGGACCTTTTTTCTACTAATTGGAATCAGAAGGGAAGTCAATGGGTGACTTTTTTTTACCTTTGGGCCAAAAATATGTTCAGTAGGTCAAATATGAACTTCTGTACAGCCATAAAATGTAAAAAAAAAATTACAATTAAAATCTTTTGTGGACCTTTTTTCTACTAATTGGAATCAGAAGGGAAGTCAATGAGTGACTTTTTTTACCTTTGGGCCAAAAATATGTTCAGTAGGTCAAATATGGACAACTTTACAGCCATAACGTAAAAAAAAAATTAAAAACTAAAATCTTTTGTGGACCTTTTTTCTACTAATTGGAATCAGAAAGGAAGTCAATGAGTGACTTTTTTTACCTTTAGGCCAAAAATATGTTCAGTAGGTCAAATATGGACTTCTGTACAGCCATAAAATGTAAAAATAACAAAAAACAAAAAAAAAATCTTTTGTGGACCTTTTTTCTTCTAATTGGAATCAGAAGGGAAGTCAATGAGTGACTTTTTTACCTTTGGGCCAAAAATATGTTCAGTAGGTCAAATATGGACTTCTGTACAGCCATAAAATGTAAAAAATAAAAATAAAAAATAAAAATCTTTTGTGGACCTTTTAGCTACTAATTGGAATCAGAAGGGAAGTCAATGGGTGACTTTTTTTTTTACCTTTGGGCCAAAAATATGTTCAGTAGGTCAAATATGAACTTCTGTACAGCCATAAAATGTAAAAAAAAAAATTACAATTAAAATCTTTTGTGGACCTTTTTTCTACTAATTGGAATCAGAAGGGAAGTCAATGGGTGACTTTTTTTTACCTTTGGGCCAAAAATATGTTCAGTAGGTCAAATATGAACTTCTGTACAGCCATAAAATGTAAAAAAAAAATTACAATTAAAATCTTTTGTGGACCTTTTTTCTACTAATTGGAATCAGAAGGGAAGTCAATGAGTGACTTTTTTTACCTTTGGGCCAAAAATATGTTCAGTAGGTCAAATATGGACAACTTTACAGCCATAACGTAAAAAAAAAATTAAAAACTAAAATCTTTTGTGGACCTTTTTTCTACTAATTGGAATCAGAAGGGAAGTCAATGAGTGACTTTTTTTTTTTACCTTTGGGCCAAAAATATGTTCAGTAGGTCAATTATGGACAACTTTACAGCCATAATGTAAATTTTTCTTAAAAATTTAAATCTTTTGTGGACCTTTTTTCTACTAATTGGAATCAGAAGGGAAGTCAATGAGTGACTTTTTTGACCTTTGGGCCAAAAATATGTTCAGTAGGTCAAATATGGACAACTTTACAGCCATAACGTAAAAAAAAATTAAAAATTAAAATCTTTTGTGGACCTTTTTTCTACTAATTGGAATCAGAAGGGAAGTCAATGAGTGACTTTTTTTTACCTTTGGGCAAAAAATTTGTTCAGTAGGTCAAATATGGACAACTTCACAGCCATAACGTAATTTTTAAAAAAAAAAATAAAATCTTTTGTGGACCTTTTTTCTACTAATTGGAATCAGAAGGGAAGTCAATGGGTGACTTTTTTTTTACCTTTGGGCCAAAAATATGTTCAGTAGGTCAAATATGAACTTCTGTACAGCCATAAAATGTAAAAAAAAATTACAATTAAAATCTTTTGTGGACCTTTTTTCTACTAATTGGAATCAGAAGGGAAGTCAATGGGTGAGTTTTTTTTACCTTTGGGCCAAAAATATGTTCAGTAGGTCAAATATGAACTTCTGTACAGCCATAAAATGTAAAAAAAAAATTACAATTAAAATCTTTTGTGGACCTTTTTTCTACTAATTGGAATCAGAAGGGAAGTCAATGAGTGACTTTTTTTACCTTTGGGCCAAAAATATGTTCAGTAGGTCAAATATGGACAACTTTACAGCCATAACGTAAAAAAAAAATTAAAAACTAAAATCTTTTGTGGACCTTTTTTCTACTAATTGGAATCAGAAAGGAAGTCAATGAGTGACTTTTTTTACCTTTAGGCCAAAAATATGTTCAGTAGGTCAAATATGGAATTTTGTACAGCCATAAAATGTAAAAATAACAAAAAACAAAAAAAAAATCTTTTGTGGACCTTTTTTCTTCTAATTGGAATCAGAAGGGAAGTCAATGAGTGACTTTTTTACGTTTGGGCCAAAAATATGTTCAGTAGGTCAAATATGGACTTCTAATTGGAATCAGAAGGGAAGTCAATGAGTGACTTTTTTTTACCTTTGGGCCAAAAATATGTTCAGTAGGTCAAATATGGACAACTTTACAGCCATAACGTAAAAAAAAATTAAAAATTAAAATCTTTTGTGGACCTTTTTTCTACTAATTGGAATCAGAAGGGAAGTCAATGAGTGACTTTTTTTTACCTTTGGGCCAAAAATATGTTCAGTAGGTCAAATATGGACAACTTTACAGCCATAACGTTAAAAAAAAAATAAAAAATTAAAATCTTTTGTGGACCTTTTTTCTACTAATTGGAATCAGAAGGGAAGTCAATGAGTGACTTTTTTTTACCTTTGGGCCAAAAATATGTTCAGTAGGTCAAATATGAACTTCTGTACAGCCATAAAATGTAAAAAAAAAATTACAATTAAAATCTTTTGTGGACCTTTTTTCTACTAATTGGAATCAGAAGGGAAGTCAATGGGTGACTTTTTTTTTTACCTTTGGGCCAAAAATATGTTCAGTAGGTCAAATATGAACTTCTGTACAGCCATAAAATGTAAAAAAAAATTACAATTAAAATCTTTTGTGGACCTTTTTTCTACTAATTGGAATCAGAAGGGAAGTCAATGAGTGACTTTTTTTTACCTTTGGGCCAAAAATATGTTCAGTAGGTCAAATATGGACAACTTTACAGCCATAACGTAAAAAAAAAATTAAAAACTAAAATCTTTTGTGGACCTTTTTTCTACTAATTGGAATCAGAAGGGAAGTCAATGAGTGACTTTTTTTTACCTTTGGGCCAAAAATATGTTCAGTAGGTCAAATATGGACAACTTTACAGCCATAACGTAATTTAAAAAAAAAATATTAAAATCTTTTGTGGACCTTTTTTCTACTAATTGGAATCAGAAGGGAAGTCAATGAGTGACTTTTTTGACCTTTGGGCCAAAAATGTGTTCAATAGGTCAATTATGGACTTCTAATTGGAATCAGAAGGGAAGTCAATGAGTGACTTTTTTTTACCTTTGGGCCAAAAATATGTTCAGTAGGTCAAATATGGACAACTTTACAGCCATAACGTAAAAAAAAATTAAAAATTAAAATCTTTTGTGGACCTTTTTTCTACTAATTGGAATCAGAAGGGAAGTCAATGAGTGACTTTTTTTTACCTTTGGGCCAAAAATATGTTCAGTAGGTCAAATATGGACAACTTTACAGCCATAACGTAATTTAAAAAAAAAAATTAAAATCTTTTGTGGACCTTTTTTCTACTAATTGGAATCAGAAGGGAAGTCAATGGGTGACTTTTTTTTTTTACCTTTGGGCCAAAAATATGTTCAGTAGGTCAAATATGAACTTCTGTACAGCCATAAAATGTAAAAAAAAAATTACAATTAAAATCTTTTGTGGACCTTTTTTCTACTAATTGGAATCAGAAGGGAAGTCAATGGGTGACTTTTTTTTACCTTTGGGCCAAAAATATGTTCAGTAGGTCAAATATGAACTTCTGTACAGCCATAAAATGTAAAAAAAAAATTACAATTAAAATCTTTTGTGGACCTTTTTTCTACTAATTGGAATCAGAAGGGAAGTCAATGAGTGACTTTTTTTACCTTTGGGCCAAAAATATGTTCAGTAGGTCAAATATGGACAACTTTACAGCCATAACGTAAAAAAAAAATTAAAAACTAAAATCTTTTGTAGACCTTTTTTCTACTAATTGGAATCAGAAGGGAAGTCAATGAGTGACTTTTTTTACCTTTGGGCCAAAAATATGTTCAGTAGGTCAATTATGGACAACTTTACAGCCATAAAATGTAAAAAAAAAAATTACAATTAAAATCTTTTGTGGACCTTTTTTCTACTAATTGGAATCAGAATGGAAGTCAATGGGTGACTTTTTTTTACCTTTGGGCCAAAAATATGTTCAGTAGGTCAAATATGAACTTCTGTACAGCCATAAAATGTAAAAAAAAAAATTACAATTAAAATCTTTTGTGGACCTTTTTTCTACCAATTGGAATCAGAAGGGAAGTCAATGAGTGACTTTTTTTTACCTTTGGGCCAAAAATATGTTCAGTAGGTCAAATATGGACAACTTTACAGCCATAACGTAAAAAAAAAATTAAAAACTAAAATCTTTTGTGGACCTTTTTTCTAATAATTGGAATCAGAAGGGAAGTCAATGAGTGACTTTTTTTTTTTACCTTTGGGCCAAAAATATGTTCAGTAGGTCAAATATGGACAACTTTACAGCCATAACGTAATTTAAAAAAAAAAAATTAAAATCTTTTGTGGACCTTTTTTCTACTAATTGGAATCAGAAGGGAAGTCAATGAGTGACTTTTTTGACCTTTGGGCCAAAAATGTGTTCAGTAGGTCAATTATGGACAACTTTACAGCCATAACGTAATTTAAAAAAAAAAAAAAAAATCTTTTGTGGACCTTTTTTCTACTAATTGGAATCAGAAAGGAAGTCAATGAGTGACTTTTTTTACCTTTAGGCCAAAAATATGTTCAGTAGGTCAAATATGGACTTCTGTACAGCCATAAAATGTAAAAATAACAAAAAACAAAAAAAAAATCTTTTGTGGACCTTTTTTCTTCTAATTGGAATCAGAAGGGAAGTCAATGAGTGACTTTTTTACGTTTGGGCCAAAAATATGTTCAGTAGGTCAAATATGGACTTCTAATTGGAATCAGAAGGGAAGTCAATGAGTGACTTTTTTTTACCTTTGGGCCAAAAATATGTTCAGTAGGTCAAATATGGACAACTTTACAGCCATAACGTAAAAAAAAATTAAAAATTTAAATCTTTTGTGGACCTTTTTTCTACTAATTGGAATCAGAAGGGAAGTCAATGAGTGACTTTTTTTTACCTTTGGGCCAAAAATATGTTCAGTAGGTCAAATATGGACAACTTTACAGCCATAACGTTAAAAAAAAAATTAAAAATTAAAATCTTTTGTGGACCTTTTTTCTACTAATTGGAATCAGAAGGGAAGTCAATGAGTGACTTTTTTTTACCTTTGGGCCAAAAATATGTTCAGTAGGTCAAATATGAACTTCTGTACAGCCATAAAATGTAAAAAAAAAATTACAATTAAAATCTTTTGTGGACCTTTTTTCTACTAATTGGAATCAGAAGGGAAGTCAATGGGTGACTTTTTTTTTACCTTTGGGCCAAAAATATGTTCAGTAGGTCAAATATGAACTTCTGTACAGCCATAAAATGTAAAAAAAAATTACAATTAAAATCTTTTGTGGACCTTTTTTCTACTAATTGGAATCAGAAGGGAAGTCAATGAGTGACTTTTTTTTACCTTTGGGCCAAAAATATGTTCAGTAGGTCAAATATGGACAACTTTACAGCCATAACGTAAAAAAAAAATTAAAAACTAAAATCTTTTGTGGACCTTTTTTCTACTAATTGGAATCAGAAGGGAAGTCAATGAGTGACTTTTTTTTACCTTTGGGCCAAAAATATGTTCAGTAGGTCAAATATGGACAACTTTACAGCCATAACGTAATTTAAAAAAAAAATATTAAAATCTTTTGTGGACCTTTTTTCTACTAATTGGAATCAGAAGGGAAGTCAATGAGTGACTTTTTTGACCTTTGGGCCAAAAATGTGTTCAATAGGTCAATTATGGACAACTTTACAGCCATAACGTAATTTTTAAAAAAAAAATTAAAATCTTTTGTGGACCTTTTTTCTACTAATTGGAATCAGAAGGGACGTCAATGAGTGACTTTTTTTTACCTTTGGGCCAAAAATATGTTCAGTAGGTCAAATATGGACAACTTTACAGCCATAACGTAAAAAAAAACAAAAA
Organism: Romanogobio albipinnatus; assembly: GCA_023566225.1. Classification (NCBI taxonomy): domain Eukaryota; kingdom Metazoa; phylum Chordata; class Actinopteri; order Cypriniformes; family Gobionidae; genus Romanogobio; species Romanogobio albipinnatus. Next base: position 58,212,172 of record CM042247.1, on the reverse strand, counting down.
AAATTAAAATCTTTTGTGGACCTTTTTTCTACTAATTGGAATCAGAAGGGAAGTCAATGAGTGACTTTTTTTTACCTTTGGGCCGAAAATATGTTCAGTAGGTCAAATATGAACCTCTGTACAGCCATAAAATGTAAAAAAAAAATTACAATTAAAATCTTTTGTGGACCTTTTTTCTACTAATTGGAATCAGAAGGGAAGTCAATGAGTGACTTTTTTTTACCTTTGGGCCAAAAATATGTTCAGTAGGTCAAATATGGACAACTTTACAGCCATAACGTAATTTAAAAAAAAAAAATTAAAATCTTTTGTGGACCTTTTTTCTACTAATTGGAATCAGAAGGGAAGTCAATGAGTGACTTTTTTGACCTTTGGGCCAAAAATGTGTTCAGTAGGTCAATTATGGACAACTTTACAGCCATAACGTAATTTAAAAAAAAAAAATTAAAATCTTTTGTGGACCTTTTTTCTACTAATTGGAATCAGAAGGGAAGTCAATGAGTGACTTTTTTTTACCTTTGGGCCAAAAATATGTTCAGTAGGTCAAATATGGACAACTTTACAGCCATAACGTAATTTTTAAAAAAAAAATTAAAATCTTTTGTGGACCTTTTTTCTACTAATTGGAATCAGAAGGGAAGTCAATGAGTGACTTTTTTTTACCTTTGGGCCAAAAATATGTTCAGTAGGTCAAAAATGGACAACTTTACAGCCATAACGTAAAAAAAAAAATTAAAAACTAAAATCTTTTGTGGACCTTTTTTCTACTAATTGGAATCAGAAGTTAAGTCAATGAGTGACTTTTTTTTTTTTTACCTTTGGGCCAAAAATATGTTCAGTAGGTCAAATATGGACTTCTGTACAGCCATAAAATGTAAAAAAAAAATTACAATTAAAATCTTTTGTGGACCTTTTTTCTACTAATTGGAATCAGAAGGGAAGTCAATGGGTGACTTTTTTTTACCTTTGGGCCAAAAATATGTTCAGTAGGTCAAATATGAACTTCTGTACAGCCATAAAATGTAAAAAAAAAATTACAATTAAAATCTTTTGTGGACCTTTTTTCTACTAATTGGAATCAGAAGGGAAGTCAATGAGTGACTTTTTTGACCTTTGGGCCAAAAATATGTTCAGTAGGTCAAATATGGACAACTTTACAGCCATAACGTAATTTTAAAAAAAAAATTAAAATCTTTTGTGGACCTTTTTTCTACTAATTGGAATCAGAAGGGAAGTCAATGAGTGACTTTTTTGACCTTTGGGCCAAAAATGTGTTCAGTAGGTAAATTATGGACAAATTTACAGCCATAACGTAATCTTTTTTTAAAAAATTAAAATCTTTTGTGGACCTTTTTTCTACTAATTGGAATCAGAAGGGAAGTCAATGAGTTACTTTTTTACCTTTGGGCCAAAAATATGTTCAGTAGGTCAAATATGAACTTCTGTACAGCCATAAAATGTAAAAAAAAAATTACAATTAAAATCTTTTGTGGACCTTTTTTCTACTAATTGGAATCAGAAGGGAAGTCAATGAGTGACTTTTTTGACCTTTGGGCCAAAAATGTGTTCAATAGGTCAATTATGGACAACTTTACAGCCATAACGTAATTTAAAAAAAAAAAATTAAAATCTTTTGTGGACCTTTTTTCTACTAATTGGAATCAGAAGGGAAGTCAATGAGTGACTTTTTTTTACCTTTGGGCCAAAAATATGTTCAGTAGGTCAAATATGGACAACTTTACAGCCATAACGTAATTTTTAAAAAAAAAATTAAAATCTTTTGTGGACCTTTTTTCTACTAATTGGAATCAGAAGTTAAGTCAATGAGTGACTTTTTTTTTTTTACCTTTGGGCCAAAAATATGTTCAGTAGGTCAAATATGGACTTCTGTACAGCCATAAAATGTAAAAAAATAAAAATAAAAAATAAAAATCTTTTGTGGACCTTTTTTCTACTAATTGGAATCAGAAGGGAAGTCAATGGGTGACTTTTTTTTACCTTTGGGCCAAAAATATGTTCAGTAGGTCAAATATGAACTTCTGTACAGCCATAAAATGTAAAAAAAAAATTACAATTAAAATCTTTTGTGGACCTTTTTTCTACTAATTGGAATCAGAAGGGAAGTCAATGAGTGACTTTTTTTTACCTTTGGGCCAAAAATATGTTCAGTAGGTCAAATATGGACAACTTTACAGCCATAACGTAATTTAAAAAAAAAAAATTAAAATCTTTTGTGGACCTTTTTTCTACTAATTGGAATCAGAAGGGAAGTCAATGAGTGACTTTTTTGACCTTTGGGCCAAAAATGTGTTCAGTAGGTCAATTATGGACAACTTTACAGCCATAACGTAATTTAAAAAAAAAAAATTAAAATCTTTTGTGGACCTTTTTTCTACTAATTGGAATCAGAAGGGAAGTCAATGAGTGACTTTTTTTTACCTTTGGGCCAAAAATATGTTCAGTAGGTCAAAAATGGACAACTTTACAGCCATAACGTAAAAAAAAAAAATTAAAAACTAAAATCTTTTGTGGACCTTTTTTCTACTAATTGGAATCAGAAGTTAAGTCAATGAGTGACTTTTTTTTTTTTACCTTTGGGCCAAAAATATGTTCAGTAGGTCAAATATGGACTTCTGTACAGCCATAAAATGTAAAAAATAAAAATAAAAAATAAAAATCTTTTGTGGACCTTTTTTCTACTAATTGGAATCAGAAGGGAAGTCAATGGGTGACTTTTTTTTACCTTTGGGCCAAAAATATGTTCAGTAGGTCAAATATGAACTTCTGTACAGCCATAAAATGTAAAAAAAAAATTACAATTAAAATCTTTTGTGGACCTTTTTTCTACTAATTGGAATCAGAAGGGAAGTCAATGAGTGACTTTTTTGACCTTTGGGCCAAAAATATGTTCAGTAGGTCAAATATGGACAACTTTACAGCCATAACGTAATTTTTAAAAAAAAATTAAAATCTTTTGTGGACCTTTTTTCTACTAATTGGAATCAGAAGGGAAGTCAATGAGTGACTTTTTTGACCTTTGGGCCAAAAATGTGTTCAGTAGGTAAATTATGGACAAATTTACAGCCATAACGTAATCTTTTTTTAAAAAATTAAAATCTTTTGTGGACCTTTTTTCTACTAATTGGAATCAGAAGGGAAGTCAATGAGTTACTTTTTTACCTTTGGGCCAAAAATATGTTCAGTAGGTCAAATATGAACTTCTGTACAGCCATAAAATGTAAAAAAAAAATTACAATTAAAATCTTTTGTGGACCTTTTTTCTACTAATTGGAATCAGAAGGGAAGTCAATGAGTGACTTTTTTTTACCTTTGGGCCAAAAATATGTTCAGTAGGTCAAATATGGACAACTTTACAGCCATAACGTAATTTAAAAAAAAAATATTAAAATCTTTTGTGGACCTTTTTTCTACTAATTGGAATCAGAAGGGAAGTCAATGAGTGACTTTTTTGACCTTTGGGCCAAAAATGTGTTCAATAGGTCAATTATGGACAACTTTACAGCCATAACGTAATTTTTAAAAAAAAAATTAAAATCTTTTGTGGACCTTTTTTCTACTAATTGGAATCAGAAGGGAAGTCAATGAGTGACTTTTTTTTACCTTTGGGCCAAAAATATGTTCAGTAGGTCAAATATGGACAACTTTACAGCCATAACGTAATTTTTTTAAAAAAAATTAAAATCTTTTGTGGACCTTTTTTCTACTAATTGGAATCAGAAGGGACGTCAATGAGTGACTTTTTTTTACCTTTGGGCCAAAAATATGTTCAGTAGGTCAAATATGGACAACTTTACAGCCATAACGTAAAAAAAAACAAAAAAAATTAAAATCTTTTGTGGACCTTTTTTCTACTAATTGGAATCAGAAGGGAAGTCAATGAGTGACTTTTTTTTACCTTTGGGCCGAAAATATGTTCAGTAGGTCAAATATGAACCTCTGTACAGCCATAAAATGTAAAAAAAAAATTACAATTAAAATCTTTTGTGGACCTTTTTTCTACTAATTGGAATCAGAAGGGAAGTCAATGAGTGACTTTTTTTTACCTTTGGGCCAAAAATATGTTCAGTAGGTCAAATATGGACAACTTTACAGCCATAACGTAATTTAAAAAAAAAAAATTAAAATCTTTTGTGGACCTTTTTTCTACTAATTGGAATCAGAAGGGAAGTCAATGAGTGACTTTTTTGACCTTTGGGCCAAAAATGTGTTCAGTAGGTCAATTATGGACAACTTTACAGCCATAACGTAATTTTTAAAAAAAAAATTAAAATCTTTTGTGGACCTTTTTTCTACTAATTGGAATCAGAAGGGAAGTCAATGAGTGACTTTTTTTTACCTTTGGGCCAAAAATATGTTCAGTAGGTCAAAAATGGACAACTTTACAGCCATAACGTAAAAAAAAAAATTAAAAACTAAAATCTTTTGTGGACCTTTTTTCTACTAATTGGAATCAGAAGTTAAGTCAATGAGTGACTTTTTTTTTTTTACCTTTGGGCCAAAAATATGTTCAGTAGGTCAAATATGGACTTCTGTACAGCCATAAAATGTAAAAAATAAAAATAAAAAATAAAAATCTTTTGTGGACCTTTTTTCTACTAATTGGAATCAGAAGGGAAGTCAATGGGTGACTTTTTTTTACCTTTGGGCCAAAAATATGTTCAGTAGGTCAAATATGAACTTCTGTACAGCCATAAAATGTAAAAAAAAAATTACAATTAAAATCTTTTGTGGACCTTTTTTCTACTAATTGGAATCAGAAGGGAAGTCAATGAGTGACTTTTTTGACCTTTGGGCCAAAAATATGTTCAGTAGGTCAAATATGGACTTCTGTACAGCCATAAAATGTAAAAAAAAAAAAAAATAAAAAAAATCTTTTGTGTACCTTTTTTCTACTAATTGGAATCAGAAGGGAAGTCAATGAGTGACTTTTTTTTACCTTTGGGCCAAAAATATGTTCAGTAGGTCAAATATGGACTTCTGTACAGCCATAAAATGTAAAAAATAAAAATAAAAAATAAAAATCTTTTGTGGACCTTTTTTCTACTAATTGGAATCAGAAGGGAAGTCAATGGGTGACTTTTTTTTACCTTTGGGCCAAAAATATGTTCAGTAGGTCAAATATGAACTTCTGTACAGCCATAAAATGTAAAAAAAAAATTACAATTAAAATCTTTTGTGGACCTTTTTTCTACTAATTGGAATCAGAAGGGAAGTCAATGAGTGACTTTTTTGACCTTTGGGCCAAAAATATGTTCAGTAGGTCAAATATGGACAACTTTACAGCCATAACGTAATTTTAAAAAAAAAATTAAAATCTTTTGTGGACCTTTTTTCTACTAATTGGAATCAGAAGGGAAGTCAATGAGTGACTTTTTTGACCTTTGGGCCAAAAATGTGTTCAGTAGGTAAATTATGGACAAATTTACAGCCATAACGTAATCTTTTTTTAAAAAATTAAAATCTTTTGTGGACCTTTTTTCTACTAATTGGAATCAGAAGGGAAGTCAATGAGTTACTTTTTTACCTTTGGGCCAAAAATATGTTCAGTAGGTCAAATATGAACTTCTGTACAGCCATAAAATGTAAAAAAAAAATTACAATTAAAATCTTTTGTGGACCTTTTTTCTACTAATTGGAATCAGAAGGGAAGTCAATGAGTGACTTTTTTTACCTTTGGGCCAAAAATATGTTCAGTAGGTCAAATATGGACAACTTTACAGCCATAACGTAAAAAAAAAAATTAAAAACTAAAATCTTTTGTGGACCTTTTTTCTACTAATTGGAATCAGAAGGGAAGTCAATGAGTGACTTTTTTTTACCTTTGGGCCAAAAATATGTTCAGTAGGTCAAATATGGACAACTTTACAGCCATAACGTAATTTTAAAAAAAAATATTAAAATCTTTTGTGGACCTTTTTTCTACTAATTGGAATCAGAAGGGAAGTCAATGAGTGACTTTTTTGACCTTTGGGCCAAAAATGTGTTCAGTAGGTCAATTATGGACAACTTTACAGCCATAACGTAATTTAAAAAAAAAATTAAAATCTTTTGTGGACCTTTTTTCTACTAATTGGAATCAGAAGGGAAGTCAATGAGTGACTTTTTTTTACCTTTGGGCCAAAAATATGTTCAGTAGGTCAAATATGGACAACTTTACAGCCATAACGTAAAAAAAAACAAAAAAAATTAAAATCTTTTGTGGACCTTTTTTCTACTAATTGGAATCAGAAGGGAAGTCAATGAGTGACTTTTTTTTACCTTTGGGCCGAAAATATGTTCAGTAGGTCAAATATGAACCTCTGTACAGCCATAAAATGTAAAAAAAAAATTACAATTAAAATCTTTTGTGGACCTTTTTTCTACTAATTGGAATCAGAAGGGAAGTCAATGAGTGACTTTTTTTTACCTTTGGGCCAAAAATATGTTCAGTAGGTCAAATATGGACAACTTTACAGCCATAACTTAATTTAAAAAAAAAAAATTAAAATCTTTTGTGGACCTTTTTTCTACTAATTGGAATCAGAAGGGAAGTCAATGAGTGACTTTTTTGACCTTTGGGCCAAAAATGTGTTCAGTAGGTCAAATATGGACAACTTTACAGCCATAACGTAATTTAAAAAAAAAAAAATTAAAATCTTTTGTGGACCTTTTTTCTACTAATTGGAATCAGAAGGGAAGTCAATGAGTGACTTTTTTTTACCTTTGGGCCAAAAATATGTTCAGTAGGTCAAAAATGGACAACTTTACAGCCATAACGTAAAAAAAAAAATTAAAAACTAAAATCTTTTGTGGACCTTTTTTCTACTAATTGGAATCAGAAGTTAAGTCAATGAGTGACTTTTTTTTTTTTACCTTTGGGCCAAAAATATGTTCAGTAGGTCAAATATGGACTTCTGTACAGCCATAAAATGTAAAAAATAAAAATAAAAAATAAAAATCTTTTGTGGACCTTTTTTCTACTAATTGGAATCAGAAGGGAAGTCAATGGGTGACTTTTTTTTACCTTTGGGCCAAAAATATGTTCAGTAGGTCAAATATGAACTTCTGTACAGCCATAAAATGTAAAAAAAAAATTACAATTAAAATCTTTTGTGGACCTTTTTTCTACTAATTGGAATCAGAAGGGAAGTCAATGAGTGACTTTTTTGACCTTTGGGCCAAAAATATGTTCAGTAGGTCAAATATGGACAACTTTACAGCCATAACGTAATTTAAAAAAAAAAATTAAAATCTTTTGTGGACCTTTTTTCTACTAATTGGAATCAGAAGGGAAGTCAATGAGTGACTTTTTTGACCTTTGGGCCAAAAATGTGTTCAGTAGGTAAATTATGGACAAATTTACAGCCATAACGTAATCTTTTTTTAAAAAATTAAAATCTTTTGTGGACCTTTTTTCTACTAATTGGAATCAGAAGGGAAGTCAATGAGTTACTTTTTTACCTTTGGGCCAAAAATATGTTCAGTAGGTCAAATATGAACTTCTGTACAGCCATAAAATGTAAAAAAAAATTACAATTAAAATCTTTTGTGGACCTTTTTTCTACTAATTGGAATCAGAAGGGAAGTCAATGAGTGACTTTTTTTTACCTTTGGGCCAAAAATATGTTCAGTAGGTCAAATATGGACAACTTTACAGCCATAACGTAATTTAAAAAAAAATATTAAAATCTTTTGTGGACCTTTTTTCTACTAATTGGAATCAGAAGGGAAGTCAATGAGTGACTTTTTTTTACCTTTGGGCCAAAAATATGTTCAGTAGGTCAAATATGGACTTCTGTACAGCCATAAAATGTAAAAAATAAAAATAAAAAATAAAAATCTTTTGTGGACCTTTTTTCTACTAATTGGAATCAGAAGGGAAGTCAATGGGTGACTTTTTTTTACCTTTGGGCCAAAAATATGTTCAGTAGGTCAAATATGAACTTCTGTACAGCCATAAAATGTAAAAAAAAAATTACAATTAAAATCTTTTGTGGACCTTTTTTCTACTAATTGGAATCAGAAGGGAAGTCAATGAGTGACTTTTTTGACCTTTGGGCCAAAAATATGTTCAGTAGGTCAAATATGGACAACTTTACAGCCATAACGTAATTTAAAAAAATTTTTTTAAATCTTTTGTGGACCTTTTTTCTACTAATTGGAATCAGAAGGGAAGTCAATGAGTGACTTTTTTGACCTTTGGGCCAAAAATGTGTTCAGTAGGTTAATTATGGACAAATTTACAGCCATAACGTAATCTTTTTTTAAAAAATTAAAATCTTTTGTGGACCTTTTTTCTACTAATTGGAATCAGAAAGGAAGTCAATGAGTGACTTTTTTTTACCTTTAGGCCAAAAATATGTTCAGTAGGTCAAATATGGACTTCTGTACAGCCATAAAATGTAAAAATAACAAAAAACAAAAAAAAAATCTTTTGTGGACCTTTTTTCTTCTAATTGGAATCAGAAGGGAAGTCAATGAGTGACTTTTTTACGTTTGGGCCAAAAATATGTTCAGTAGGTCAAATATGGACTTCTAATTGGAATCAGAAGGGAAGTCAATGAGTGACTTTTTTTTACCTTTGGGCCAAAAATATGTTCAGTAGGTCAAATATGGACAACTTTACAGCCATAACGTAAAAAAAAATTAAAAATTAAAATCTTTTGTGGACCTTTTTTCTACTAATTGGAATCAGAAGGGAAGTCAATGAGTGACTTTTTTTTACCTTTGGGCCAAAAATGTGTTCAGTAGGTAAATTATGGACAAATTTACAGCCATAACGTAATCTTTTTTTAAAAAATTAAAATCTTTTGTGGACCTTTTTTCTACTAATTGGAATCAGAAGGGAAGTCAATGAGTTACTTTTTTACCTTTGGGCCAAAAATATGTTCAGTAGGTCAAATATGAACTTCTGTACAGCCATAAAATGTAAAAAAAAATTACAATTAAAATCTTTTGTGGACCTTTTTTCTACTAATTGGAATCAGAAGGGAAGTCAATGAGTGACTTTTTTTTACCTTTGGGCCAAAAATATGTTCAGTAGGTCAAATATGGACAACTTTACAGCCATAACGTAATTTAAAAAAAAAATATTAAAATCTTTTGTGGACCTTTTTTCTACTAATTGGAATCAGAAGGGAAGTCAATGAGTGACTTTTTTTTACCTTTGGGCCAAAAATATGTTCAGTAGGTCAAATATGGACTTCTGTACAGCCATAAAATGTAAAAAATAAAAATAAAAAATAAAAATCTTTTGTGGACCTTTTTTCTACTAATTGGAATCAGAAGGGAAGTCAATGGGTGACTTTTTTTTACCTTTGGGCCAAAAATATGTTCAGTAGGTCAAATATGAACTTCTGTACAGCCATAAAATGTAAAAAAAAAATTACAATTAAAATCTTTTGTGGACCTTTTTTCTACTAATTGGAATCAGAAGGGAAGTCAATGAGTGACTTTTTTGACCTTTGGGCCAAAAATATGTTCAGTAGGTCAAATATGGACAACTTTACAGCCATAACGTAATTTAAAAATTTTTTTTTAAATCTTTTGTGGACCTTTTTTCTACTAATTGGAATCAGAAGGGAAGTCAATGAGTGACTTTTTTGACCTTTGGGCCAAAAATGTGTTCAGTAGGTTAATTATGGACAAATTTACAGCCATAACGTAATCTTTTTTTAAAAAATTAAAATCTTTTGTGGACCTTTTTTCTACTAATTGGAATCAGAAAGGAAGTCAATGAGTGACTTTTTTTACCTTTAGGCCAAAAATATGTTCAGTAGGTCAAATATGGACTTCTGTACAGCCATAAAATGTAAAAATAACAAAAAACAAAAAAAAAATCTTTTGTGGACCTTTTTTCTTCTAATTGGAATCAGAAGGGAAGTCAATGAGTGACTTTTTTACGTTTGGGCCAAAAATATGTTCAGTAGGTCAAATATGGACTTCTAATTGGAATCAGAAGGGAAGTCAATGAGTGACTTTTTTTTACCTTTGGGCCAAAAATATGTTCAGTAGGTCAAATATGGACAACTTTACAGCCATAACGTAAAAAAAAATTAAAAATTAAAATCTTTTGTGGACCTTTTTTCTACTAATTGGAATCAGAAGGGAAGTCAATGAGTGACTTTTTTTTACCTTTGGGCCAAAAATATGTTCAGTAGGTCAAATATGGACAACTTTACAGCCATAACGTTAAAAAAAAAATAAAAAATTAAAATCTTTTGTGGACCTTTTTTCTACTAATTGGAATCAGAAGGGAAGTCAATGAGTGACTTTTTTTTACCTTTGGGCCAAAAATATGTTCAGTAGGTCAAATATGAACTTCTGTACAGCCATAAAATGTAAAAAAAAAATTACAATTAAAATCTTTTGTGGACCTTTTTTCTACTAATTGGAATCAGAAGGGAAGTCAATGGGTGACTTTTTTTTTACCTTTGGGCCAAAAATATGTTCAGTAGGTCAAATATGAACTTCTGTACAGCCATAAAATGTAAAAAAAAATTACAATTAAAATCTTTTGTGGACCTTTTTTCTACTAATTGGAATCAGAAGGGAAGTCAATGAGTGACTTTTTTTTACCTTTGGGCCAAAAATATGTTCAGTAGGTCAAATATGGACAACTTTACAGCCATAACGTAAAAAAAAAATTAAAAACTAAAATCTTTTGTGGACCTTTTTTCTACTAATTGGAATCAGAAGGGAAGTCAATGAGTGACTTTTTTTTACCTTTGGGCCAAAAATATGTTCAGTAGGTCAAATATGGACAACTTTACAGCCATAACGTAATTTAAAAAAAAAATATTAAAATCTTTTGTGGACCTTTTTTCTACTAATTGGAATCAGAAGGGAAGTCAATGAGTGACTTTTTTGACCTTTGGGCCAAAAATGTGTTCAATAGGTCAATTATGGACTTCTAATTGGAATCAGAAGGGAAGTCAATGAGTGACTTTTTTTTACCTTTGGGCCAAAAATATGTTCAGTAGGTCAAATATGGACAACTTTACAGCCATAACGTAAAAAAAAATTAAAAATTAAAATCTTTTGTGGACCTTTTTTCGACTAATTGGAATCAGAAGGGAAGTCAATGAGTGACTTTTTTTTACCTTTGGGCCAAAAATATGTTCAGTAGGTCAAATATGGACAACTTTACAGCCATAACGTAATTTAAAAAAAAAAAATTAAAATCTTTTGTGGACCTTTTTTCTACTAATTGGAATCAGAAGGGAAGTCAATGGGTGACTTTTTTTTTTTACCTTTGGGCCAAAAATATGTTCAGTAGGTCAAATATGAACTTCTGTACAGCCATAAAATGTAAAAAAAAAATTACAATTAAAATCTTTTGTGGACCTTTTTTCTACTAATTGGAATCAGAAGGGAAGTCAATGAGTGACTTTTTTGACCTTTGGGCCAAAAATATGTTCAGTAGGTCAAATATGGACAACTTTACAGCCATAACGTAATTTAAAAATTTTTTTTTAAATCTTTTGTGGACCTTTTTTCTACTAATTGGAATCAGAAGGGAAGTCAATGAGTGACTTTTTTGACCTTTGGGCCAAAAATGTGTTCAGTAGGTTAATTATGGACAAATTTACAGCCATAACGTAATCTTTTTTTAAAAAATTAAAATCTTTTGTGGACCTTTTTTCTACTAATTGGAATCAGAAAGGAAGTCAATGAGTGACTTTTTTTACCTTTAGGCCAAAAATATGTTCAGTAGGTCAAATATGGACTTCTGTACAGCCATAAAATGTAAAAATAACAAAAAACAAAAAAAAAATCTTTTGTGGACCTTTTTTCTTCTAATTGGAATCAGAAGGGAAGTCAATGAGTGACTTTTTTACGTTTGGGCCAAAAATATGTTCAGTAGGTCAAATATGGACTTCTAATTGGAATCAGAAGGGAAGTCAATGAGTGACTTTTTTTTACCTTTGGGCCAAAAATATGTTCAGTAGGTCAAATATGGACAACTTTACAGCCATAACGTAAAAAAAAATTAAAAATTAAAATCTTTTGTGGACCTTTTTTCTACTAATTGGAATCAGAAGGGAAGTCAATGAGTGACTTTTTTTTACCTTTGGGCCAAAAATATGTTCAGTAGGTCAAATATGGACAACTTTACAGCCATAACGTTAAAAAAAAAATAAAAAATTAAAATCTTTTGTGGACCTTTTTTCTACTAATTGGAATCAGAAGGGAAGTCAATGAGTGACTTTTTTTTACCTTTGGGCCAAAAATATGTTCAGTAGGTCAAATATGAACTTCTGTACAGCCATAAAATGTAAAAAAAAAATTACAATTAAAATCTTTTGTGGACCTTTTTTCTACTAATTGGAATCAGAAGGGAAGTCAATGGGTGACTTTTTTTTTACCTTTGGGCCAAAAATATGTTCAGTAGGTCAAATATGAACTTCTGTACAGCCATAAAATGTAAAAAAAAATTACAATTAAAATCTTTTGTGGACCTTTTTTCTACTAATTGGAATCAGAAGGGAAGTCAATGAGTGACTTTTTTTTACCTTTGGGCCAAAAATATGTTCAGTAGGTCAAATATGGACAACTTTACAGCCATAACGTAAAAAAAAAATTAAAAACTAAAATCTTTTGTGGACCTTTTTTCTACTAATTGGAATCAGAAGGGAAGTCAATGAGTGACTTTTTTTTACCTTTGGGCCAAAAATATGTTCAGTAGGTCAAATATGGACAACTTTACAGCCATAACGTAATTTAAAAAAAAAATATTAAAATCTTTTGTGGACCTTTTTTCTACTAATTGGAATCAGAAGGGAAGTCAATGAGTGACTTTTTTGACCTTTGGGCCAAAAATGTGTTCAATAGGTCAATTATGGACTTCTAATTGGAATCAGAAGGGAAGTCAATGAGTGACTTTTTTTTACCTTTGGGCCAAAAATATGTTCAGTAGGTCAAATATGGACAACTTTACAGCCATAACGTAAAAAAAAATTAAAAATTAAAATCTTTTGTGGACCTTTTTTCGACTAATTGGAATCAGAAGGGAAGTCAATGAGTGACTTTTTTTTACCTTTGGGCCAAAAATATGTTCAGTAGGTCAAATATGGACAACTTTACAGCCATAACGTAATTTAAAAAAAAAAAATTAAAATCTTTTGTGGACCTTTTTTCTACTAATTGGAATCAGAAGGGAAGTCAATGGGTGACTTTTTTTTTTTACCTTTGGGCCAAAAATATGTTCAGTAGGTCAAATATGAACTTCTGTACAGCCATAAAATGTAAAAAAAAAATTACAATTAAAATCTTTTGTGGACCTTTTTTCTACTAATTGGAATCAGAAGGGAAGTCAATGGGTGACTTTTTTTTACCTTTGGGCCAAAAATATGTTCAGTAGGTCAAATATGAACTTCTGTACAGCCATAAAATGTAAAAAAAAAATTACAATTAAAATCTTTTGTGGACCTTTTTTCTACTAATTGGAATCAGAAGGGAAGTCAATGAGTGACTTTTTTTACCTTTGGGCCAAAAATATGTTCAGTAGGTCAAATATGGACAACTTTACAGCCATAACGTAAAAAAAAAATTAAAAACTAAAATCTTTTGTAGACCTTTTTTCTACTAATTGGAATCAGAAGGGAAGTCAATGAGTGACTTTTTTTACCTTTGGGCCAAAAATATGTTCAGTAGGTCAATTATGGACAACTTTACAGCCATAAAATGTAAAAAAAAAAATTACAATTAAAATCTTTTGTGGACCTTTTTTCTACTAATTGGAATCAGAAGGGAAGTCAATGGGTGACTTTTTTTTACCTTTGGGCCAAAAATATGTTCAGTAGGTCAAATATGAACTTCTGTACAGCCATAAAATGTAAAAAAAAAAATTACAATTAAAATCTTTTGTGGACCTTTTTTCTACCAATTGGAATCAGAAGGGAAGTCAATGAGTGACTTTTTTTTACCTTTGGGCCAAAAATATGTTCAGTAGGTCAAATATGGACAACTTTACAGCCATAACGTAAAAAAAAAATTAAAAACTAAAATCTTTTGTGGACCTTTTTTCTAATAATTGGAATCAGAAGGGAAGTCAATGAGTGACTTTTTTTTTTTACCTTTGGGCCAAAAATATGTTCAGTAGGTCAAATATGGACAACTTTACAGCCATAACGTAATTTAAAAAAAAAAAATTAAAATCTTTTGTGGACCTTTTTTCTACTAATTGGAATCAGAAGGGAAGTCAATGAGTGACTTTTTTGACCTTTGGGCCAAAAATGTGTTCAGTAGGTCAATTATGGACAACTTTACAGCCATAACGTAATTTAAAAAAAAAAAAAAAATCTTTTGTGGACCTTTTTTCTACTAATTGGAATCAGAAAGGAAGTCAATGAGTGACTTTTTTTACCTTTAGGCCAAAAATATGTTCAGTAGGTCAAATATGGACTTCTGTACAGCCATAAAATGTAAAAATAACAAAAAACAAAAAAAAAATCTTTTGTGGACCTTTTTTCTTCTAATTGGAATCAGAAGGGAAGTCAATGAGTGACTTTTTTACGTTTGGGCCAAAAATATGTTCAGTAGGTCAAATATGGACTTCTAATTGGAATCAGAAGGGAAGTCAATGAGTGACTTTTTTTTACCTTTGGGCCAAAAATATGTTCAGTAGGTCAAATATGGACAACTTTACAGCCATAACGTAAAAAAAAATTAAAAATTTAAATCTTTTGTGGACCTTTTTTCTACTAATTGGAATCAGAAGGGAAGTCAATGAGTGACTTTTTTTTACCTTTGGGCCAAAAATATGTTCAGTAGGTCAAATATGGACAACTTTACAGCCATAACGTTAAAAAAAAAATTAAAAATTAAAATCTTTTGTGGACCTTTTTTCTACTAATTGGAATCAGAAGGGAAGTCAATGAGTGACTTTTTTTTACCTTTGGGCCAAAAATATGTTCAGTAGGTCAAATATGAACTTCTGTACAGCCATAAAATGTAAAAAAAAAATTACAATTAAAATCTTTTGTGGACCTTTTTTCTACTAATTGGAATCAGAAGGGAAGTCAATGGGTGACTTTTTTTTTACCTTTGGGCCAAAAATATGTTCAGTAGGTCAAATATGAACTTCTGTACAGCCATAAAATGTAAAAAAAAATTACAATTAAAATCTTTTGTGGACCTTTTTTCTACTAATTGGAATCAGAAGGGAAGTCAATGAGTGACTTTTTTTTACCTTTGGGCCAAAAATATGTTCAGTAGGTCAAATATGGACAACTTTACAGCCATAACGTAAAAAAAAAATTAAAAACTAAAATCTTTTGTGGACCTTTTTTCTACTAATTGGAATCAGAAGGGAAGTCAATGAGTGACTTTTTTTTACCTTTGGGCCAAAAATATGTTCAGTAGGTCAAATATGGACAACTTTACAGCCATAACGTAATTTAAAAAAAAAATATTAAAATCTTTTGTGGACCTTTTTTCTACTAATTGGAATCAGAAGGGAAGTCAATGAGTGACTTTTTTGACCTTTGGGCCAAAAATGTGTTCAATAGGTCAATTATGGACAACTTTACAGCCATAACGTAATTTTTAAAAAAAAAATTAAAATCTTTTGTGGACCTTTTTTCTACTAATTGGAATCAGAAGGGAAGTCAATGAGTGACTTTTTTTTACCTTTGGGCCAAAAATATGTTCAGTAGGTCAAATATGGACAACTTTACAGCCATAACGTAATTTTTAAAAAAAAAATTAAAATCTTTTGTGGACCTTTTTTCTACTAATTGGAATCAGAAGGGACGTCAATGAGTGACTTTTTTTTACCTTTGGGCCAAAAATATGTTCAGTAGGTCAAATATGGACAACTTTACAGCCATAACGTAAAAAAAAACAAAAAAAATTAAAATCTTTTGTGGACCTTTTTTCTACTAATTGGAATCAGAAGGGAAGTCAATGAGTGACTTTTTTTTACCTTTGGGCCGAAAATATGTTCAGTAGGTCAAATATGAACCTCTGTACAGCCATAAAATGTAAAAAAAAAATTACAATTAAAATCTTTTGTGGACCTTTTTTCTACTAATTGGAATCAGAAGGGAAGTCAATGAGTGACTTTTTTTTACCTTTGGGCCAAAAATATGTTCAGTAGGTCAAATATGGACAACTTTACAGCCATAACGTAATTTAAAAAAAAAAAATTTAAATCTTTTGTGGACCTTTTTTCTACTAATTGGAATCAGAAGGGAAGTCAATGAGTGACTTTTTTGACCTTTGGGCCAAAAATGTGTTCAGTAGGTCAATTATGGACAACTTTACAGCCATAACGTAATTTTTAAAAAAAAAATTAAAATCTTTTGTGGACCTTTTTTCTACTAATTGGAATCAGAAGGGAAGTCAATGAGTGACTTTTTTTTACCTTTGGGCCAAAAATATGTTCAGTAGGTCAAAAATGGACAACTTTACAGCCATAACGTAAAAAAAAAAATTAAAAACTAAAATCTTTTGTGGACCTTTTTTCTACTAATTGGAATCAGAAGTTAAGTCAATGAGTGACTTTTTTTTTTTACCTTTGGGCCAAAAATATGTTCAGTAGGTCAAATATGGACTTCTGTACAGCCATAAAATGTAAAAAATAAAAATAAAAAATAAAAATCTTTTGTGGACCTTTTTTCTACTAATTGGAATCAGAAGGGAAGTCAATGGGTGACTTTTTTTTACCTTTGGGCCAAAAATATGTTCAGTAGGTCAAATATGAACTTCTGTACAGCCATAAAATGTAAAAAAAAAATTACAATTAAAATCTTTTGTGGACCTTTTTTCTACTAATTGGAATCAGAAGGGAAGTCAATGAGTGACTTTTTTGACCTTTGGGCCAAAAATATGTTCAGTAGGTCAAATATGGACAACTTTACAGCCATAACGTAATTTTAAAAAAAAAATTAAAATCTTTTGTGGACCTTTTTTCTACTAATTGGAATCAGAAGGGAAGTCAATGAGTGACTTTTTTGACCTTTGGGCCAAAAATGTGTTCAGTAGGTAAATTATGGACAAATTTACAGCCATAACGTAATCTTTTTTTAAAAAATTAAAATCTTTTGTGGACCTTTTTTCTACTAATTGGAATCAGAAGGGAAGTCAATGAGTTACTTTTTTACCTTTGGGCCAAAAATATGTTCAGTAGGTCAAATATGAACTTCTGTACAGCCATAAAATGTAAAAAAAAAATTACAATTAAAATCTTTTGTGGACCTTTTTTCTACTAATTGGAATCAGAAGGGAAGTCAATGAGTGACTTTTTTGACCTTTGGGCCAAAAATGTGTTCAATAGGTCAATTATGGACAACTTTACAGCCATAACGTAATTTAAAAAAAAAAATTTAAAATCTTTTGTGGACCTTTTTTCTACTAATTGGAATCAGAAGGGAAGTCAATGAGTGACTTTTTTTTACCTTTGGGCCAAAAATATGTTCAGTAGGTCAAATATGGACAACTTTACAGCCATAACGTAATTTTTAAAAAAAAAATTAAAATCTTTTGTGGACCTTTTTTCTACTAATTGGAATCAGAAGGGACGTCAATGAGTGACTTTTTTTTACCTTTGGGCCAAAAATATGTTCAGTAGGTCAAATATGGACAACTTTACAGCCATAACGTAAAAAAAAACAAAAAAAATTAAAATCTTTTGTGGACCTTTTTTCTACTAATTGGAATCAGAAGGGAAGTCAATGAGTGACTTTTTTTTACCTTTGGGCCGAAAATATGTTCAGTAGGTCAAATATGAACCTCTGTACAGCCATAAAATGTAAAAAAAAAATTACAATTAAAATATTTTGTGGACCTTTTTTCTACTAATTGGAATCAGAAGGGAAGTCAATGAGTGACTTTTTTTTACCTTTGGGCCAAAAATATGTTCAGTAGGTCAAATATGGACAACTTTACAGCCATAACGTAATTTAAAAAAAAAAAAATTAAAATCTTTTGTGGACCTTTTTTCTACTAATTGGAATCAGAAGGGAAGTCAATGAGTGACTTTTTTGACCTTTGGGCCAAAAATGTGTTCAGTAGGTCAATTATGGACAACTTTACAGCCATAACGTAATTTTTAAAAAAAAAATTAAAATCTTTTGTGGACCTTTTTTCTACTAATTGGAATCAGAAGGGAAGTCAATGAGTGACTTTTTTTTACCTTTGGGCCAAAAATATGTTCAGTAGGTCAAAAATGGACAACTTTACAGCCATAACGTAAAAAAAAAAATTAAAAACTAAAATCTTTTGTGGACCTTTTTTCTACTAATTGGAATCAGAAGTTAAGTCAATGAGTGACTTTTTTTTTTTTACCTTTGGGCCAAAAATATGTTCAGTAGGTCAAATATGGACTTCTGTACAGCCATAAAATGTAAAAAAATAAAAATAAAAAATAAAAATCTTTTGTGGACCTTTTTTCTACTAATTGGAATCAGAAGGGAAGTCAATGGGTGACTTTTTTTTACCTTTGGGCCAAAAATATGTTCAGTAGGTCAAATATGAACTTCTGTACAGCCATAAAATGTAAAAAAAAAAATTACAATTAAAATCTTTTGTGGACCTTTTTTCTACTAATTGGAATCAGAAGGGAAGTCAATGAGTGACTTTTTTTTACCTTTGGGCCGAAAATATGTTCAGTAGGTCAAATATGAACCTCTGTACAGCCATAAAATGTAAAAAAAAAATTACAATTAAAATCTTTTGTGGACCTTTTTTCTACTAATTGGAATCAGAAGGGAAGTCAATGAGTGACTTTTTTTTACCTTTGGGCCAAAAATATGTTCAGTAGGTCAAATATGGACAACTTTACAGCCATAACGTAATTTAAAAAAAAAAAATTAAAATCTTTTGTGGACCTTTTTTCTACTAATTGGAATCAGAAGGGAAGTCAATGAGTGACTTTTTTGACCTTTGGGCCAAAAATGTGTTCAGTAGGTCAATTATGGACAACTTTACAGCCATAACGTAATTTAAAAAAAAAAAATTAAAATCTTTTGTGGACCTTTTTTCTACTAATTGGAATCAGAAGGGAAGTCAATGAGTGACTTTTTTTTACCTTTGGGCCAAAAATATGTTCAGTAGGTCAAAAATGGACAACTTTACAGCCATAACGTAAAAAAAAAATTAAAAACTAAAATCTTTTGTGGACCTTTTTTCTACTAATTGGAATCAGAAGTTAAGTCAATGAGTGACTTTTTTTTTTTTACCTTTGGGCCAAAAATATGTTCAGTAGGTCAAATATGGACTTCTGTACAGCCATAAAATGTAAAAAATAAAAATAAAAAATAAAAATCTTTTGTGGACCTTTTTTCTACTAATTGGAATCAGAAGGGAAGTCAATGGGTGACTTTTTTTTACCTTTGGGCCAAAAATATGTTCAGTAGGTCAAATATGAACTTCTGTACAGCCATAAAATGTAAAAAAAAAATTACAATTAAAATCTTTTGTGGACCTTTTTTCTACTAATTGGAATCAGAAGGGAAGTCAATGAGTGACTTTTTTGACCTTTGGGCCAAAAATATGTTCAGTAGGTCAAATATGGACAACTTTACAGCCATAACGTAATTTAAAAAAAAAAATTAAAATCTTTTGTGGACCTTTTTTCTACTAATTGGAATCAGAAGGGAAGTCAATGAGTGACTTTTTTGACCTTTGGGCCAAAAATGTGTTCAGTAGGTAAATTATGGACAAATTTACAGCCATAACGTAATCTTTTTTTAAAAAATTAAAATCTTTTGTGGACCTTTTTTCTACTAATTGGAATCAGAAGGGAAGTCAATGAGTTACTTTTTTACCTTTGGGCCAAAAATATGTTCAGTAGGTCAAATATGAACTTCTGTACAGCCATAAAATGTAAAAAAAAAATTACAATTAAAATCTTTTGTGGACCTTTTTTCTACTAATTGGAATCAGAAGGGAAGTCAATGAGTGACTTTTTTTTACCTTTGGGCCAAAAATATGTTCAGTAGGTCAAATATGGACAACTTTACAGCCATAACGTAATTTAAAAAAAAAATATTAAAATCTTTTGTGGACCTTTTTTCTACTAATTGGAATCAGAAGGGAAGTCAATGAGTGACTTTTTTGACCTTTGGGCCAAAAATGTGTTCAATAGGTCAATTATGGACAACTTTACAGCCATAACGTAATTTTTAAAAAAAAAATTAAAATCTTTTGTGGACCTTTTTTCTACTAATTGGAATCAGAAGGGAAGTCAATGAGTGACTTTTTTTTACCTTTGGGCCAAAAATATGTTCAGTAGGTCAAATATGGACAACTTTACAGCCATTACGTAATTTTTAAAAAAAAAATTAAAATCTTTTGTGGACCTTTTTTCTACTAATTGGAATCAGAAGGGACGTCAATGAGTGACTTTTTTTTACCTTTGGGCCAAAATATGTTCAGTAGGTCAAATATGGACAACTTTACAGCCATAACGTAAAAAAAAACAAAAAAAATTAAAATCTTTTGTGGACCTTTTTTCTACTAATTGGAATCAGAAGGGAAGTCAATGAGTGACTTTTTTTTACCTTTGGGCCGAAAATATGTTCAGTAGGTCAAATATGAACCTCTGTACAGCCATAAAATGTAAAAAAAAAATTACAATTAAAATCTTTTGTGGACCTTTTTTCTACTAATTGGAATCAGAAGGGAAGTCAATGAGTGACTTTTTTTTACCTTTGGGCCAAAAATATGTTCAGTAGGTCAAATATGGACAACTTTACAGCCATAACGTAATTTAAAAAAAAAATTAAAATCTTTTGTGGACCTTTTTTCTACTAATTGGAATCAGAAGGGAAGTCAATGAGTGACTTTTTTTTACCTTTGGGCCAAAAATATGTTCAGTAGGTCAAAAATGGACAACTTTACAGCCATAACGTAAAAAAAAAAATTAAAAACTAAAATCTTTTGTGGACCTTTTTTCTACTAATTGGAATCAGAAGTTAAGTCAATGAGTGACTTTTTTTTTTTTACCTTTGGGCCAAAAATATGTTCAGTAGGTCAAATATGGACTTCTGTACAGCCATAAAATGTAAAAAATAAAAATAAAAAATAAAAATCTTTTGTGGACCTTTTTTCTACTAATTGGAATCAGAAGGGAAGTCAATGGGTGACTTTTTTTTACCTTTGGGCCAAAAATATGTTCAGTAGGTCAAATATGAACTTCTGTACAGCCATAAAATGTAAAAAAAAAATTACAATTAAAATCTTTTGTGGACCTTTTTTCTACTAATTGGAATCAGAAGGGAAGTCAATGAGTGACTTTTTTGACCTTTGGGCCAAAAATATGTTCAGTAGGTCAAATATGGACTTCTGTACAGCCATAAAATGTAAAAAAAAAAAAAAAAAAAAAAAAATCTTTTGTGTACCTTTTTTCTACTAATTGGAATCAGAAGGGAAGTCAATGAGTGACTTTTTTTTACCTTTGGGCCAAAAATATGTTCAGTAGGTCAAATATGGACTTCTGTACAGCCATAAAATGTAAAAAATAAAAATAAAAAATAAAAATCTTTTGTGGACCTTTTTTCTACTAATTGGAATCAGAAGGGAAGTCAATGGGTGACTTTTTTTTACCTTTGGGCCAAAAATATGTTCAGTAGGTCAAATATGAACTTCTGTACAGCCATAAAATGTAAAAAAAAAATTACAATTAAAATCTTTTGTGGACCTTTTTTCTACTAATTGGAATCAGAAGGGAAGTCAATGAGTGACTTTTTTGACCTTTGGGCCAAAAATATGTTCAGTAGGTCAAATATGGACAACTTTACAGCCATAACGTAATTTTAAAAAAAAAATTAAAATCTTTTGTGGACCTTTTTTCTACTAATTGGAATCAGAAGGGAAGTCAATGAGTGACTTTTTTGACCTTTGGGCCAAAAATGTGTTCAGTAGGTAAATTATGGACAAATTTACAGCCATAACGTAATCTTTTTTAAAAAAATTAAAATCTTTTGTGGACCTTTTTTCTACTAATTGGAATCAGAAGGGAAGTCAATGAGTTACTTTTTTACCTTTGGGCCAAAAATATGTTCAGTAGGTCAAATATGAACTTCTGTACAGCCATAAAATGTAAAAAAAAAATTACAATTAAAATCTTTTGTGGACCTTTTTTCTACTAATTGGAATCAGAAGGGAAGTCAATGAGTGACTTTTTTTACCTTTGGGCCAAAAATATGTTCAGTAGGTCAAATATGGACAACTTTACAGCCATAACGTAAAAAAAAAAATTAAAAACTAAAATCTTTTGTGGACCTTTTTTCTACTAATTGGAATCAGAAGGGAAGTCAATGAGTGACTTTTTTTTACCTTTGGGCCAAAAATATGTTCAGTAGGTCAAATATGGACAACTTTACAGCCATAACGTAATTTTAAAAAAAAATATTAAAATCTTTTGTGGACCTTTTTTCTACTAATTGGAATCAGAAGGGAAGTCAATGAGTGACTTTTTTGACCTTTGGGCCAAAAATGTGTTCAGTAGGTCAATTATGGACAACTTTACAGCCATAACGTAATTTAAAAAAAAAAATAAAATCTTTTGTGGACCTTTTTTCTACTAATTGGAATCAGAAGGGAAGTCAATGAGTGACTTTTTTTTACCTTTGGGCCAAAAATATGTTCAGTAGGTCAAATATGGACAACTTTACAGCCATAACGTAAAAAAAAACAAAAAAAATTAAAATCTTTTGTGGACCTTTTTTCTACTAATTGGAATCAGAAGTTAAGTCAATGAGTGACTTTTTTTTTTTTACCTTTGGGCCGAAAATATGTTCAGTAGGTCAAATATGAACCTCTGTACAGCCATAAAATGTAAAAAAAAAATTACAATTAAAATCTTTTGTGGACCTTTTTTCTACTAATTGGAATCAGAAGGGAAGTCAATGAGTGACTTTTTTTTACCTTTGGGCCAAAAATATGTTCAGTAGGTCAAATATGGACAACTTTACAGCCATAACTTAATTTAAAAAAAAAAAATTAAAATCTTTTGTGGACCTTTTTTCTACTAATTGGAATCAGAAGGGAAGTCAATGAGTGACTTTTTTGACCTTTGGGCCAAAAATGTGTTCAGTAGGTCAATTATGGACAACTTTACAGCCATAACGTAATTTAAAAAAAAAAAATTAAAATCTTTTGTGGACCTTTTTTCTACTAATTGGAATCAGAAGGGAAGTCAATGAGTGACTTTTTTTTACCTTTGGGCCAAAAATATGTTCAGTAGGTCAAAAATGGACAACTTTACAGCCATAACGTAAAAAAAAAAATTAAAAACTAAAATCTTTTGTGGACCTTTTTTCTACTAATTGGAATCAGAAGTTAAGTCAATGAGTGACTTTTTTTTTTTTTACCTTTGGGCCAAAAATATGTTCAGTAGGTCAAATATGGACTTCTGTACAGCCATAAAATGTAAAAAATAAAAATAAAAAATAAAAATCTTTTGTGGACCTTTTTTCTACTAATTGGAATCAGAAGGGAAGTCAATGGGTGACTTTTTTTTACCTTTGGGCCAAAAATATGTTCAGTAGGTCAAATATGAACTTCTGTACAGCCATAAAATGTAAAAAAAAAATTACAATTAAAATCTTTTGTGGACCTTTTTTCTACTAATTGGAATCAGAAGGGAAGTCAATGAGTGACTTTTTTGACCTTTGGGCCAAAAATATGTTCAGTAGGTCAAATATGGACAACTTTACAGCCATAACGTAATTTAAAAAAAAAAATTAAAATCTTTTGTGGACCTTTTTTCTACTAATTGGAATCAGAAGGGAAGTCAATGAGTTACTTTTTTACCTTTGGGCCAAAAATATGTTCAGTAGGTCAAATATGAACTTCTGTACAGCCATAAAATGTAAAAAAAAAATTACAATTAAAATCTTTTGTGGACCTTTTTTCTACTAATTGGAATCAGAAGTTAAGTCAATGAGTGACTTTTTTTTTTTTACCTTTGGGCCAAAAATATGTTCAGTAGGTCAAATATGGACTTCTGTACAGCCATAAAATGTAAAAAAAAAATTAAAAACTAAAATCTTTTGTGGACCTTTTTTCTACTAATTGGAATCAGAAGTTAAGTCAATGAGTGACTTTTTTTTTTTTACCTTTGGGCCAAAAATATGTTCAGTAGGTCAAATATGGACTTCTGTACAGCCATAAAATGTAAAAAATAAAAATAAAAAATAAAAATCTTTTGTGGACCTTTTTTCTACTAATTGGAATCAGAAGGGAAGTCAATGGGTGACTTTTTTTTACCTTTGGGCCAAAAATATGTTCAGTAGGTCAAATATGAACTTCTGTACAGCCATAAAATGTAAAAAAAAAATTACAATTAAAATCTTTTGTGGACCTTTTTTCTACTAATTGGAATCAGAAGGGAAGTCAATGAGTGACTTTTTTGACCTTTGGGCCAAAAATATGTTCAGTAGGTCAAATATGGACAACTTTACAGCCATAACGTAATTTTAAAAAAAAAATTAAAATCTTTTGTGGACCTTTTTTCTACTAATTGGAATCAGAAGGGAAGTCAATGAGTGACTTTTTTGACCTTTGGGCCAAAAATGTGTTCAGTAGGTAAATTATGGACAAATTTACAGCCATAACGTAATCTTTTTTTAAAAAATTAAAATCTTTTGTGGACCTTTTTTCTACTAATTGGAATCAGAAGGGAAGTCAATGAGTTACTTTTTTACCTTTGGGCCAAAAATATGTTCAGTAGGTCAAATATGAACTTCTGTACAGCCATAAAATGTAAAAAAAAAATTACAATTAAAATCTTTTGTGGACCTTTTTTCTACTAATTGGAATCAGAAGGGAAGTCAATGAGTGACTTTTTTGACCTTTGGGCCAAAAATGTGTTCAATAGGTCAATTATGGACAACTTTACAGCCATAACGTAATTTTAAAAAAAAAAATTAAAATCTTTTGTGGACCTTTTTTCTACTAATTGGAATCAGAAGGGAAGTCAATGAGTGACTTTTTTTTACCTTTGGGCCAAAAATATGTTCAGTAGGTCAAATATGGACAACTTTACAGCCATAACGTAATTTTTAAAAAAAAAATTAAAATCTTTTGTGGACCTTTTTTCTACTAATTGGAATCAGAAGGGACGTCAATGAGTGACTTTTTTTTACCTTTGGGCCAAAAATATGTTCAGTAGGTCAAATATGGACAACTTTACAGCCATAACGTAAAAAAAAACAAAAAAAATTAAAATCTTTTGTGGACCTTTTTTCTACTAATTGGAATCAGAAGGGAAGTCAATGAGTGACTTTTTTTTACCTTTGGGCCGAAAATATGTTCAGTAGGTCAAATATGAACCTCTGTACAGCCATAAAATGTAAAAAAAAAATTACAATTAAAATCTTTTGTGGACCTTTTTTCTACTAATTGGAATCAGAAGGGAAGTCAATGAGTGACTTTTTTTTACCTTTGGGCCAAAAATATGTTCAGTAGGTCAAATATGGACAACTTTACAGCCATAACGTAATTTAAAAAAAAAAAAATTAAAATCTTTTGTGGACCTTTTTTCTACTAATTGGAATCAGAAGGGAAGTCAATGAGTGACTTTTTTGACCTTTGGGCCAAAAATGTGTTCAGTAGGTCAATTATGGACAACTTTACAGCCATAACGTAATTTTTAAAAAAAAAATTAAAATCTTTTGTGGACCTTTTTTCTACTAATTGGAATCAGAAGGGAAGTCAATGAGTGACTTTTTTTTACCTTTGGGCCAAAAATATGTTCAGTAGGTCAAAAATGGACAACTTTACAGCCATAACGTAAAAAAAAAAATTAAAAACTAAAATCTTTTGTGGACCTTTTTTCTACTAATTGGAATCAGAAGTTAAGTCAATGAGTGACTTTTTTTTTTTTACCTTTGGGCCAAAAATATGTTCAGTAGGTCAAATATGGACTTCTGTACAGCCATAAAATGTAAAAAAATAAAAATAAAAAATAAAAATCTTTTGTGGACCTTTTTTCTACTAATTGGAATCAGAAGGGAAGTCAATGGGTGACTTTTTTTTACCTTTGGGCCAAAAATATGTTCAGTAGGTCAAATATGAACTTCTGTACAGCCATAAAATGTAAAAAAAAAAATTACAATTAAAATCTTTTGTGGACCTTTTTTCTACTAATTGGAATCAGAAGGGAAGTCAATGAGTGACTTTTTTTTACCTTTGGGCCGAAAATATGTTCAGTAGGTCAAATATGAACCTCTGTACAGCCATAAAATGTAAAAAAAAAATTACAATTAAAATCTTTTGTGGACCTTTTTTCTACTAATTGGAATCAGAAGGGAAGTCAATGAGTGACTTTTTTTTACCTTTGGGCCAAAAATATGTTCAGTAGGTCAAATATGGACAACTTTACAGCCATAACGTAATTTAAAAAAAAAAAATTAAAATCTTTTGTGGACCTTTTTTCTACTAATTGGAATCAGAAGGGAAGTCAATGAGTGACTTTTTTGACCTTTGGGCCAAAAATGTGTTCAGTAGGTCAATTATGGACAACTTTACAGCCATAACGTAATTTAAAAAAAAAAAATTAAAATCTTTTGTGGACCTTTTTTCTACTAATTGGAATCAGAAGGGAAGTCAATGAGTGACTTTTTTTTACCTTTGGGCCAAAAATATGTTCAGTAGGTCAAAAATGGACAACTTTACAGCCATAACGTAAAAAAAAAATTAAAAACTAAAATCTTTTGTGGACCTTTTTTCTACTAATTGGAATCAGAAGTTAAGTCAATGAGTGACTTTTTTTTTTTTACCTTTGGGCCAAAAATATGTTCAGTAGGTCAAATATGGACTTCTGTACAGCCATAAAATGTAAAAAATAAAAATAAAAAATAAAAATCTTTTGTGGACCTTTTTTCTACTAATTGGAATCAGAAGTTAAGTCAATGAGTGACTTTTTTTTTTTTACCTTTGGGCCAAAAATATGTTCAGTAGGTCAAATATGGACTTCTGTACAGCCATAAAATGTAAAAAATAAAAATAAAAAATAAAAATCTTTTGTGGACCTTTTTTCTACTAATTGGAATCAGAAGGGAAGTCAATGAGTTACTTTTTTACCTTTGGGCCAAAAATATGTTCAGTAGGTCAAATATGAACTTCTGTACAGCCATAAAATGTAAAAAAAAAATTACAATTAAAATCTTTTGTGGACCTTTTTTCTACTAATTGGAATCAGAAGGGAAGTCAATGAGTGACTTTTTTTACCTTTGGGCCAAAAATATGTTCAGTAGGTCAAATATGGACAACTTTACAGCCATAACGTAAAAAAAAAAATTAAAAACTAAAATCTTTTGTGGACCTTTTTTCTACTAATTGGAATCAGAAGGGAAGTCAATGAGTGACTTTTTTTTACCTTTGGGCCAAAAATATGTTCAGTAGGTCAAATATGGACAACTTTACAGCCATAACGTAATTTTAAAAAAAAATATTAAAATCTTTTGTGGACCTTTTTTCTACTAATTGGAATCAGAAGGGAAGTCAATGAGTGACTTTTTTGACCTTTGGGCCAAAAATGTGTTCAGTAGGTCAATTATGGACAACTTTACAGCCATAACGTAATTTAAAAAAAAAAATAAAATCTTTTGTGGACCTTTTTTCTACTAATTGGAATCAGAAGGGAAGTCAATGAGTGACTTTTTTTTACCTTTGGGCCAAAAATATGTTCAGTAGGTCAAATATGGACAACTTTACAGCCATAACGTAAAAAAAAACAAAAAAAATTAAAATCTTTTGTGGACCTTTTTTCTACTAATTGGAATCAGAAGTTAAGTCAATGAGTGACTTTTTTTTTTTTACCTTTGGGCCGAAAATATGTTCAGTAGGTCAAATATGAACCTCTGTACAGCCATAAAATGTAAAAAAAAAATTACAATTAAAATCTTTTGTGGACCTTTTTTCTACTAATTGGAATCAGAAGGGAAGTCAATGAGTGACTTTTTTTTACCTTTGGGCCAAAAATATGTTCAGTAGGTCAAATATGGACAACTTTACAGCCATAACTTAATTTAAAAAAAAAAAATTAAAATCTTTTGTGGACCTTTTTTCTACTAATTGGAATCAGAAGGGAAGTCAATGAGTGACTTTTTTGACCTTTGGGCCAAAAATGTGTTCAGTAGGTCAATTATGGACAACTTTACAGCCATAACGTAATTTTAAAAAAAAAAATTAAAATCTTTTGTGGACCTTTTTTCTACTAATTGGAATCAGAAGGGAAGTCAATGAGTGACTTTTTTTTACCTTTGGGCCAAAAATATGTTCAGTAGGTCAAAAATGGACAACTTTACAGCCATAACGTAAAAAAAAAAATTAAAAACTAAAATCTTTTGTGGACCTTTTTTCTACTAATTGGAATCAGAAGTTAAGTCAATGAGTGACTTTTTTTTTTTTACCTTTGGGCCAAAAATATGTTCAGTAGGTCAAATATGGACTTCTGTACAGCCATAAAATGTAAAAAATAAAAATAAAAAATAAAAATCTTTTGTGGACCTTTTTTCTACTAATTGGAATCAGAAGGGAAGTCAATGGGTGACTTTTTTTTACCTTTGGGCCAAAAATATGTTCAGTAGGTCAAATATGAACTTCTGTACAGCCATAAAATGTAAAAAAAAAATTACAATTAAAATCTTTTGTGGACCTTTTTTCTACTAATTGGAATCAGAAGGGAAGTCAATGAGTGACTTTTTTGACCTTTGGGCCAAAAATATGTTCAGTAGGTCAAATATGGACAACTTTACAGCCATAACGTAATTTTAAAAAAAAAATTAAAATCTTTTGTGGACCTTTTTTCTACTAATTGGAATCAGAAGGGAAGTCAATGAGTTACTTTTTTACCTTTGGGCCAAAAATATGTTCAGTAGGTCAAATATGAACTTCTGTACAGCCATAAAATGTAAAAAAAAAATTACAATTAAAATCTTTTGTGGACCTTTTTTCTACTAATTGGAATCAGAAGTTAAGTCAATGAGTGACTTTTTTTTTTTTACCTTTGGGCCAAAAATATGTTCAGTAGGTCAAATATGGACTTCTGTACAGCCATAAAATGTAAAAAAAAAATTTAAAACTAAAATCTTTTGTGGACCTTTTTTCTACTAATTGGAATCAGAAGTTAAGTCAATGAGTGACTTTTTTTTTTT
Organism: Romanogobio albipinnatus; assembly: GCA_023566225.1. Lineage (NCBI taxonomy): Eukaryota > Metazoa > Chordata > Actinopteri > Cypriniformes > Gobionidae > Romanogobio > Romanogobio albipinnatus. The sequence continues at coordinate 58,183,061 of CM042247.1, read as the reverse complement.
TTACCTTTGGGCCAAAAATATGTTCAGTAGGTCAAATATGGACTTCTGTACAGCCATAAAATGTAAAAAATAAAAATAAAAAATAAAAATCTTTTGTGGACCTTTTTTCTACTAATTGGAATCAGAAGGGAAGTCAATGGGTGACTTTTTTTTACCTTTGGGCCAAAAATATGTTCAGTAGGTCAAATATGAACTTCTGTACAGCCATAAAATGTAAAAAAAAAATTACAATTAAAATCTTTTGTGGACCTTTTTTCTACTAATTGGAATCAGAAGGGAAGTCAATGAGTGACTTTTTTGACCTTTGGGCCAAAAATATGTTCAGTAGGTCAAATATGGACAACTTTACAGCCATAACGTAATTTAAAAAAAAAAATTAAAATCTTTTGTGGACCTTTTTTCTACTAATTGGAATCAGAAGGGAAGTCAATGAGTGACTTTTTTGACCTTTGGGCCAAAAATGTGTTCAGTAGGTAAATTATGGACAAATTTACAGCCATAACGTAATCTTTTTTTAAAAAATTAAAATCTTTTGTGGACCTTTTTTCTACTAATTGGAATCAGAAGGGAAGTCAATGAGTTACTTTTTTACCTTTGGGCCAAAAATATGTTCAGTAGGTCAAATATGAACTTCTGTACAGCCATAAAATGTAAAAAAAAAATTACAATTAAAATCTTTTGTGGACCTTTTTTCTACTAATTGGAATCAGAAGGGAAGTCAATGAGTGACTTTTTTGACCTTTGGGCCAAAAATGTGTTCAATAGGTCAATTATGGACAACTTTACAGCCATAACGTAATTTTAAAAAAAAAAATTAAAATCTTTTGTGGACCTTTTTTCTACTAATTGGAATCAGAAGGGAAGTCAATGAGTGACTTTTTTTTACCTTTGGGCCAAAAATATGTTCAGTAGGTCAAATATGGACAACTTTACAGCCATAACGTAATTTTTAAAAAAAAAATTAAAATCTTTTGTGGACCTTTTTTCTACTAATTGGAATCAGAAGGGACGTCAATGAGTGACTTTTTTTTACCTTTGGGCCAAAAATATGTTCAGTAGGTCAAATATGGACAACTTTACAGCCATAACGTAAAAAAAAACAAAAAAAATTAAAATCTTTTGTGGACCTTTTTTCTACAAATTGGAATCAGAAGGGAAGTCAATGAGTGACTTTTTTTTACCTTTGGGCCGAAAATATGTTCAGTAGGTCAAATATGAACCTCTGTACAGCCATAAAATGTAAAAAAAAAATTACAATTAAAATCTTTTGTGGACCTTTTTTCTACTAATTGGAATCAGAAGGGAAGTCAATGAGTGACTTTTTTTTACCTTTGGGCCAAAAATATGTTCAGTAGGTCAAATATGGACAACTTTACAGCCATAACGTAATTTAAAAAAAAAAAAATTAAAATCTTTTGTGGACCTTTTTTCTACTAATTGGAATCAGAAGGGAAGTCAATGAGTGACTTTTTTGACCTTTGGGCCAAAAATGTGTTCAGTAGGTCAATTATGGACAACTTTACAGCCATAACGTAATTTTTAAAAAAAAAATTAAAATCTTTTGTGGACCTTTTTTCTACTAATTGGAATCAGAAGGGAAGTCAATGAGTGACTTTTTTTTACCTTTGGGCCAAAAATATGTTCAGTAGGTCAAAAATGGACAACTTTACAGCCATAACGTAAAAAAAAAAATTAAAAACTAAAATCTTTTGTGGACCTTTTTTCTACTAATTGGAATCAGAAGTTAAGTCAATGAGTGACTTTTTTTTTTTTACCTTTGGGCCAAAAATATGTTCAGTAGGTCAAATATGGACTTCTGTACAGCCATAAAATGTAAAAAAATAAAAATAAAAAATAAAAATCTTTTGTGGACCTTTTTTCTACTAATTGGAATCAGAAGGGAAGTCAATGGGTGACTTTTTTTTACCTTTGGGCCAAAAATATGTTCAGTAGGTCAAATATGAACTTCTGTACAGCCATAAAATGTAAAAAAAAAAAATTACAATTAAAATCTTTTGTGGACCTTTTTTCTACTAATTGGAATCAGAAGGGAAGTCAATGAGTGACTTTTTTTTACCTTTGGGCCGAAAATATGTTCAGTAGGTCAAATATGAACCTCTGTACAGCCATAAAATGTAAAAAAAAAATTACAATTAAAATCTTTTGTGGACCTTTTTTCTACTAATTGGAATCAGAAGGGAAGTCAATGAGTGACTTTTTTTTACCTTTGGGCCAAAAATATGTTCAGTAGGTCAAATATGGACAACTTTACAGCCATAACGTAATTTAAAAAAAAAAAATTAAAATCTTTTGTGGACCTTTTTTCTACTAATTGGAATCAGAAGGGAAGTCAATGAGTGACTTTTTTGACCTTTGGGCCAAAAATGTGTTCAGTAGGTCAATTATGGACAACTTTACAGCCATAACGTAATTTAAAAAAAAAAAATTAAAATCTTTTGTGGACCTTTTTTCTACTAATTGGAATCAGAAGGGAAGTCAATGAGTGACTTTTTTTTACCTTTGGGCCAAAAATATGTTCAGTAGGTCAAAAATGGACAACTTTACAGCCATAACGTAAAAAAAAAATTAAAAACTAAAATCTTTTGTGGACCTTTTTTCTACTAATTGGAATCAGAAGTTAAGTCAATGAGTGACTTTTTTTTTTTTACCTTTGGGCCAAAAATATGTTCAGTAGGTCAAATATGGACTTCTGTACAGCCATAAAATGTAAAAAATAAAAATAAAAAATAAAAATCTTTTGTGGACCTTTTTTCTACTAATTGGAATCAGAAGGGAAGTCAATGGGTGACTTTTTTTTACCTTTGGGCCAAAAATATGTTCAGTAGGTCAAATATGAACTTCTGTACAGCCATAAAATGTAAAAAAAAAATTACAATTAAAATCTTTTGTGGACCTTTTTTCTACTAATTGGAATCAGAAGGGAAGTCAATGAGTGACTTTTTTGACCTTTGGGCCAAAAATATGTTCAGTAGGTCAAATATGGACAACTTTACAGCCATAACGTAATTTAAAAAAAAAAATTAAAATCTTTTGTGGACCTTTTTTCTACTAATTGGAATCAGAAGGGAAGTCAATGAGTGACTTTTTTGACCTTTGGGCCAAAAATGTGTTCAGTAGGTAAATTATGGACAAATTTACAGCCATAACGTAATCTTTTTTTAAAAAATTAAAATCTTTTGTGGACCTTTTTTCTACTAATTGGAATCAGAAGGGAAGTCAATGAGTTACTTTTTTACCTTTGGGCCAAAAATATGTTCAGTAGGTCAAATATGAACTTCTGTACAGCCATAAAATGTAAAAAAAAAATTACAATTAAAATCTTTTGTGGACCTTTTTTCTACTAATTGGAATCAGAAGGGAAGTCAATGAGTGACTTTTTTTTACCTTTGGGCCAAAAATATGTTCAGTAGGTCAAATATGGACAACTTTACAGCCATAACGTAATTTAAAAAAAAAATATTAAAATCTTTTGTGGACCTTTTTTCTACTAATTGGAATCAGAAGGGAAGTCAATGAGTGACTTTTTTGACCTTTGGGCCAAAAATGTGTTCAATAGGTCAATTATGGACAACTTTACAGCCATAACGTAATTTTTAAAAAAAAAATTAAAATCTTTTGTGGACCTTTTTTCTACTAATTGGAATCAGAAGGGAAGTCAATGAGTGACTTTTTTTTACCTTTGGGCCAAAAATATGTTCAGTAGGTCAAATATGGACAACTTTACAGCCATAACGTAATTTTTAAAAAAAAAATTAAAATCTTTTGTGGACCTTTTTTCTACTAATTGGAATCAGAAGGGACGTCAATGAGTGACTTTTTTTTACCTTTGGGCCAAAAATATGTTCAGTAGGTCAAATATGGACAACTTTACAGCCATAACGTAAAAAAAAACAAAAAAAATTAAAATCTTTTGTGGACCTTTTTTCTACTAATTGGAATCAGAAGGGAAGTCAATGAGTGACTTTTTTTTACCTTTGGGCCGAAAATATGTTCAGTAGGTCAAATATGAACCTCTGTACAGCCATAAAATGTAAAAAAAAAATTACAATTAAAATCTTTTGTGGACCTTTTTTCTACTAATTGGAATCAGAAGGGAAGTCAATGAGTGACTTTTTTTTACCTTTGGGCCAAAAATATGTTCAGTAGGTCAAATATGGACAACTTTACAGCCATAACGTAATTTAAAAAAAAAAAATTAAAATCTTTTGTGGACCTTTTTTCTACTAATTGGAATCAGAAGGGAAGTCAATGAGTGACTTTTTTGACCTTTGGGCCAAAAATGTGTTCAGTAGGTCAATTATGGACAACTTTACAGCCATAACGTAATTTTTAAAAAAAAAATTAAAATCTTTTGTGGACCTTTTTTCTACTAATTGGAATCAGAAGGGAAGTCAATGAGTGACTTTTTTTTACCTTTGGGCCAAAAATATGTTCAGTAGGTCAAAAATGGACAACTTTACAGCCATAACGTAAAAAAAAAAATTAAAAACTAAAATCTTTTGTGGACCTTTTTTCTACTAATTGGAATCAGAAGTTAAGTCAATGAGTGACTTTTTTTTTTTTACCTTTGGGCCAAAAATATGTTCAGTAGGTCAAATATGGACTTCTGTACAGCCATAAAATGTAAAAAATAAAAATAAAAAATAAAAATCTTTTGTGGACCTTTTTTCTACTAATTGGAATCAGAAGGGAAGTCAATGGGTGACTTTTTTTTACCTTTGGGCCAAAAATATGTTCAGTAGGTCAAATATGAACTTCTGTACAGCCATAAAATGTAAAAAAAAAATTACAATTAAAATCTTTTGTGGACCTTTTTTCTACTAATTGGAATCAGAAGGGAAGTCAATGAGTGACTTTTTTGACCTTTGGGCCAAAAATATGTTCAGTAGGTCAAATATGGACTTCTGTACAGCCATAAAATGTAAAAAAAAAAAAAAATAAAAAAAATCTTTTGTGTACCTTTTTTCTACTAATTGGAATCAGAAGGGAAGTCAATGAGTGACTTTTTTTTACCTTTGGGCCAAAAATATGTTCAGTAGGTCAAATATGGACTTCTGTACAGCCATAAAATGTAAAAAATAAAAATAAAAAATAAAAATCTTTTGTGGACCTTTTTTCTACTAATTGGAATCAGAAGGGAAGTCAATGGGTGACTTTTTTTTACCTTTGGGCCAAAAATATGTTCAGTAGGTCAAATATGAACTTCTGTACAGCCATAAAATGTAAAAAAAAAATTACAATTAAAATCTTTTGTGGACCTTTTTTCTACTAATTGGAATCAGAAGGGAAGTCAATGAGTGACTTTTTTGACCTTTGGGCCAAAAATATGTTCAGTAGGTCAAATATGGACAACTTTACAGCCATAACGTAATTTTAAAAAAAAAATTAAAATCTTTTGTGGACCTTTTTTCTACTAATTGGAATCAGAAGGGAAGTCAATGAGTGACTTTTTTGACCTTTGGGCCAAAAATGTGTTCAGTAGGTAAATTATGGACAAATTTACAGCCATAACGTAATCTTTTTTTAAAAAATTAAAATCTTTTGTGGACCTTTTTTCTACTAATTGGAATCAGAAGGGAAGTCAATGAGTTACTTTTTTACCTTTGGGCCAAAAATATGTTCAGTAGGTCAAATATGAACTTCTGTACAGCCATAAAATGTAAAAAAAAAATTACAATTAAAATCTTTTGTGGACCTTTTTTCTACTAATTGGAATCAGAAGGGAAGTCAATGAGTGACTTTTTTTACCTTTGGGCCAAAAATATGTTCAGTAGGTCAAATATGGACAACTTTACAGCCATAACGTAAAAAAAAAAATTAAAAACTAAAATCTTTTGTGGACCTTTTTTCTACTAATTGGAATCAGAAGGGAAGTCAATGAGTGACTTTTTTTTACCTTTGGGCCAAAAATATGTTCAGTAGGTCAAATATGGACAACTTTACAGCCATAACGTAATTTTAAAAAAAAATATTAAAATCTTTTGTGGACCTTTTTTCTACTAATTGGAATCAGAAGGGAAGTCAATGAGTGACTTTTTTGACCTTTGGGCCAAAAATGTGTTCAGTAGGTCAATTATGGACAACTTTACAGCCATAACGTAATTTAAAAAAAAAATTAAAATCTTTTGTGGACCTTTTTTCTACTAATTGGAATCAGAAGGGAAGTCAATGAGTGACTTTTTTTTACCTTTGGGCCAAAAATATGTTCAGTAGGTCAAATATGGACAACTTTACAGCCATAACGTAAAAAAAAACAAAAAAAATTAAAATCTTTTGTGGACCTTTTTTCTACTAATTGGAATCAGAAGTTAAGTCAATGAGTGACTTTTTTTTTTTTACCTTTGGGCCGAAAATATGTTCAGTAGGTCAAATATGAACCTCTGTACAGCCATAAAATGTAAAAAAAAAATTACAATTAAAATCTTTTGTGGACCTTTTTTCTACTAATTGGAATCAGAAGGGAAGTCAATGAGTGACTTTTTTTTACCTTTGGGCCAAAAATATGTTCAGTAGGTCAAATATGGACAACTTTACAGCCATAACTTAATTTAAAAAAAAAAAATTAAAATCTTTTGTGGACCTTTTTTCTACTAATTGGAATCAGAAGGGAAGTCAATGAGTGACTTTTTTGACCTTTGGGCCAAAAATGTGTTCAGTAGGTCAATTATGGACAACTTTACAGCCATAACGTAATTTAAAAAAAAAAAATTAAAATCTTTTGTGGACCTTTTTTCTACTAATTGGAATCAGAAGGGAAGTCAATGAGTGACTTTTTTTTACCTTTGGGCCAAAAATATGTTCAGTAGGTCAAAAATGGACAACTTTACAGCCATAACGTAAAAAAAAAAATTAAAAACTAAAATCTTTTGTGGACCTTTTTCTACTAATTGGAATCAGAAGTTAAGTCAATGAGTGACTTTTTTTTTTTTACCTTTGGGCCAAAAATATGTTCAGTAGGTCAAATATGGACTTCTGTACAGCCATAAAATGTAAAAAATAAAAATAAAAAATAAAAATCTTTTGTGGACCTTTTTTCTACTAATTGGAATCAGAAGGGAAGTCAATGGGTGACTTTTTTTTACCTTTGGGCCAAAAATATGTTCAGTAGGTCAAATATGAACTTCTGTACAGCCATAAAATGTAAAAAAAAAATTACAATTAAAATCTTTTGTGGACCTTTTTTCTACTAATTGGAATCAGAAGGGAAGTCAATGAGTGACTTTTTTGACCTTTGGGCCAAAAATATGTTCAGTAGGTCAAATATGGACAACTTTACAGCCATAACGTAATTTTAAAAAAAAAATTAAAATCTTTTGTGGACCTTTTTTCTACTAATTGGAATCAGAAGGGAAGTCAATGAGTGACTTTTTTGACCTTTGGGCCAAAAATGTGTTCAGTAGGTAAATTATGGACAAATTTACAGCCATAACGTAATCTTTTTTTAAAAAATTAAAATCTTTTGTGGACCTTTTTTCTACTAATTGGAATCAGAAGGGAAGTCAATGAGTTACTTTTTTACCTTTGGGCCAAAAATATGTTCAGTAGGTCAAATATGAACTTCTGTACAGCCATAAAATGTAAAAAAAAATTACAATTAAAATCTTTTGTGGACCTTTTTTCTACTAATTGGAATCAGAAGGGAAGTCAATGAGTGACTTTTTTTTACCTTTGGGCCAAAAATATGTTCAGTAGGTCAAATATGGACAACTTTACAGCCATAACGTAATTTAAAAAAAAAATATTAAAATCTTTTGTGGACCTTTTTTCTACTAATTGGAATCAGAAGGGAAGTCAATGAGTGACTTTTTTTTACCTTTGGGCCAAAAATATGTTCAGTAGGTCAAATATGGACTTCTGTACAGCCATAAAATGTAAAAAATAAAAATAAAAAATAAAAATCTTTTGTGGACCTTTTTTCTACTAATTGGAATCAGAAGGGAAGTCAATGGGTGACTTTTTTTTACCTTTGGGCCAAAAATATGTTCAGTAGGTCAAATATGAACTTCTGTACAGCCATAAAATGTAAAAAAAAAATTACAATTAAAATCTTTTGTGGACCTTTTTTCTACTAATTGGAATCAGAAGGGAAGTCAATGAGTGACTTTTTTGACCTTTGGGCCAAAAATATGTTCAGTAGGTCAAATATGGACAACTTTACAGCCATAACGTAATTTAAAAATTTTTTTTTAAATCTTTTGTGGACCTTTTTTCTACTAATTGGAATCAGAAGGGAAGTCAATGAGTGACTTTTTTGACCTTTGGGCCAAAAATGTGTTCAGTAGGTTAATTATGGACAAATTTACAGCCATAACGTAATCTTTTTTTAAAAAATTAAAATCTTTTGTGGACCTTTTTTCTACTAATTGGAATCAGAAGGGAAGTCAATGAGTGACTTTTTTGACCTTTGGGCCAAAAATGTGTTCAGTAGGTCAATTATGGACAACTTTACAGCCATAACGTAATATTTTTTTTAAAAATTAAAATCTTTTGTGGACCTTTTTTCTACTAATTGGAATCAGAAGGGAAGTCAATGAGTGACTTTTTTGACCTTTGGGCCAAAAATATGTTCAGTAGGTCAAATATGGACTTCTGTACAGCCATAAAATGTAAAAAAAAAAAAAAAAAAAAAAAATCTTTTGTGTACCTTTTTTCTACTAATTGGAATCAGAAGGGAAGTCAATGAGTGATTTTTTTTTTACCTTTGGGCCAAAAATATGTTCAGTAGGTCAAATATGGACTTCTGTACAGCCATAAAATGTAAAAAATAAAAATAAAAAATAAAAATCTTTTGTGGACCTTTTTTCTACTAATTGGAATCAGAAGGGAAGTCAATGGGTGACTTTTTTTTACCTTTGGGCCAAAAATATGTTCAGTAGGTCAAATATGAACTTCTGTACAGCCATAAAATGTAAAAAAAAAATTACAATTAAAATCTTTTGTGGACCTTTTTTCTACTAATTGGAATCAGAAGGGAAGTCAATGAGTGACTTTTTTGACCTTTGGGCCAAAAATATGTTCAGTAGGTCAAATATGGACAACTTTACAGCCATAACGTAATTTAAAAAAAAAAATTAAAATCTTTTGTGGACCTTTTTTCTACTAATTGGAATCAGAAGGGAAGTCAATGAGTGACTTTTTTGACCTTTGGGCCAAAAATGTGTTCAGTAGGTAAATTATGGACAAATTTACAGCCATAACGTAATCTTTTTTTAAAAAATTAAAATCTTTTGTGGACCTTTTTTCTACTAATTGGAATCAGAAGGGAAGTCAATGAGTTACTTTTTTACCTTTGGGCCAAAAATATGTTCAGTAGGTCAAATATGAACTTCTGTACAGCCATAAAATGTAAAAAAAAAATTACAATTAAAATCTTTTGTGGACCTTTTTTCTACTAATTGGAATCAGAAGGGAAGTCAATGAGTGACTTTTTTTACCTTTGGGCCAAAAATATGTTCAGTAGGTCAAATATGGACAACTTTACAGCCATAACGTAATTTAAAAAAAAAAATTAAAATCTTTTGTGGACCTTTTTTCTACTAATTGGAATCAGAAGGGAAGTCAATGAGTGACTTTTTTGACCTTTGGGCCAAAAATGTGTTCAGTAGGTAAATTATGGACAAATTTACAGCCATAACGTAATCTTTTTTTAAAAAATTAAAATCTTTTGTGGACCTTTTTTCTACTAATTGGAATCAGAAGGGAAGTCAATGAGTTACTTTTTTACCTTTGGGCCAAAAATATGTTCAGTAGGTCAAATATGAACTTCTGTACAGCCATAAAATGTAAAAAAAAAATTACAATTAAAATCTTTTGTGGACCTTTTTTCTACTAATTGGAATCAGAAGGGAAGTCAATGAGTGACTTTTTTTACCTTTGGGCCAAAAATATGTTCAGTAGGTCAAATATGGACAACTTTACAGCCATAACGTAAAAAAAAAATTAAAAACTAAAATCTTTTGTGGACCTTTTTTCTACTAATTGGAATCAGAAGGGAAGTCAATGAGTGACTTTTTTTTACCTTTGGGCCAAAAATATGTTCAGTAGGTCAAATATGGACAACTTTACAGCCATAACGTAATTTAAAAAAAAAAAAATTAAAATCTTTTGTGGACCTTTTTTCTACTAATTGGAATCAGAAGGGAAGTCAATGAGTGACTTTTTTGACCTTTGGGCCAAAAATGTGTTCAGTAGGTCAATTATGGACAACTTTACAGCCATAACGTAATTTTTAAAAAAAAAATTAAAATCTTTTGTGGACCTTTTTTCTACTAATTGGAATCAGAAGGGAAGTCAATGAGTGACTTTTTTTTACCTTTGGGCCAAAAATATGTTCAGTAGGTCAAAAATGGACAACTTTACAGCCATAACGTAAAAAAAAAAATTAAAAACTAAAATCTTTTGTGGACCTTTTTTCTACTAATTGGAATCAGAAGTTAAGTCAATGAGTGACTTTTTTTTTTTTACCTTTGGGCCAAAAATATGTTCAGTAGGTCAAATATGGACTTCTGTACAGCCATAAAATGTAAAAAATAAAAATAAAAAATAAAAATCTTTTGTGGACCTTTTTTCTACTAATTGGAATCAGAAGGGAAGTCAATGGGTGACTTTTTTTTACCTTTGGGCCAAAAATATGTTCAGTAGGTCAAATATGAACTTCTGTACAGCCATAAAATGTAAAAAAAAAATTACAATTAAAATCTTTTGTGGACCTTTTTTCTACTAATTGGAATCAGAAGGGAAGTCAATGAGTGACTTTTTTGACCTTTGGGCCAAAAATATGTTCAGTAGGTCAAATATGGACAACTTTACAGCCATAACGTAATTTTAAAAAAAAAATTAAAATCTTTTGTGGACCTTTTTTCTACTAATTGGAATCAGAAGGGAAGTCAATGAGTGACTTTTTTGACCTTTGGGCCAAAAATGTGTTCAGTAGGTAAATTATGGACAAATTTACAGCCATAACGTAATCTTTTTTTAAAAAATTTAAATCTTTTGTGGACCTTTTTTCTACTAATTGGAATCAGAAGGGAAGTCAATGAGTTACTTTTTTACCTTTGGGCCAAAAATATGTTCAGTAGGTCAAATATGAACTTCTGTACAGCCATAAAATGTAAAAAAAAAATTACAATTAAAATCTTTTGTGGACCTTTTTTCTACTAATTGGAATCAGAAGGGAAGTCAATGAGTGACTTTTTTTTACCTTTGGGCCAAAAATATGTTCAGTAGGTCAAATATGGACAACTTTACAGCCATAACGTAATTTAAAAAAAAAATATTAAAATCTTTTGTGGACCTTTTTTCTACTAATTGGAATCAGAAGGGAAGTCAATGAGTGACTTTTTTGACCTTTGGGCCAAAAATGTGTTCAATAGGTCAATTATGGACAACTTTACAGCCATAACGTAATTTTTAAAAAAAAAATTAAAATCTTTTGTGGACCTTTTTTCTACTAATTGGAATCAGAAGGGAAGTCAATGAGTGACTTTTTTTACCTTTGGGCCAAAAATATGTTCAGTAGGTCAAATATGGACTTCTGTACAGCCATAAAATGTAAAAAATAAAAATAAAAAATAAAAATCTTTTGTGGACCTTTTTTCTACTAATTGGAATCAGAAGGGAAGTCAATGGGTGACTTTTTTTTACCTTTGGGCCAAAAATATGTTCAGTAGGTCAAATATGAACTTCTGTACAGCCATAAAATGTAAAAAAAAAATTACAATTAAAATCTTTTGTGGACCTTTTTTCTACTAATTGGAATCAGAAGGGAAGTCAATGAGTGACTTTTTTGACCTTTGGGCCAAAAATATGTTCAGTAGGTCAAATATGGACAACTTTACAGCCATAACGTAATTTTAAAAAAAAAATTAAAATCTTTTGTGGACCTTTTTTCTACTAATTGGAATCAGAAGGGAAGTCAATGAGTGACTTTTTTGACCTTTGGGCCAAAAATATGTTCAGTAGGTCAAATATGGACAACTTTACAGCCATAACGTAATTTTAAAAAAAAAATTAAAATCTTTTGTGGACCTTTTTTCTACTAATTGGAATCAGAAGGGAAGTCAATGAGTTACTTTTTTACCTTTGGGCCAAAAATATGTTCAGTAGGTCAAATATGAACTTCTGTACAGCCATAAAATGTAAAAAAAAAATTACAATTAAAATCTTTTGTGGACCTTTTTTCTACTAATTGGAATCAGAAGGGAAGTCAATGAGTGACTTTTTTTACCTTTGGGCCAAAAATATGTTCAGTAGGTCAAATATGGACAACTTTACAGCCATAACGTAAAAAAAAATTAAAAACTAAAATCTTTTGTGGACCTTTTTTCTACTAATTGGAATCAGAAGGGAAGTCAATGAGTGACTTTTTTTTACCTTTGGGCCAAAAATATGTTCAGTAGGTCAAATATGGACAACTTTACAGCCATAACGTAATTTAAAAAAAAAAATTAAAATCTTTTGTGGACCTTTTTTCTACTAATTGGAATCAGAAGGGAAGTCAATGAGTGACTTTTTTGACCTTTGGGCCAAAAATATGTTCAGTAGGTCAAATATGGACAACTTTACAGCCATAACGTAAAAAAAAAATTAAAAACTAAAATCTTTTGTGGACCTTTTTTCTACTAATTGGAATCAGAAGGGAAGTCAATGAGTGACTTTTTTTACCTTTGGGCCAAAAATATGTTCAGTAGGTCAAATATGGACAACTTTACAGCCATAACGTAAAAAAAAAATTAAAAACTAAAATCTTTTGTGGACCTTTTTTCTACTAATTGGAATCAGAAGGGAAGTCAATGAGTGACTTTTTTTTACCTTTGGGCCAAAAATATGTTCAGTAGGTCAAATATGGACAACTTTACAGCCATAACGTAATTTAAAAAAAAAAAAATTAAAATCTTTTGTGGACCTTTTTTCTACTAATTGGAATCAGAAGGGAAGTCAATGAGTGACTTTTTTGACCTTTGGGCCAAAAATGTGTTCAGTAGGTCAATTATGGACAACTTTACAGCCATAACGTAATTTTTAAAAAAAAAATTAAAATCTTTTGTGGACCTTTTTTCTACTAATTGGAATCAGAAGGGAAGTCAATGAGTGACTTTTTTTTACCTTTGGGCCAAAAATATGTTCAGTAGGTCAAAAATGGACAACTTTACAGCCATAACGTAAAAAAAAAAATTAAAAACTAAAATCTTTTGTGGACCTTTTTTCTACTAATTGGAATCAGAAGTTAAGTCAATGAGTGACTTTTTTTTTTTTACCTTTGGGCCAAAAATATGTTCAGTAGGTCAAATATGGACTTCTGTACAGCCATAAAATGTAAAAAAAAAATTACAATTAAAATCTTTTGTGGACCTTTTTTCTACTAATTGGAATCAGAAGGGAAGTCAATGAGTGACTTTTTTTACCTTTGGGCCAAAAATATGTTCAGTAGGTCAAATATGGACAACTTTACAGCCATAACGTAAAAAAAAAATTAAAAACTAAAATCTTTTGTGGACCTTTTTTCTACTAATTGGAATCAGAAGGGAAGTCAATGAGTGACTTTTTTTTACCTTTGGGCCAAAAATATGTTCAGTAGGTCAAATATGGACAACTTTACAGCCATAACGTAATTTAAAAAAAAAAAATTAAAATCTTTTGTGGACCTTTTTTCTACTAATTGGAATCAGAAGGGAAGTCAATGAGTGACTTTTTTTACCTTTGGGCCAAAAATATGTTCAGTAGGTCAAATATGGACAACTTTACAGCCATAACGTAAAAAAAAATTAAAAACTAAAATCTTTTGTGGACCTTTTTTCTACTAATTGGAATCAGAAGGGAAGTCAATGAGTGACTTTTTTTACCTTTGGGCCAAAAATATGTTCAGTAGGTCAAATATGGACAACTTTACAGCCATAACGTAAAAAAAAAATTAAAAACTAAAATCTTTTGTGGACCTTTTTTCTACTAATTGGAATCAGAAGGGAAGTCAATGAGTGACTTTTTTTTACCTTTGGGCCAAAAATATGTTCAGTAGGTCAAATATGGACAACTTTACAGCCATAACGTAAAAAAAAAATTAAAAACTAAAATCTTTTGTGGACCTTTTTTCTACTAATTGGAATCAGAAGGGAAGTCAATGAGTGACTTTTTTTTACCTTTGGGCCAAAAATATGTTCAGTAGGTCAAATATGGACAACTTTACAGCCATAACGTAAAAAAAAACAAAAAAAATTAAAATCTTTTGTGGACCTTTTTTCTACTAATTGGAATCAGAAGTTAAGTCAATGAGTGACTTTTTTTTTTTTACCTTTGGGCCGAAAATATGTTCAGTAGGTCAAATATGAACCTCTGTACAGCCATAAAATGTAAAAAAAAAATTACAATTAAAATCTTTTGTGGACCTTTTTTCTACTAATTGGAATCAGAAGGGAAGTCAATGAGTGACTTTTTTTTACCTTTGGGCCAAAAATATGTTCAGTAGGTCAAATATGGACAACTTTACAGCCATAACTTAATTTAAAAAAAAAAAATTAAAATCTTTTGTGGACCTTTTTTCTACTAATTGGAATCAGAAGGGAAGTCAATGAGTGACTTTTTTGACCTTTGGGCCAAAAATGTGTTCAATAGGTCAATTATGGACAACTTTACAGCCATAACGTAATTTTTTAAAAAAAAATTAAAATCTTTTGTGGACCTTTTTTCTACTAATTGGAATCAGAAGGGAAGTCAATGAGTGACTTTTTTGACCTTTGGGCCAAAAATGTGTTCAATAGGTCAATTATGGACAACTTTACAGCCATAACGTAATTTTTAAAAAAAAAATTAAAATCTTTTGTGGACCTTTTTTCTACTAATTGGAATCAGAAGGGAAGTCAATGAGTGACTTTTTTTTACCTTTGGGCCAAAAATATGTTCAGTAGGTCAAATATGGACAACTTTACAGCCATAACGTAATTTAAAAAAAAAATATTAAAATCTTTTGTGGACCTTTTTTCTACTAATTGGAATCAGAAGGGAAGTCAATGAGTGACTTTTTTGACCTTTGGGCCAAAAATGTGTTCAATAGGTCAATTATGGACAACTTTACAGCCATAACGTAATTTTTTAAAAAAAAAATTAAAATCTTTTGTGGACCTTTTTTCTACTAATTGGAATCAGAAGGGAAGTCAATGAGTGACTTTTTTTACCTTTGGGCCAAAAATATGTTCAGTAGGTCAAATATGGACTTCTGTACAGCCATAAAATGTAAAAAATAAAAATAAAAAATAAAAATCTTTTGTGGACCTTTTTTCTACTAATTGGAATCAGAAGGGAAGTCAATGGGTGACTTTTTTTTACCTTTGGGCCAAAAATATGTTCAGTAGGTCAAATATGAACTTCTGTACAGCCATAAAATGTAAAAAAAAAATTACAATTAAAATCTTTTGTGGACCTTTTTTCTACTAATTGGAATCAGAAGGGAAGTCAATGAGTGACTTTTTTGACCTTTGGGCCAAAAATATGTTCAGTAGGTCAAATATGGACAACTTTACAGCCATAACGTAATTTTAAAAAAAAAATTAAAATCTTTTGTGGACCTTTTTTCTACTAATTGGAATCAGAAGGGAAGTCAATGAGTGACTTTTTTGACCTTTGGGCCAAAAATATGTTCAGTAGGTCAAATATGGACAACTTTACAGCCATAACGTAATTTTAAAAAAAAAATTAAAATCTTTTGTGGACCTTTTTTCTACTAATTGGAATCAGAAGGGAAGTCAATGAGTTACTTTTTTACCTTTGGGGCAAAAATATGTTCAGTAGGTCAAATATGAACTTCTGTACAGCCATAAAATGTAAAAAAAAAATTACAATTAAAATCTTTTGTGGACCTTTTTTCTACTAATTGGAATCAGAAGGGAAGTCAATGAGTGACTTTTTTTACCTTTGGGCCAAAAATATGTTCAGTAGGTCAAATATGGACAACTTTACAGCCATAACGTAAAAAAAAATTAAAAACTAAAATCTTTTGTGGACCTTTTTTCTACTAATTGGAATCAGAAGGGAAGTCAATGAGTGACTTTTTTTTACCTTTGGGCCAAAAATATGTTCAGTAGGTCAAATATGGACAACTTTACAGCCATAACGTAATTTAAAAAAAAAAATTAAAATCTTTTGTGGACCTTTTTTCTACTAATTGGAATCAGAAGGGAAGTCAATGAGTGACTTTTTTGACCTTTGGGCCAAAAATATGTTCAGTAGGTCAAATATGGACAACTTTACAGCCATAACGTAAAAAAAAAATTAAAAACTAAAATCTTTTGTGGACCTTTTTTCTACTAATTGGAATCAGAAGGGAAGTCAATGAGTGACTTTTTTTACCTTTGGGCCAAAAATATGTTCAGTAGGTCAAATATGGACAACTTTACAGCCATAACGTAAAAAAAAAATTAAAAACTAAAATCTTTTGTGGACCTTTTTTCTACTAATTGGAATCAGAAGGGAAGTCAATGAGTGACTTTTTTTTACCTTTGGGCCAAAAATATGTTCAGTAGGTCAAATATGGACAACTTTACAGCCATAACGTAATTTAAAAAAAAAAAATTAAAATCTTTTGTGGACCTTTTTTCTACTAATTGGAATCAGAAGGGAAGTCAATGAGTGACTTTTTTGACCTTTGGGCCAAAAATGTGTTCAGTAGGTCAATTATGGACAACTTTACAGCCATAACGTAATTTTTAAAAAAAAAATTAAAATCTTTTGTGGACCTTTTTTCTACTAATTGGAATCAGAAGGGAAGTCAATGAGTGACTTTTTTTTACCTTTGGGCCAAAAATATGTTCAGTAGGTCAAAAATGGACAACTTTACAGCCATAACGTAAAAAAAAAAATTAAAAACTAAAATCTTTTGTGGACCTTTTTTCTACTAATTGGAATCAGAAGTTAAGTCAATGAGTGACTTTTTTTTTTTTACCTTTGGGCCAAAAATATGTTCAGTAGGTCAAATATGGACTTCTGTACAGCCATAAAATGTAAAAAAAAAATTACAATTAAAATCTTTTGTGGACCTTTTTTCTACTAATTGGAATCAGAAGGGAAGTCAATGAGTGACTTTTTTTACCTTTGGGCCAAAAATATGTTCAGTAGGTCAAATATGGACAACTTTACAGCCATAACGTAAAAAAAAAATTAAAAACTAAAATCTTTTGTGGACCTTTTTTCTACTAATTGGAATCAGAAGGGAAGTCAATGAGTGACTTTTTTTTACCTTTGGGCCAAAAATATGTTCAGTAGGTCAAATATGGACAACTTTACAGCCATAACGTAATTTAAAAAAAAAAAATTAAAATCTTTTGTGGACCTTTTTTCTACTAATTGGAATCAGAAGGGAAGTCAATGAGTGACTTTTTTTACCTTTGGGCCAAAAATATGTTCAGTAGGTCAAATATGGACAACTTTACAGCCATAACGTAAAAAAAAATTAAAAACTAAAATCTTTTGTGGACCTTTTTTCTACTAATTGGAATCAGAAGGGAAGTCAATGAGTGACTTTTTTTACCTTTGGGCCAAAAATATGTTCAGTAGGTCAAATATGGACAACTTTACAGCCATAACGTAAAAAAAAAATTAAAAACTAAAATCTTTTGTGGACCTTTTTTCTACTAATTGGAATCAGAAGGGAAGTCAATGAGTGACTTTTTTTTACCTTTGGGCCAAAAATATGTTCAGTAGGTCAAATATGGACAACTTTACAGCCATAACGTAAAAAAAAAATTAAAAACTAAAATCTTTTGTGGACCTTTTTTCTACTAATTGGAATCAGAAGGGAAGTCAATGAGTGACTTTTTTTTACCTTTGGGCCAAAAATATGTTCAGTAGGTCAAATATGGACAACTTTACAGCCATAACGTAAAAAAAAACAAAAAAAATTAAAATCTTTTGTGGACCTTTTTTCTACTAATTGGAATCAGAAGTTAAGTCAATGAGTGACTTTTTTTTTTTTACCTTTGGGCCGAAAATATGTTCAGTAGGTCAAATATGAACCTCTGTACAGCCATAAAATGTAAAAAAAAAATTACAATTAAAATCTTTTGTGGACCTTTTTTCTACTAATTGGAATCAGAAGGGAAGTCAATGAGTGACTTTTTTTTACCTTTGGGCCAAAAATATGTTCAGTAGGTCAAATATGGACAACTTTACAGCCATAACTTAATTTAAAAAAAAAAAATTAAAATCTTTTGTGGACCTTTTTTCTACTAATTGGAATCAGAAGGGAAGTCAATGAGTGACTTTTTTGACCTTTGGGCCAAAAATGTGTTCAGTAGGTCAATTATGGACAACTTTACAGCCATAACGTAATTTTTAAAAAAAAATTAAAATCTTTTGTGGACCTTTTTTCTACTAATTGGAATCAGAAGGGAAGTCAATGAGTGACTTTTTTTTACCTTTGGGCCAAAAATATGTTCAGTAGGTCAAAAATGGACAACTTTACAGCCATAACGTAAAAAAAAAAATTAAAAACTAAAATCTTTTGTGGACCTTTTTTCTACTAATTGGAATCAGAAGTTAAGTCAATGAGTGACTTTTTTTTTTTTACCTTTGGGCCAAAAATATGTTCAGTAGGTCAAATATGGACTTCTGTACAGCCATAAAATGTAAAAAATAAAAATAAAAAATAAAAATCTTTTGTGGACCTTTTTTCTACTAATTGGAATCAGAAGGGAAGTCAATGGGTGACTTTTTTTTACCTTTGGGCCAAAAATATGTTCAGTAGGTCAAATATGAACTTCTGTACAGCCATAAAATGTAAAAAAAAAATTACAATTAAAATCTTTTGTGGACCTTTTTTCTACTAATTGGAATCAGAAGGGAAGTCAATGAGTGACTTTTTTGACCTTTGGGCCAAAAATATGTTCAGTAGGTCAAATATGGACAACTTTACAGCCATAACGTAATTTTAAAAAAAAAATTAAAATCTTTTGTGGACCTTTTTTCTACTAATTGGAATCAGAAGGGAAGTCAATGAGTGACTTTTTTGACCTTTGGGCCAAAAATGTGTTCAGTAGGTAAATTATGGACAAATTTACAGCCATAACGTAATCTTTTTTTAAAAAATTAAAATCTTTTGTGGACCTTTTTTCTACTAATTGGAATCAGAAGGGAAGTCAATGAGTGACTTTTTTTTACCTTTGGGCCAAAAATATGTTCAGTAGGTCAAATATGGACTTCTGTACAGCCATAAAATGTAAAAAATAAAAATAAAAAATAAAAATCTTTTGTGGACCTTTTTTCTACTAATTGGAATCAGAAGGGAAGTCAATGGGTGACTTTTTTTTACCTTTGGGCCAAAAATATGTTCAGTAGGTCAAATATGAACTTCTGTACAGCCATAAAATGTAAAAAAAAAATTACAATTAAAATCTTTTGTGGACCTTTTTTCTACTAATTGGAATCAGAAGGGAAGTCAATGAGTGACTTTTTTGACCTTTGGGCCAAAAATATGTTCAGTAGGTCAAATATGGACAACTTTACAGCCATAACGTAATTTAAAAAAATTTTTTTAAATCTTTTGTGGACCTTTTTTCTACTAATTGGAATCAGAAGGGAAGTCAATGAGTGACTTTTTTGACCTTTGGGCCAAAAATGTGTTCAGTAGGTTAATTATGGACAAATTTACAGCCATAACGTAATCTTTTTTTAAAAAATTAAAATCTTTTGTGGACCTTTTTTCTACTAATTGGAATCAGAAGGGAAGTCAATGAGTGACTTTTTTGACCTTTGGGCCAAAAATGTGTTCAGTAGGTCAATTATGGACAACTTTACAGCCATAACGTAATATTTTTTTTAAAAATTAAAATCTTTTGTGGACCTTTTTTCTACTAATTGGAATCAGAAGGGAAGTCAATGAGTGACTTTTTTGACCTTTGGGCCAAAAATATGTTCAGTAGGTCAAATATGGACTTCTGTACAGCCATAAAATGTAAAAAAAAAAAAAAAAAAAAAAAATCTTTTGTGTACCTTTTTTCTACTAATTGGAATCAGAAGGGAAGTCAATGAGTGATTTTTTTTTTACCTTTGGGCCAAAAATATGTTCAGTAGGTCAAATATGGACTTCTGTACAGCCATAAAATGTAAAAAATAAAAATAAAAAATAAAAATCTTTTGTGGACCTTTTTTCTACTAATTGGAATCAGAAGGGAAGTCAATGGGTGACTTTTTTTTACCTTTGGGCCAAAAATATGTTCAGTAGGTCAAATATGAACTTCTGTACAGCCATAAAATGTAAAAAAAAAATTACAATTAAAATCTTTTGTGGACCTTTTTTCTACTAATTGGAATCAGAAGGGAAGTCAATGAGTGACTTTTTTGACCTTTGGGCCAAAAATATGTTCAGTAGGTCAAATATGGACAACTTTACAGCCATAACGTAATTTAAAAAAAAAAATTAAAATCTTTTGTGGACCTTTTTTCTACTAATTGGAATCAGAAGGGAAGTCAATGAGTGACTTTTTTGACCTTTGGGCCAAAAATGTGTTCAGTAGGTAAATTATGGACAAATTTACAGCCATAACGTAATCTTTTTTTAAAAAATTAAAATCTTTTGTGGACCTTTTTTCTACTAATTGGAATCAGAAGGGAAGTCAATGAGTTACTTTTTTACCTTTGGGCCAAAAATATGTTCAGTAGGTCAAATATGAACTTCTGTACAGCCATAAAATGTAAAAAAAAAATTACAATTAAAATCTTTTGTGGACCTTTTTTCTACTAATTGGAATCAGAAGGGAAGTCAATGAGTGACTTTTTTTACCTTTGGGCCAAAAATATGTTCAGTAGGTCAAATATGGACAACTTTACAGCCATAACGTAAAAAAAAAATTAAAAACTAAAATCTTTTGTGGACCTTTTTTCTACTAATTGGAATCAGAAGGGAAGTCAATGAGTGACTTTTTTTTACCTTTGGGCCAAAAATATGTTCAGTAGGTCAAATATGGACAACTTTACAGCCATAACTTAATTTAAAAAAAAAAAATTAAAATCTTTTGTGGACCTTTTTTCTACTAATTGGAATCAGAAGGGAAGTCAATGAGTGACTTTTTTGACCTTTGGGCCAAAAATGTGTTCAGTAGGTCAATTATGGACAACTTTACAGCCATAACGTAATTTTTAAAAAAAAAATTAAAATCTTTTGTGGACCTTTTTTCTACTAATTGGAATCAGAAGGGAAGTCAATGAGTGACTTTTTTTTACCTTTGGGCCAAAAATATGTTCAGTAGGTCAAAAATGGACAACTTTACAGCCATAACGTAAAAAAAAAAATTAAAAACTAAAATCTTTTGTGGACCTTTTTTCTACTAATTGGAATCAGAAGTTAAGTCAATGAGTGACTTTTTTTTTTTTACCTTTGGGCCAAAAATATGTTCAGTAGGTCAAATATGGACTTCTGTACAGCCATAAAATGTAAAAAATAAAAATAAAAAATAAAAATCTTTTGTGGACCTTTTTTCTACTAATTGGAATCAGAAGGGAAGTCAATGGGTGACTTTTTTTTACCTTTGGGCCAAAAATATGTTCAGTAGGTCAAATATGAACTTCTGTACAGCCATAAAATGTAAAAAAAAAATTACAATTCAAATCTTTTGTGGACCTTTTTTCTACTAATTGGAATCAGAAGGGAAGTCAATGAGTGACTTTTTTGACCTTTGGGCCAAAAATATGTTCAGTAGGTCAAATATGGACAACTTTACAGCCATAACGTAATTTTAAAAAAAAAATTAAAATCTTTTGTGGACCTTTTTTCTACTAATTGGAATCAGAAGGGAAGTCAATGAGTGACTTTTTTGACCTTTGGGCCAAAAATGTGTTCAGTAGGTAAATTATGGACAAATTTACAGCCATAACGTAATCTTTTTTTAAAAAATTTAAATCTTTTGTGGACCTTTTTTCTACTAATTGGAATCAGAAGGGAAGTCAATGAGTTACTTTTTTACCTTTGGGCCAAAAATATGTTCAGTAGGTCAAATATGAACTTCTGTACAGCCATAAAATGTAAAAAAAAAATTACAATTAAAATCTTTTGTGGACCTTTTTTCTACTAATTGGAATCAGAAGGGAAGTCAATGAGTGACTTTTTTTTACCTTTGGGCCAAAAATATGTTCAGTAGGTCAAATATGGACAACTTTACAGCCATAACGTAATTTAAAAAAAAAAAATTAAAATCTTTTGTGGACCTTTTTTCTACTAATTGGAATCAGAAGGGAAGTCAATGAGTGACTTTTTTGACCTTTGGGCCAAAAATGTGTTCAGTAGGTCAATTATGGACAACTTTACAGCCATAACGTAATTTAAAAAAAAAAAATTAAAATCTTTTGTGGACCTTTTTTCTACTAATTGGAATCAGAAGGGAAGTCAATGAGTGACTTTTTTTTACCTTTGGGCCAAAAATATGTTCAGTAGGTCAAAAATGGACAACTTTACAGCCATAACGTAAAAAAAAAAATTAAAAACTAAAATCTTTTGTGGACCTTTTTTCTACTAATTGGAATCAGAAGTTAAGTCAATGAGTGACTTTTTTTTTTTTACCTTTGGGCCAAAAATATGTTCAGTAGGTCAAATATGGACTTCTGTACAGCCATAAAATGTAAAAAAAAAATTACAATTAAAATCTTTTGTGGACCTTTTTTCTACTAATTGGAATCAGAAGGGAAGTCAATGAGTGACTTTTTTTACCTTTGGGCCAAAAATATGTTCAGTAGGTCAAATATGGACAACTTTACAGCCATAACGTAAAAAAAAAATTAAAAACTAAAATCTTTTGTGGACCTTTTTTCTACTAATTGGAATCAGAAGGGAAGTCAATGAGTGACTTTTTTTTACCTTTGGGCCAAAAATATGTTCAGTAGGTCAAATATGGACAACTTTACAGCCATAACGTAATTTAAAAAAAAAAAATTAAAATCTTTTGTGGACCTTTTTTCTACTAATTGGAATCAGAAGGGAAGTCAATGAGTGACTTTTTTTACCTTTGGGCCAAAAATATGTTCAGTAGGTCAAATATGGACAACTTTACAGCCATAACGTAAAAAAAAATTAAAAACTAAAATCTTTTGTGGACCTTTTTTCTACTAATTGGAATCAGAAGGGAAGTCAATGAGTGACTTTTTTTACCTTTGGGCCAAAAATATGTTCAGTAGGTCAAATATGGACAACTTTACAGCCATAACGTAAAAAAAAAATTAAAAACTAAAATCTTTTGTGGACCTTTTTTCTACTAATTGGAATCAGAAGGGAAGTCAATGAGTGACTTTTTTTTACCTTTGGGCCAAAAATATGTTCAGTAGGTCAAATATGGACAACTTTACAGCCATAACGTAAAAAAAAAATTAAAAACTAAAATCTTTTGTGGACCTTTTTTCTACTAATTGGAATCAGAAGGGAAGTCAATGAGTGACTTTTTTTTACCTTTGGGCCAAAAATATGTTCAGTAGGTCAAATATGGACAACTTTACAGCCATAACGTAAAAAAAAACAAAAAAAATTAAAATCTTTTGTGGACCTTTTTTCTACTAATTGGAATCAGAAGTTAAGTCAATGAGTGACTTTTTTTTTTTTACCTTTGGGCCGAAAATATGTTCAGTAGGTCAAATATGAACCTCTGTACAGCCATAAAATGTAAAAAAAAAATTACAATTAAAATCTTTTGTGGACCTTTTTTCTACTAATTGGAATCAGAAGGGAAGTCAATGAGTGACTTTTTTTTACCTTTGGGCCAAAAATATGTTCAGTAGGTCAAATATGGACAACTTTACAGCCATAACTTAATTTAAAAAAAAAAAATTAAAATCTTTTGTGGACCTTTTTTCTACTAATTGGAATCAGAAGGGAAGTCAATGAGTGACTTTTTTGACCTTTGGGCCAAAAATGTGTTCAGTAGGTCAATTATGGACAACTTTACAGCCATAACGTAATTTTTAAAAAAAAAATTAAAATCTTTTGTGGACCTTTTTTCTACTAATTGGAATCAGAAGGGAAGTCAATGAGTGACTTTTTTTTACCTTTGGGCCAAAAATATGTTCAGTAGGTCAAAAATGGACAACTTTACAGCCATAACGTAAAAAAAAAAATTAAAAACTAAAATCTTTTGTGGACCTTTTTTCTACTAATTGGAATCAGAAGTTAAGTCAATGAGTGACTTTTTTTTTTTAACCTTTGGGCCAAAAATATGTTCAGTAGGTCAAATATGGACTTCTGTACAGCCATAAAATGTAAAAAATAAAAATAAAAAATAAAAATCTTTTGTGGACCTTTTTTCTACTAATTGGAATCAGAAGGGAAGTCAATGGGTGACTTTTTTTTACCTTTGGGCCAAAAATATGTTCAGTAGGTCAAATATGAACTTCTGTACAGCCATAAAATGTAAAAAAAAAATTACAATTAAAATCTTTTGTGGACCTTTTTTCTACTAATTGGAATCAGAAGGGAAGTCAATGAGTGACTTTTTTGACCTTTGGGCCAAAAATATGTTCAGTAGGTCAAATATGGACAACTTTACAGCCATAACGTAATTTAAAAAAAAAAATTAAAATCTTTTGTGGACCTTTTTTCTACTAATTGGAATCAGAAGGGAAGTCAATGAGTGACTTTTTTGACCTTTGGGCCAAAAATGTGTTCAGTAGGTAAATTATGGACAAATTTACAGCCATAACGTAATCTTTTTTTAAAAAATTAAAATCTTTTGTGGACCTTTTTTCTACTAATTGGAATCAGAAGGGAAGTCAATGAGTTACTTTTTTACCTTTGGGCCAAAAATATGTTCAGTAGGTCAAATATGAACTTCTGTACAGCCATAAAATGTAAAAAAAAATTACAATTAAAATCTTTTGTGGACCTTTTTTCTACTAATTGGAATCAGAAGGGAAGTCAATGAGTGACTTTTTTTTACCTTTGGGCCAAAAATATGTTCAGTAGGTCAAATATGGACAACTTTACAGCCATAACGTAATTTAAAAAAAAAATATTAAAATCTTTTGTGGACCTTTTTTCTACTAATTGGAATCAGAAGGGAAGTCAATGAGTGACTTTTTTTTACCTTTGGGCCAAAAATATGTTCAGTAGGTCAAATATGGACTTCTGTACAGCCATAAAATGTAAAAAATAAAAATAAAAAATAAAAATCTTTTGTGGACCTTTTTTCTACTAATTGGAATCAGAAGGGAAGTCAATGGGTGACTTTTTTTTACCTTTGGGCCAAAAATATGTTCAGTAGGTCAAATATGAACTTCTGTACAGCCATAAAATGTAAAAAAAAAATTACAATTAAAATCTTTTGTGGACCTTTTTTCTACTAATTGGAATCAGAAGGGAAGTCAATGAGTGACTTTTTTGACCTTTGGGCCAAAAATGTGTTCAGTAGGTTAATTATGGACAAATTTACAGCCATAACGTAATCTTTTTTTAAAAAATTAAAATCTTTTGTGGACCTTTTTTCTACTAATTGGAATCAGAAGGGAAGTCAATGAGTGACTTTTTTGACCTTTGGGCCAAAAATGTGTTCAGTAGGTCAATTATGGACAACTTTACAGCCATAACGTAATATTTTTTTTAAAAATTAAAATCTTTTGTGGACCTTTTTTCTACTAATTGGAATCAGAAGGGAAGTCAATGAGTGACTTTTTTGACCTTTGGGCCAAAAATATGTTCAGTAGGTCAAATATGGACTTCTGTACAGCCATAAAATGTAAAAAAAAAAAAAAAAAAAAAAAATCTTTTGTGGACCTTTTTTCTACTAATTGGAATCAGAAGGGAAGTCAATGAGTGACTTTTTTGACCTTTGGGCCAAAAATATGTTCAGTAGGTCAAATATGGACTTCTGTACAGCCATAAAATGTAAAAAAAAAAAAAAAAAAAAAAAATCTTTTGTGTACCTTTTTTCTACTAATTGGAATCAGAAGGGAAGTCAATGAGTGACTTTTTTGACCTTTGGGCCAAAAATGTGTTCAGTAGGTAAATTATGGACAAATTTACAGCCATAACGTAATCTTTTTTTAAAAAATTAAAATCTTTTGTGGACCTTTTTTCTACTAATTGGAATCAGAAGGGAAGTCAATGAGTTACTTTTTTACCTTTGGGCCAAAAATATGTTCAGTAGGTCAAATATGAACTTCTGTACAGCCATAAAATGTAAAAAAAAATTACAATTAAAATCTTTTGTGGACCTTTTTTCTACTAATTGGAATCAGAAGGGAAGTCAATGAGTGACTTTTTTTTACCTTTGGGCCAAAAATATGTTCAGTAGGTCAAATATGGACAACTTTACAGCCATAACGTAATTTAAAAAAAAAATATTAAAATCTTTTGTGGACCTTTTTTCTACTAATTGGAATCAGAAGGGAAGTCAATGAGTGACTTTTTTTTACCTTTGGGCCAAAAATATGTTCAGTAGGTCAAATATGAACTTCTGTACAGCCATAAAATGTAAAAAAAAAAAATAAAAAATAAAAATCTTTTGTGGACCTTTTTTCTACTAATTGGAATCAGAAGGGAAGTCAATGGGTGACTTTTTTTTACCTTTGGGCCAAAAATATGTTCAGTAGGTCAAATATGAACTTCTGTACAGCCATAAAATGTAAAAAAAAAATTACAATTAAAATCTTTTGTGGACCTTTTTTCTACTAATTGGAATCAGAAGGGAAGTCAATGAGTGACTTTTTTGACCTTTGGGCCAAAAATATGTTCAGTAGGTCAAATATGGACAACTTTACAGCCATAACGTAATTTAAAAAAAATTTTTTAAATCTTTTGTGGACCTTTTTTCTACTAATTGGAATCAGAAGGGAAGTCAATGAGTGACTTTTTTGACCTTTGGGCCAAAAATGTGTTCAGTAGGTTAATTATGGACAAATTTACAGCCATAACGTAATCTTTTTTTAAAAAATTAAAATCTTTTGTGGACCTTTTTTCTACTAATTGGAATCAGAAGGGAAGTCAATGAGTGACTTTTTTGACCTTTGGGCCAAAAATGTGTTCAGTAGGTCAATTATGGACAACTTTACAGCCATAACGTAATATTTTTTTTAAAAATTAAAATCTTTTGTGGACCTTTTTTCTACTAATTGGAATCAGAAGGGAAGTCAATGAGTGACTTTTTTGACCTTTGGGCCAAAAATATGTTCAGTAGGTCAAATATGGACTTCTGTACAGCCATAAAATGTAAAAAAAAAAAAAAAAAAAAAAAATCTTTTGTGTACCTTTTTTCTACTAATTGGAATCAGAAGGGAAGTCAATGAGTGATTTTTTTTTTACCTTTGGGCCAAAAATATGTTCAGTAGGTCAAATATGGACTTCTGTACAGCCATAAAATGTAAAAAATAAAAATAAAAAATAAAAATCTTTTGTGGACCTTTTTTCTACTAATTGGAATCAGAAGGGAAGTCAATGGGTGACTTTTTTTTACCTTTGGGCCAAAAATATGTTCAGTAGGTCAAATATGAACTTCTGTACAGCCATAAAATGTAAAAAAAAAATTACAATTAAAATCTTTTGTGGACCTTTTTTCTACTAATTGGAATCAGAAGGGAAGTCAATGAGTGACTTTTTTGACCTTTGGGCCAAAAATATGTTCAGTAGGTCAAATATGGACAACTTTACAGCCATAACGTAATTTTAAAAAAAAAATTAAAATCTTTTGTGGACCTTTTTTCTACTAATTGGAATCAGAAGGGAAGTCAATGAGTGACTTTTTTGACCTTTGGGCCAAAAATGTGTTCAGTAGGTAAATTATGGACAAATTTACAGCCATAACGTAATCTTTTTTTAAAAAATTAAAATCTTTTGTGGACCTTTTTTCTACTAATTGGAATCAGAAGGGAAGTCAATGAGTTACTTTTTTACCTTTGGGCCAAAAATATGTTCAGTAGGTCAAATATGAACTTCTGTACAGCCATAAAATGTAAAAAAAAAATTACAATTAAAATCTTTTGTGGACCTTTTTTCTACTAATTGGAATCAGAAGGGAAGTCAATGAGTGACTTTTTTTACCTTTGGGCCAAAAATATGTTCAGTAGGTCAAATATGGACAACTTTACAGCCATAACGTAAAAAAAAAATTAAAAACTAAAATCTTTTGTGGACCTTTTTTCTACTAATTGGAATCAGAAGGGAAGTCAATGAGTGACTTTTTTTTACCTTTGGGCCAAAAATATGTTCAGTAGGTCAAATATGGACAACTTTACAGCCATAACGTAATTTAAAAAAAAAAAATTAAAATCTTTTGTGGACCTTTTTTCTACTAATTGGAATCAGAAGGGAAGTCAATGAGTGACTTTTTTGACCTTTGGGCCAAAAATGTGTTCAGTAGGTCAATTATGGACAACTTTACAGCCATAACGTAATTTTTAAAAAAAAAATTAAAATCTTTTGTGGACCTTTTTTCTACTAATTGGAATCAGAAGGGAAGTCAATGAGTGACTTTTTTTTACCTTTGGGCCAAAAATATGTTCAGTAGGTCAAAAATGGACAACTTTACAGCCATAACGTAAAAAAAAAAATTAAAAACTAAAATCTTTTGTGGACCTTTTTTCTACTAATTGGAATCAGAAGTTAAGTCAATGAGTGACTTTTTTTTTTTTACCTTTGGGCCAAAAATATGTTCAGTAGGTCAAATATGGACTTCTGTACAGCCATAAAATGTAAAAAATAAAAATAAAAAATAAAAATCTTTTGTGGACCTTTTTTCTACTAATTGGAATCAGAAGGGAAGTCAATGGGTGACTTTTTTTTACCTTTGGGCCAAAAATATGTTCAGTAGGTCAAATATGAACTTCTGTACAGCCATAAAATGTAAAAAAAAAATTACAATTAAAATCTTTTGTGGACCTTTTTTCTACTAATTGGAATCAGAAGGGAAGTCAATGAGTGACTTTTTTGACCTTTGGGCCAAAAATATGTTCAGTAGGTCAAATATGGACAACTTTACAGCCATAACGTAATTTAAAAAAAAAAATTAAAATCTTTTGTGGACCTTTTTTCTACTAATTGGAATCAGAAGGGAAGTCAATGAGTGACTTTTTTGACCTTTGGGCCAAAAATGTGTTCAGTAGGTAAATTATGGACAAATTTACAGCCATAACGTAATCTTTTTTTAAAAAATTTAAATCTTTTGTGGACCTTTTTTCTACTAATTGGAATCAGAAGGGAAGTCAATGAGTTACTTTTTTACCTTTGGGCCAAAAATATGTTCAGTAGGTCAAATATGAACTTCTGTACAGCCATAAAATGTAAAAAAAAAATTACAATTAAAATCTTTTGTGGACCTTTTTTCTACTAATTGGAATCAGAAGGGAAGTCAATGAGTGACTTTTTTTTACCTTTGGGCCAAAAATATGTTCAGTAGGTCAAATATGGACAACTTTACAGCCATAACGTAATTTAAAAAAAAAATATTAAAATCTTTTGTGGACCTTTTTTCTACTAATTGGAATCAGAAGGGAAGTCAATGAGTGACTTTTTTGACCTTTGGGCCAAAAATGTGTTCAATAGGTCAATTATGGACAACTTTACAGCCATAACGTAATTTTTTAAAAAAAAATTAAAATCTTTTGTGGACCTTTTTTCTACTAATTGGAATCAGAAGGGAAGTCAATGAGTGACTTTTTTTTACCTTTGGGCCAAAAATATGTTCAGTAGGTCAAATATGGACTTCTGTACAGCCATAAAATGTAAAAAATAAAAATAAAAAATAAAAATCTTTTGTGGACCTTTTTTCTACTAATTGGAATCAGAAGGGAAGTCAATGGGTGACTTTTTTTTACCTTTGGGCCAAAAATATGTTCAGTAGGTCAAATATGAACTTCTGTACAGCCATAAAATGTAAAAAAAAAATTACAATTAAAATCTTTTGTGGACCTTTTTTCTACTAATTGGAATCAGAAGGGAAGTCAATGAGTGACTTTTTTGACCTTTGGGCCAAAAATATGTTCAGTAGGTCAAATATGGACAACTTTACAGCCATAACGTAATTTTAAAAAAAAAATTAAAATCTTTTGTGGACCTTTTTTCTACTAATTGGAATCAGAAGGGAAGTCAATGAGTGACTTTTTTGACCTTTGGGCCAAAAATGTGTTCAGTAGGTAAATTATGGACAAATTTACAGCCATAACGTAATCTTTTTTTAAAAAATTAAAATCTTTTGTGGACCTTTTTTCTACTAATTGGAATCAGAAGGGAAGTCAATGAGTTACTTTTTTACCTTTGGGCCAAAAATATGTTCAGTAGGTCAAATATGAACTTCTGTACAGCCATAAAATGTAAAAAAAAAATTACAATTAAAATCTTTTGTGGACCTTTTTTCTACTAATTGGAATCAGAAGGGAAGTCAATGAGTGACTTTTTTTACCTTTGGGCCAAAAATATGTTCAGTAGGTCAAATATGGACAACTTTACAGCCATAACGTAAAAAAAAAATTAAAAACTAAAATCTTTTGTGGACCTTTTTTCTACTAATTGGAATCAGAAGGGAAGTCAATGAGTGACTTTTTTTTACCTTTGGGCCAAAAATATGTTCAGTAGGTCAAATATGGACAACTTTACAGCCATAACGTAATTTAAAAAAAAAAAATTAAAATCTTTTGTGGACCTTTTTTCTACTAATTGGAATCAGAAGGGAAGTCAATGAGTGACTTTTTTGACCTTTGGGCCAAAAATATGTTCAGTAGGTCAAATATGGACAACTTTACAGCCATAACGTAAAAAAAAAATTAAAAACTAAAATCTTTTGTGGACCTTTTTTCTACTAATTGGAATCAGAAGGGAAGTCAATGAGTGACTTTTTTTACCTTTGGGCCAAAAATATGTTCAGTAGGTCAAATATGGACAACTTTACAGCCATAACGTAAAAAAAAAATTAAAAACTAAAATCTTTTGTGGACCTTTTTTCTACTAATTGGAATCAGAAGGGAAGTCAATGAGTGACTTTTTTTTACCTTTGGGCCAAAAATATGTTCAGTAGGTCAAATATGGACAACTTTACAGCCATAACGTAATTTAAAAAAAAAAAATTTAAATCTTTTGTGGACCTTTTTTCTACTAATTGGAATCAGAAGGGAAGTCAATGAGTGACTTTTTTGACCTTTGGGCCAAAAATGTGTTCAGTAGGTCAATTATGGACAACTTTACAGCCATAACGTAATTTTTAAAAAAAAAATTAAAATCTTTTGTGGACCTTTTTTCTACTAATTGGAATCAGAAGGGAAGTCAATGAGTGACTTTTTTTTACCTTTGGGCCAAAAATATGTTCAGTAGGTCAAAAATGGACAACTTTACAGCCATAACGTAAAAAAAAAAATTAAAAACTAAAATCTTTTGTGGACCTTTTTTCTACTAATTGGAATCAGAAGTTAAGTCAATGAGTGACTTTTTTTTTTTTACCTTTGGGCCAAAAATATGTTCAGTAGGTCAAATATGGACTTCTGTACAGCCATAAAATGTAAAAAAAAAATTACAATTAAAATCTTTTGTGGACCTTTTTTCTACTAATTGGAATCAGAAGGGAAGTCAATGAGTGACTTTTTTTACCTTTGGGCCAAAAATATGTTCAGTAGGTCAAATATGGACAACTTTACAGCCATAACGTAAAAAAAAAATTAAAAACTAAAATCTTTTGTGGACCTTTTTTCTACTAATTGGAATCAGAAGGGAAGTCAATGAGTGACTTTTTTTTACCTTTGGGCCAAAAATATGTTCAGTAGGTCAAATATGGACAACTTTACAGCCATAACGTAATTTAAAAAAAAAAAATTTAAATCTTTTGTGGACCTTTTTTCTACTAATTGGAATCAGAAGGGAAGTCAATGAGTGACTTTTTTTACCTTTGTGCCAAAAATATGTTCAGTAGGTCAAATATGGACAACTTTACAGCCATAACGTAAAAAAAAAATTAAAAACTAAAATCTTTTGTGGACCTTTTTTCTACTAATTGGAATCAGAAGGGAAGTCAATGAGTGACTTTTTTTACCTTTGGGCCAAAAATATGTTCAGTAGGTCAAATATGGACAACTTTACAGCCATAACGTAAAAAAAAAATTAAAAACTAAAATCTTTTGTGGACCTTTTTTCTACTAATTGGAATCAGAAGGGAAGTCAATGAGTGACTTTTTTTTACCTTTGGGCCAAAAATATGTTCAGTAGGTCAAATATGGACAACTTTACAGCCATAACGTAAAAAAAAAATTAAAAACTAAAATCTTTTGTGGACCTTTTTTCTACTAATTGGAATCAGAAGGGAAGTCAATGAGTGACTTTTTTTAACCTTTGGGCCAAAAATATGTTCAGTAGGTCAAATATGGACAACTTTACAGCCATAACGTAATTTAAAAAAAAAAAATTAAAATCTTTTGTGGACCTTTTTTCTACTAATTGGAATCAGAAGGGAAGTCAATGAGTGACTTTTTTGACCTTTGGGCCAAAAATGTGTTCAGTAGGTCAATTATGGACAACTTTACAGCCATAACGTAATTTTTAAAAAAAAAAATTAAAATCTTTTGTGGACCTTTTTTCTACTAATTGGAATCAGAAGGGAAGTCAATGAGTGACTTTTTTTTACCTTTGGGCCAAAAATATGTTCAGTAGGTCAAAAATGGACAACTTTACAGCCATAACGTAATCTTTTTTTAAAAAATTAAAATCTTTTGTGGACCTTTTTTCTACTAATTGGAATCAGAAGGGAAGTCAATGAGTGACTTTTTTGACCTTTGGGCCAAAAATATGTTCAGTAGGTCAAATATGGACAACTTTACAGCCATAACGTAATTTAAAAAAAAAAATTAAAATCTTTTGTGGACCTTTTTTCTACTAATTGGAATCAGAAGGGAAGTCAATGAGTGACTTTTTTGACCTTTGGGCCAAAAATGTGTTCAGTAGGTAAATTATGGACAAATTTACAGCCATAACGTAATCTTTTTTTAAAAAATTAAAATCTTTTGTGGACCTTTTTTCTACTAATTGGAATCAGAAGGGAAGTCAATGAGTTACTTTTTTACCTTTGGGCCAAAAATATGTTCAGTAGGTCAAATATGAACTTCTGTACAGCCATAAAATGTAAAAAAAAAATTACAATTAAAATCTTTTGTGGACCTTTTTTCTACTAATTGGAATCAGAAGGGAAGTCAATGAGTGACTTTTTTTACCTTTGGGCCAAAAATATGTTCAGTAGGTCAAATATGAACTTCTGTACAGCCATAAAATGTAAAAAAAAAATTACAATTAAAATCTTTTGTGGACCTTTTTTCTACTAATTGGAATCAGAAGGGAAGTCAATGAGTGACTTTTTTTTACCTTTGGGCCAAAAATATGTTCAGTAGGTCAAATATGGACAACTTTACAGCCATAACGTAATTTAAAAAAAAAAAATTAAAATCTTTTGTGGACCTTTTTTCTACTAATTGGAATCAGAAGGGAAGTCAATGAGTGACTTTTTTGACCTTTGGGCCAAAAATGTGTTCAGTAGGTCAATTATGGACAACTTTACAGCCATAACGTAATTTTTAAAAAAAAAATTAAAATCTTTTGTGGACCTTTTTTCTACTAATTGGTATCAGAAGGGAAGTCAATGAGTGACTTTTTTTTACCTTTGGGCCAAAAATATGTTCAGTAGGTCAAATATGGACTTCTGTACAGCCATAAAATGTAAAAAAAAAAAAAAAAAAAAAAAAAATCTTTTGTGTACCTTTTTTCTACTAATTGGAATCAGAAGGGAAGTCAATGAGTGACTTTTTTTTACCTTTGGGCCAAAAATATGTTCAGTAGGTCAAATATGGACTTCTGTACAGCCATAAAATGTAAAAAATAAAAATAAAAAATAAAAATCTTTTGTGGACCTTTTAGCTACTAATTGGAATCAGAAGGGAAGTCAATGGGTGACTTTTTTTCACCTTTGGGCCAAAAATATGTTCAGTAGGTCAAATATGAACTTCTGTACAGCCATAAAATGTAAAAAAAAAATTACAATTAAAATCTTTTGTGGACCTTTTTTCTACTAATTGGAATCAGAAGGGAAGTCAATGGGTGACTTTTTTTTACCTTTGGGCCAAAAATATGTTCAGTAGGTCAAATATGAACTTCTGTACAGCCATAAAATGTAAAAAAAAAATTACAATTAAAATCTTTTGTGGACCTTTTTTCTACTAATTGGAATCAGAAGGGAAGTCAATGAGTGACTTTTTTTACCTTTGGGCCAAAAATATGTTCAGTAGGTCAAATATGGACAACTTTACAGCCATAACGTAAAAAAAAAATTAAAAACTAAAATCTTTTGTGGACCTTTTTTCTACTAATTGGAATCAGAAGGGAAGTCAATGAGTGACTTTTTTTTTTTTACCTTTGGGCCAAAAATATGTTCAGTAGGTCAATTATGGACAACTTTACAGCCATAATGTAAATTTTTCTTAAAAATTTAAATCTTTTGTGGACCTTTTTTCTACTAATTGGAATCAGAAGGGAAGTCAATGAGTGACTTTTTTTACCTTTGGGCCAAAAATATGTTCAGTAGGTCAATTATGGACAACTTTACAGCCATAAAATGTAAAAAAAAAAATTACAATTAAAATCTTTTGTGGACCTTTTTTCTACTAATTGGAATCAGAAGGGAAGTCAATGAGTGACTTTTTTGACCTTGGGGACAAAAATATGTTCAGTAAGTCAAATATGAACTTCTGTACAGCCATAAAATGTAAAAAAAAAAATTACAATTAAAATCTTTTGTGGACCTTTTTTCTACTAATTGGAATCAGAAGGGAAGTCAATGGGTGACTTTTTTTTACCTTTGGGCCAAAAATATGTTCAGTAGGTCAAATATGGACTTCTGTACAGCCATAAAATGTAAAAAATAAAAATAAAAAATAAAAATCTTTTGTGGACCTTTTTCCTACTTAATTGGAATCAGAAGGGAAGTCAATGGGTGACTTTTTTTTACCTTTGGGCCAAAAATATGTTCAGTAGGTCAATTATGGACAACTTTACAGCCATAACGTAAAAAAAATATTAAAAACTAAAATCTTTTGTGGACCTTTTTTCTACTAATTGGAATCAGAAGGGAAGTCAATGAGTGACTTTTTTTTACCTTTGGGCCAAAAATATGTTCAGTAGGTCAAATATGGACAACTTTACAGCCATAACGTAATTTAAAAAAAAAAAATTAAAATCTTTTGTGGACCTTTTTTCTACTAATTGGAATCAGAAGGGAAGTCAATGAGTGACTTTTTTTTACCTTTGGGCCAAAAATATGTTCAGTAGGTAAATTATGGACAACTTTACAGCCATAACGTAATCTTTTTTTTAAAAATTAAAATCTTTTGTGGACCTTTTTTCTACTAATTGGAATCAGAAGGGAAGTCAATGAGTTACTTTTTTACGTTTGGGCCAAAAATATGTTCAGTAAGTCAAATATGAACTTCTGTACAGCCATAACGTACAAAAAAAATAAAAAAAAATAAACATTTTGTGGACCTTTTCACTACTAATTGGAATCAGAAGGGAAGTCAATGAGTGATTTTTTTTACCTTTGGGCCAAAAATATGTTCAGTAGGTCAAATATGGACAACTTTACAGCCATAACGTAATTAAAAAAAAAAAAATTAAAATCTTTTGTGGACCTTTTTTCTACTAATTGGAATCAGAAGGGAAGTCAATGAGTGACTTTTTTGACCTTTGGGCCAAAAATATGTTCAGTAGGTCAAATATGGACTTCTGTACAGCCATAAAATGTAAAAAATAAAAATAAAAAATAAAAATCTTTTGTGGACCTTTTAGCTACTAATTGGAATCAGAAGGGAAGTCAATGGGTGACTTTTTTTTTTACCTTTGGGCCAAAAATATGTTCAGTAGGTCAAATATGAACTTCTGTACAGCCATAAAATGTAAAAAAAAAATTACAATTAAAATCTTTTGTGGACCTTTTTTCTACTAATTGGAATCAGAAGGGAAGTCAATGAGTGACTTTTTTTACCTTTGGGCCAAAAATATGTTCAGTAGGTCAAATATGGACAACTTTACAGCCATAACGTTAAAAAAAATTTAAAAACTAAAATCTTTTGTGGACCTTTTTTCTACTAATTGGAATCAGAAGGGAAGTCAATGAGTGACTTTTTTTTACCTTTGGGCCAAAAATATGTTCAGTAGGTCAAATATGGACAACTTTACAGCCATAACGTAATTTTAAAAAAAAAATATAAAAATCTTTTGTGGACCTTTTTTCTACTAATTGGAATCAGAAGGGAAGTCAATGAGTGACTTTTTTGACCTTTGGGCCAAAAATGTGTTCAGTAGGTCAATTATGGACAACTTTACAGCCATAACGTAATTAAAAAAAAAAAAAAATTAAAATCTTTTGTGGACCTTTTTTCTACTAATTGGAATCAGAAGGGAAGTCAATGAGTGACTATTTTTTACCTTTGGGCCAAAAATATGTTCAGTAGGTCAAATATGGACAACTTTACAGCCATAACGTAATTTAAAAAAAAAAAATTAAAATCTTTTGTGGACCTTTTTTCTACTAATTGGAATCAGAAGGGAAGTCAATGAGTGACTTTTTTGACCTTTGGGCCAAAAATGTGTTCAGTAGGTCAATTATGGACAACTTTACAGCCATAACGTTATTTTTTTTTTTTTAAATTAAATCTTTTGTGGACCTTTTTTCTACTAATTGGAATCAGAAGGGAAGTCAATGAGTGACTTTTTTTTACCTTTGGGCCAAAAATATGTTCAGTAGGTCAAATATGGACAACTTTACAGCCATAACGTAAAATTTTTTTTTTAAAATTAAAATCTTTTGTGGACCTTTTTCTACTAATTGGAATCAGAAGGGAAGTCAATGAGTGACTTTTTTTTTTACCTTTGGGCCAAAAATATGTTCAGTAGGTCAAATATGGACTTCTGTACAGCCATAAAATGTAAAAAACAAAAAAACAAAAAAAAAATCTTTTGTGTACCTTTTTTCTACTAATTGGAATCAGAAGGGAAGTCAATGAGTGACTTTTTTTTACCTTTGGGCCAAAAATATGTTCAGTAGGTCAAATATGGACTTCTGTACAGCCATAAAATGTAAAAAATAAAAATAAAAAATAAAAATCTTTTGTGGACCTTTTAGCTACTAATTGGAATCAGAAGGGAAGTCAATGGGTGACTTTTTTTTTTACCTTTGGGCCAAAAATATGTTCAGTAGGTCAAATATGAACTTCTGTACAGCCATAAAATGTAAAAAAAAAATTACAATTAAAATCTTTTGTGGACCTTTTTTCTACTAATTGGAATCAGAAGGGAAGTCAATGGGTGACTTTTTTTTACCTTT
This sequence comes from Romanogobio albipinnatus, assembly GCA_023566225.1. Taxonomy (NCBI): domain Eukaryota; kingdom Metazoa; phylum Chordata; class Actinopteri; order Cypriniformes; family Gobionidae; genus Romanogobio; species Romanogobio albipinnatus. The sequence goes on along the minus strand of CM042247.1, from coordinate 58,145,748 downwards.
GGGCCAAAAATATGTTCAGTAGGTCAAATATGAACTTCTGTACAGCCATAAAATGTAAAAAAAAAATTACAATTAAAATCTTTTGTGGACCTTTTTTCTACTATTTGGAATCAGAAGGGAAGTCAATGAGTGACTTTTTTTTACCTTTGGGCCAAAAATATGTTCAGTAGGTCAATTATGGACAACTTTACAGCCATAAAATGTAAAATAAAAAATTACAATTAAAATCTTTTGTGGACCTTTTTTCTACTAATTGGAATCAGAAGAGAAGTCAATGAGTGACTTTTTTGACCTTGGGGACAAAAATATGTTCAGTAAGTCAAATATGAACTTCTGTACAGCCATAAAATGTAAAAAAAAAATTACAATTAAAATCTTTTGTGGACCTTTTTTCTACTAATTGGAATCAGAAGGGAAGTCAATGGGTGACTTTTTTTTACCTTTGGGCCAAAAATATGTTCAGTAGGTCAAATATGAACTTCTGTACAGCCATAAAATGTAAAAAAAAAAATTACAATTAAAATCTTTTGTGGACCTTTTTTCTACCAATTGGAATCAGAAGGGAAGTCAATGAGTGACTTTTTTTTACCTTTGGGCCAAAAATATGTTCAGTAGGTCAAATATGGACAACTTTACAGCCATAACGTAAAAAAAAAATTAAAAACTAAAATCTTTTCTGGACCTTTTTTCTAATAATTGGAATCAGAAGGGAAGTCAATGAGTGACTTTTTTTTTTTACCTTTGGGCCAAAAATATGTTCAGTAGGTCAAATATGGACAACTTTACAGCCATAACGTAATTTAAAAAAAAAAAATTAAAATCTTTTGTGGACCTTTTTTCTACTAATTGGAATCAGAAGGGAAGTCAATGAGTGACTTTTTTGACCTTTGGGCCAAAAATGTGTTCAGTAGGTCAATAATGGACAACTTTACAGCCATAACGTAATTAAAAAAAAAAAAAAAAAATCTTTTGTGGACCTTTTTTCTACTAATTGGAATCAGAAAGAAAGTCAATGAGTGACTTTTTTTACCTTTAGGCCAAAAATATGTTCAGTAGGTCAAATATGGACTTCTGTACAGCCATAAAATGTAAAAATAACAAAAAACAAAAAAAAAATCTTTTGTGGACCTTTTTTCTTCTAATTGGAATCAGAAGGGAAGTCAATGAGTGACTTTTTTTTACCTTTGGGCCAAAAATATGTTCAGTAGGTCAAATATGGACAACTTTACAGCCATAACGTAAAAAAAAATTAAAAATTAAAATCTTTTGTGGACCTTTTTTCTACTAATTGGAATCAGAAGGGAAGTCAATGAGTGACTTTTTTTTTACCTTTGGGCCAAAAATATGTTCAGTAGGTCAAATATGGACAACTTTACAGCCATAACGTTAAAAAAAAAATTAAAAATTAAAATCTTTTGTGGACCTTTTTTCTACTAATTGGAATCAGAAGGGAAGTCAATGAGTGACTTTTTTTTACCTTTGGGCCAAAAATATGTTCAGTAGGTCAAATATGAACTTCTGTACAGCCAGAAAATGTAAAAAAAAAATTACAATTAAAATCTTTTGTGGACCTTTTTTCTACTAATTGGAATCAGAAGGGAAGTCAATGGGTGACTTTTTTTTACCTTTGTGCCAAAAATATGTTCAGTAGGTCAAATATGAACTTCTGTACAGCCATAAAATGTAAAAAAAAATTACAATTAAAATCTTTTGTGGACCTTTTTTCTACTAATTGGAATCAGAAGGGAAGTCAATGAGTGACTTTTTTGACCTTTGGGCCAAAAATGTGTTCAGTAGGTCAATTATGGACAACTTTACAGCCATAACGTTATTTTTTTTTTTTTAAATTAAATCTTTTGTGGACCTTTTTTCTACTAATTGGAATCAGAAGGGAAGTCAATGAGTGACTTTTTTTTACCTTTGGGCCAAAAATATGTTCAGTAGGTCAAATATGGACAACTTTACAGCCATAACGTAAAATTTTTTTTTTAAAATTAAAATCTTTTGTGGACCTTTTTCTACTAATTGGAATCAGAAGGGAAGTCAATGAGTGACTTTTTTTTTTACCTTTGGGCCAAAAATATGTTCAGTAGGTCAAATATGGACTTCTGTACAGCCATAAAATGTAAAAAACAAAAAAACAAAAAAAAAATCTTTTGTGTACCTTTTTTCTACTAATTGGAATCAGAAGGGAAGTCAATGAGTGACTTTTTTTTACCTTTGGGCCAAAAATATGTTCAGTAGGTCAAATATGGACTTCTGTACAGCCATAAAATGTAAAAAATAAAAATAAAAAATAAAAATCTTTTGTGGACCTTTTAGCTACTAATTGGAATCAGAAGGGAAGTCAATGGGTGACTTTTTTTTTTACCTTTGGGCCAAAAATATGTTCAGTAGGTCAAATATGAACTTCTGTACAGCCATAAAATGTAAAAAAAAAATTACAATTAAAATCTTTTGTGGACCTTTTTTCTACTAATTGGAATCAGAAGGGAAGTCAATGGGTGACTTTTTTTTACCTTTGGGCCAAAAATATGTTCAGTAGGTCAAATATGAACTTCTGTACAGCCATAAAATGTAAAAAAAAAAATTACAATTAAAATCTTTTGTGGACCTTTTTTCTACCAATTGGAATCAGAAGGGAAGTCAATGAGTGACTTTTTTTTACCTTTGGGCCAAAAATATGTTCAGTAGGTCAAATATGGACAACTTTACAGCCATAACGTAAAAAAAAAATTAAAAACTAAAATCTTTTCTGGACCTTTTTTCTAATAATTGGAATCAGAAGGGAAGTCAATGAGTGACTTTTTTTTTTTACCTTTGGGCCAAAAATATGTTCAGTAGGTCAAATATGGACAACTTTACAGCCATAACGTAATTTAAAAAAAAAAAATTAAAATCTTTTGTGGACCTTTTTTCTACTAATTGGAATCAGAAGGGAAGTCAATGAGTGACTTTTTTGACCTTTGGGCCAAAAATGTGTTCAGTAGGTCAATAATGGACAACTTTACAGCCATAACGTAATTAAAAAAAAAAAAAAAAAATCTTTTGTGGACCTTTTTTCTACTAATTGGAATCAGAAAGAAAGTCAATGAGTGACTTTTTTTACCTTTAGGCCAAAAATATGTTCAGTAGGTCAAATATGGACTTCTGTACAGCCATAAAATGTAAAAATAACAAAAAACAAAAAAAAAATCTTTTGTGGACCTTTTTTCTTCTAATTGGAATCAGAAGGGAAGTCAATGAGTGACTTTTTTTTACCTTTGGGCCAAAAATATGTTCAGTAGGTCAAATATGGACAACTTTACAGCCATAACGTAAAAAAAAATTAAAAATTAAAATCTTTTGTGGACCTTTTTTCTACTAATTGGAATCAGAAGGGAAGTCAATGAGTGACTTTTTTTTTACCTTTGGGCCAAAAATATGTTCAGTAGGTCAAATATGGACAACTTTACAGCCATAACGTTAAAAAAAAAATTAAAAATTAAAATCTTTTGTGGACCTTTTTTCTACTAATTGGAATCAGAAGGGAAGTCAATGAGTGACTTTTTTTTACCTTTGGGCCAAAAATATGTTCAGTAGGTCAAATATGAACTTCTGTACAGCCAGAAAATGTAAAAAAAAAATTACAATTAAAATCTTTTGTGGACCTTTTTTCTACTAATTGGAATCAGAAGGGAAGTCAATGGGTGACTTTTTTTTACCTTTGTGCCAAAAATATGTTCAGTAGGTCAAATATGAACTTCTGTACAGCCATAAAATGTAAAAAAAAATTACAATTAAAATCTTTTGTGGACCTTTTTTCTACTAATTGGAATCAGAAGGGAAGTCAATGAGTGACTTTTTTTTACCTTTGGGCCAAAAATATGTTCAGTAGGTCAAATATGAACCTCTGTACAGCCATAAAATGTAAAAAAAAAATTACAATTAAAATCTTTTGTGGACCTTTTTTCTACTAATTGGAAACAGAAGGGAAGTCAATGAGTGACTTTTTTTTACCTTTGGGCCAAAAATATGTTCAGTAGGTCAAATATGGACAACTTTACAGCCATAACGTAATTTAAAAAAAAAAAATTAAAATCTTTTGTGGACCTTTTTTCTACTAATTGGAATCAGAAGGGAAGTCAATGAGTGACTTTTTTGACCTTTGGGCCAAAAATGTGTTCAGTAGGTCAATTATGGACAACTTTACAGCCATAACGTAAAAAAAAAAATTAAAAACTAAAATCTTTTGTGGACCTTTTTTCTACTAATTGGAATCAGAAGGGAAGTCAATGAGTGACTTTTTTTTTACCTTTGGGCCAAAAATATGTTCAGTAGGTCAAATATGGACTTCTGTACAGCCATAAAATGTAAAATGTAAAAAATAAAAATAAAAAATAAAAATCTTTTGTGGACCTTTTTCCTACTTAATTGGAATCAGAAGGGAAGTCAATGGGTGACTTTTTTTTACCTTTGGGCCAAAAATATGTTCAGTAGGTCAAATATGAACTTCTGTACAGCCATAAAATGTAAAAAAAAATTACAATTAAAATCTTTTGTGGACCTTTTTTCTACTAATTGGAATCAGAAGGGAAGTCAATGAGTGACTTTTTTTACCTTTGGGCCAAAAATATGTTCAGTAGGTCAAATATGGACAACTTTACAGCCATAACGTAATTTAAAAAAAAAAAATTAAAATCTTTTGTGGACCTTTTTTCTACTAATTGGAATCAGAAGGGAAGTCAATGAGTGACTTTTTTGACCTTTGGGCCAAAAATGTGTTCAGTAGGTAAATTATGGACAAATTTACAGCCATAACGTAATCTTTTTTTAAAAAATTAAAATCTTTTGTGGACCTTTTTTCTACTAATTGGAATCAGAAGGGAAGTCAATGAGTTACTTTTTTACCTTTGGGCCAAAAATATGTTCAGTAGGTCAAATATGAACTTCTGTACAGCCATAAAATGTAAAAAAAAAATTACAATTAAAATCTTTTGTGGACCTTTTTTCTACTAATTGGAATCAGAAGGGAAGTCAATGAGTGACTTTTTTTACCTTTGGGCCAAAAATATGTTCAGTAGGTCAAATATGGACAACTTTACAGCCATAACGTAAAAAAAAAATTAAAAACTAAAATCTTTTGTGGACCTTTTTTCTACTAATTGGAATCAGAAGGGAAGTCAATGAGTGACTTTTTTTTACCTTTGGGCCAAAAATATGTTCAGTAGGTCAAATATGGACAACTTTACAGCCATAACGTAATTTAAAAAAAAAATATTAAAATCTTTTGTGGACCTTTTTTCTACTAATTGGAATCAGAAGGGAAGTCAATGAGTGACTTTTTTGACCTTTGGGCCAAAAATGTGTTCAGTAGGTCAATTATGGACAACTTTACAGCCATAACGTAATTTAAAAAAAAAAAATTAAAATCTTTTGTGGACCTTTTTTCTACTAATTGGAATCAGAAGGGAAGTCAATGAGTGACTTTTTTTTACCTTTGGGCCAAAAATATGTTCAGTAGGTCAAAAATGGACAACTTTACAGCCATAACGTAATTAAAAAAAAAAAAATTTAAAATCTTTTGTGGACCTTTTTTCTACTAATTGGAATCAGAAGGGAAGTCAATGAGTGACTTTTTTGACCTTTGGGCCAAAAATGTGTTCAGTAGGTCAATTATGGACAACTTTACAGCCATAACGTAATTTTAAAAAAAAAAATTAAAATCTTTTGTGGACCTTTTTTCTACTAATTGGAATCAGAAGGGAAGTCAATGAGTGACTTTTTTTTACCTTTGGGCCAAAAATATGTTCAGTAGGTCAAATATGGACTTCTGTACAGCCATAAAATGTAAAAAAAAAAAAAAAAAAAAAAAAAAAAATCTTTTGTGTACCTTTTTTCTACTAATTGGAATCAGAAGGGAAGTCAATGAGTGACTATTTTTTACCTTTGGGCCAAAAATATGTTCAGTAGGTCAAATATGGACAACTTTACAGCCATAACGTAATTTAAAAAAAAAAAATTAAAATCTTTTGTGGACCTTTTTTCTACTAATTGGAATCAGAAGGGAAGTCAATGAGTGACTTTTTTGACCTTTGGGCCAAAAATGTGTTCAGTAGGTCAATTATGGACAACTTTACAGCCATAACGTTATTTTTTTTTTTTTTAAATTAAATCTTTTGTGGACCTTTTTTCTACTAATTGGAATCAGAAGGGAAGTCAATGAGTGACTTTTTTTTACCTTTGGGCCAAAAATATGTTCAGTAGGTCAAATATGGACAACTTTACAGCCATAACGTAAAATTTTTTTTTTAAAATTAAAATCTTTTGTGGACCTTTTTCTACTAATTGGAATCAGAAGGGAAGTCAATGAGTGACTTTTTTTTTTACCTTTGGGCCAAAAATATGTTCAGTAGGTCAAATATGGACTTCTGTACAGCCATAAAATGTAAAAAACAAAAAAACAAAAAAAAAATCTTTTGTGTACCTTTTTTCTACTAATTGGAATCAGAAGGGAAGTCAATGAGTGACTTTTTTTTACCTTTGGGCCAAAAATATGTTCAGTAGGTCAAATATGGACTTCTGTACAGCCATAAAATGTAAAAAATAAAAATAAAAAATAAAAATCTTTTGTGGACCTTTTAGCTACTAATTGGAATCAGAAGGGAAGTCAATGGGTGACTTTTTTTTTTACCTTTGGGCCAAAAATATGTTCAGTAGGTCAAATATGAACTTCTGTACAGCCATAAAATGTAAAAAAAAAATTACAATTAAAATCTTTTGTGGACCTTTTTTCTACTAATTGGAATCAGAAGGGAAGTCAATGGGTGACTTTTTTTTACCTTTGGGCCAAAAATATGTTCAGTAGGTCAAATATGAACTTCTGTACAGCCATAAAATGTAAAAAAAAAATTACAATTAAAATCTTTTGTGGACCTTTTTTCTACTAATTGGAATCAGAAGGGAAGTCAATGAGTGACTTTTTTTTACCTTTGGGCCAAAAATATGTTCAGTAGGTCAATTATGGACAACTTTACAGCCATAAAATGTAAAAAAAAAAATTACAATTAAAATCTTTTGTGGACCTTTTTTCTACTAATTGGAATCAGAAGAGAAGTCAATGAGTGACTTTTTTGACCTTGGGGACAAAAATATGTTCAGTAAGTCAAATATGAACTTCTGTACAGCCATAAAATGTAAAAAAAAAATTACAATTAAAATCTTTTGTGGACCTTTTTTCTACTAATTGGAATCAGAAGGGAAGTCAATGGGTGACTTTTTTTTACCTTTGGGCCAAAAATATGTTCAGTAGGTCAAATATGAACTTCTGTACAGCCATAAAATGTAAAAAAAAAAATTACAATTAAAATCTTTTGTGGACCTTTTTTCTACCAATTGGAATCAGAAGGGAAGTCAATGAGTGACTTTTTTTTACCTTTGGGCCAAAAATATGTTCAGTAGGTCAAATATGGACAACTTTACAGCCATAACGTAAAAAAAAAATTAAAAACTAAAATCTTTTCTGGACCTTTTTTCTAATAATTGGAATCAGAAGGGAAGTCAATGAGTGACTTTTTTTTTTTTTACCTTTGGGCCAAAAATATGTTCAGTAGGTCAAATATGGACAACTTTACAGCCATAACGTAATTTAAAAAAAAAAAATTAAAATCTTTTGTGGACCTTTTTTCTACTAATTAGAATCAGAAGGGAAGTCAATGAGTGACTTTTTTGACCTTTGGGCCAAAAATGTGTTCAGTAGGTCAATAATGGACAACTTTACAGCCATAACGTAATTTAAAAAAAAAAAAAAAAATCTTTTGTGGACCTTTTTTCTACTAATTGGAATCAGAAAGAAAGTCAATGAGTGACTTTTTTTACCTTTAGGCCAAAAATATGTTCAGTAGGTCAAATATGGACTTCTGTACAGCCATAAAATGTAAAAATAACAAAAAACAAAAAAAAAATCTTTTGTGGACCTTTTTTCTTCTAATTGGAATCAGAAGGGAAGTCAATGAGTGACTTTTTTTTACCTTTGGGCCAAAAATATGTTCAGTAGGTCAAATATGGACAACTTTACAGCCATAACGTAAAAAAAAATTAAAAATTAAAATCTTTTGTGGACCTTTTTTCTACTAATTGGAATCAGAAGGGAAGTCAATGAGTGACTTTTTTTTACCTTTGGGCCAAAAATATGTTCAGTAGGTCAAATATGGACAACTTTACAGCCATAACGTTAAAAAAAAAATTAAAAATTAAAATCTTTTGTGGACCTTTTTTCTACTAATTGGAATCAGAAGGGAAGTCAATGAGTGACTTTTTTTTACCTTTGGGCCAAAAATATGTTCAGTAGGTCAAATATGAACTTCTGTACAGCCATAAAATGTAAAAAAAAATTACAATTAAAATCTTTTGTGGACCTTTTTTCTACTAATTGGAATCAGAAGGGAAGTCAATGGGTGACTTTTTTTTACCTTTGTGCCAAAAATATGTTCAGTAGGTCAAATATGAACTTCTGTACAGCCATAAAATGTAAAAAAAAATTACAATTAAAATCTTTTGTGGACCTTTTTTCTACTAATTGGAATCAGAAGGGAAGTCAATGAGTGACTTTTTTTTACCTTTGGGCCAAAAATATGTTCAGTAGGTCAAATATGAACCTCTGTACAGCCATAAAATGTAAAAAAAAAATTACAATTAAAATCTTTTGTGGACCTTTTTTCTACTAATTGGAAACAGAAGGGAAGTCAATGAGTGACTTTTTTTTACCTTTGGGCCAAAAATATGTTCAGTAGGTCAAATATGGACAACTTTACAGCCATAACGTAATTTAAAAAAAAAAAATTAAAATCTTTTGTGGACCTTTTTTCTACTAATTGGAATCAGAAGGGAAGTCAATGAGTGACTTTTTTGACCTTTGGGCCAAAAATGTGTTCAGTAGGTCAATTATGGACAACTTTACAGCCATAACGTAATTTAAAAAAAAAAAATTAAGATCTTTTGTGGACCTTTTTTCTACTAATTGGAATCAGAAGGGAAGTCAATGAGTGACTTTTTTTTACCTTTGGGCCAAAAATATGTTCAGTAGGTCAAAAATGGACAACTTTACAGCCATAACGTAAAAAAAAAAATTAAAAACTAAAATCTTTTGTGGACCTTTTTTCTACTAATTGGAATCAGAAGGGAAGTCAATGAGTGACTTTTTTTTTACCTTTGGGCCAAAAATATGTTCAGTAGGTCAAATATGGACTTCTGTACAGCCATAAAATGTAAAATGTAAAAAATAAAAATAAAAATAAAAAATAAAAATCTTTTGTGGACCTTTTTCCTACTTAATTGGAATCAGAAGGGAAGTCAATGGGTGACTTTTTTTTACCTTTGGGCCAAAAATATGTTCAGTAGGTCAAATATGAACTTCTGTACAGCCATAAAATGTAAAAAAAAATTACAATTAAAATCTTTTGTGGACCTTTTTTCTACTAATTGGAATCAGAAGGGAAGTCAATGAGTGACTTTTTTTACCTTTGGGCCAAAAATATGTTCAGTAGGTCAAATATGGACAACTTTACAGCCATAACGTAATTTAAAAAAAAAAAATTAAAATCTTTTGTGGACCTTTTTTCTACTAATTGGAATCAGAAGGGAAGTCAATGAGTGACTTTTTTGACCTTTGGGCCAAAAATGTGTTCAGTAGGTAAATTATGGACAAATTTACAGCCATAACGTAATCTTTTTTTAAAAAATTAAAATCTTTTGTGGACCTTTTTTCTACTAATTGGAATCAGAAGGGAAGTCAATGAGTTACTTTTTTACCTTTGGGCCAAAAATATGTTCAGTAGGTCAAATATGAACTTCTGTACAGCCATAAAATGTAAAAAAAAAATTACAATTAAAATCTTTTGTGGACCTTTTTTCTACTAATTGGAATCAGAAGGGAAGTCAATGAGTGACTTTTTTTACCTTTGGGCCAAAAATATGTTCAGTAGGTCAAATATGGACAACTTTACAGCCATAACGTAAAAAAAAAATTAAAAACTAAAATCTTTTGTGGACCTTTTTTCTACTAATTGGAATCAGAAGGGAAGTCAATGAGTGACTTTTTTTTACCTTTGGGCCAAAAATATGTTCAGTAGGTCAAATATGGACAACTTTACAGCCATAACGTAATTTAAAAAAAAAAAATTAAAATCTTTTGTGGACCTTTTTTCTACTAATTGGAATCAGAAGGGAAGTCAATGAGTGACTTTTTTGACCTTTGGGCCAAAAATGTGTTCAGTAGGTCAATTATGGACAACTTTACAGCCATAACGTAATTTAAAAAAAAAAAATTAAAATCTTTTGTGGACCTTTTTTCTACTAATTGGAATCAGAAGGGAAGTCAATGAGTGACTTTTTTTTACCTTTGGGCCAAAAATATGTTCAGTAGGTCAAAAATGGACAACTTTACAGCCATAACGTAATTAAAAAAAAAAAAATTTAAAATCTTTTGTGGACCTTTTTTCTACTAATTGGAATCAGAAGGGAAGTCAATGAGTGACTTTTTTGACCTTTGGGCCAAAAATGTGTTCAGTAGGTCAATTATGGACAACTTTACAGCCATAACGTAATCTTTTTTAAAAAAATTAAAATCTTTTGTGGACCTTTTTTCTACTAATTGGAATCAGAAGGGAAGTCAATGAGTTACTTTTTTACCTTTGGGCCAAAAATATGTTCAGTAGGTCAAATATGAACTTCTGTACAGCCATAAAATGTAAAAAAAAAATTACAATTAAAATCTTTTGTGGACCTTTTTTCTACTAATTGGAATCAGAAGGGAAGTCAATGAGTGACTTTTTTTACCTTTGGGCCAAAAATATGTTCAGTAGGTCAAATATGGACAACTTTACAGCCATAACGTAAAAAAAAAATTAAAAACTAAAATCTTTTGTGGACCTTTTTTCTACTAATTGGAATCAGAAGGGAAGTCAATGAGTGACTTTTTTTTACCTTTGGGCCAAAAATATGTTCAGTAGGTCAAATATGGACAACTTTACAGCCATAACGTAATTTAAAAAAAAAATATTAAAATCTTTTGTGGACCTTTTTTCTACTAATTGGAATCAGAAGGGAAGTCAATGAGTGACTTTTTTTTACCTTTGGGCCAAAAATATGTTCAGTAGGTCAAAAATGGACAACTTTACAGCCATAACGTAATTAAAAAAAAAAAAATTTAAAATCTTTTGTGGACCTTTTTTCTACTAATTGGAATCAGAAGGGAAGTCAATGAGTGACTTTTTTGACCTTTGGGCCAAAAATGTGTTCAGTAGGTCAATTATGGACAACTTTACAGCCATAACGTAATTTAAAAAAAAAAAATTAAAATCTTTTGTGGACCTTTTTTCTACTAATTGGAATCAGAAGGGAAGTCAATGAGTGACTTTTTTTTACCTTTGGGCCAAAAATATGTTCAGTAGGTCAAATATGGACTTCTGTACAGCCATAAAATGTAAAAAAAAAAAAAAAAAAAAAAAAATCTTTTGTGTACCTTTTTTCTACTAATTGGAATCAGAAGGGAAGTCAATGAGTGACTTTTTTTTACCTTTGGGCCAAAAATATGTTCAGTAGGTCAAATATGGACTTCTGTACAGCCATAAAATGTAAAAAATAAAAATAAAAAATAAAAATCTTTTGTGGACCTTTTAGCTACTAATTGGAATCAGAAGGGAAGTCAATGGGTGACTTTTTTTCACCTTTGGGCCAAAAATATGTTCAGTAGGTCAAATATGAACTTCTGTACAGCCATAAAATGTAAAAAAAAAATTACAATTAAAATCTTTTGTGGACCTTTTTTCTACTAATTGGAATCAGAAGGGAAGTCAATGGGTGACTTTTTTTTACCTTTGGGCCAAAAATATGTTCAGTAGGTCAAATATGAACTTCTGTACAGCCATAAAATGTAAAAAAAAAATTACAATTAAAATCTTTTGTGGACCTTTTTTCTACTAATTGGAATCAGAAGGGAAGTCAATGAGTGACTTTTTTTACCTTTGGGCCAAAAATATGTTCAGTAGGTCAAATATGGACAACTTTACAGCCATAACGTTAAAAAAAAATTAAAAACTAAAATCTTTTGTGGACCTTTTTTCTACTAATTGGAATCAGAAGGGAAGTCAATGAGTGACTTTTTTTTTTTTACCTTTGGGCCAAAAATATGTTCAGTAGGTCAATTATGGACAACTTTACAGCCATAATGTAAATTTTTCTTAAAAATTTAAATCTTTTGTGGACCTTTTTTCTACTAATTGGAATCAGAAGGGAAGTCAATGAGTGACTTTTTTTTACCTTTGGGCCAAAAATATGTTCAGTAGGTCAATTATGGACAACTTTACAGCCATAAAATGTAAAAAAAAAAATTACAATTAAAATCTTTTGTGGACCTTTTTTCTACTAATTGGAATCAGAAGGGAAGTCAATGAGTGACTTTTTTTTTACCTTTGGGCCAAAAATATGTTCAGTAGGTCAAATATGGACTTCTGTACAGCCATAAAATGTAAAATGTAAAAAATAAAAATAAAAATAAAAAATAAAAATCTTTTGTGGACCTTTTTCCTACTTAATTGGAATCAGAAGGGAAGTCAATGGGTGACTTTTTTTTACCTTTGGGCCAAAAATATGTTCAGTAGGTCAAATATGAACTTCTGTACAGCCATAAAATGTAAAAAAAAATTACAATTAAAATCTTTTGTGGACCTTTTTTCTACTAATTGGAATCAGAAGGGAAGTCAATGAGTGACTTTTTTTACCTTTGGGCCAAAAATATGTTCAGTAGGTCAAATATGGACAACTTTACAGCCATAACGTAATTTAAAAAAAAAAAATTAAAATCTTTTGTGGACCTTTTTTCTACTAATTGGAATCAGAAGGGAAGTCAATGAGTGACTTTTTTGACCTTTGGGCCAAAAATGTGTTCAGTAGGTAAATTATGGACAAATTTACAGCCATAACGTAATCTTTTTTTAAAAAATTAAAATCTTTTGTGGACCTTTTTTCTACTAATTGGAATCAGAAGGGAAGTCAATGAGTTACTTTTTTACCTTTGGGCCAAAAATATGTTCAGTAGGTCAAATATGAACTTCTGTACAGCCATAAAATGTAAAAAAAAAATTACAATTAAAATCTTTTGTGGACCTTTTTTCTACTAATTGGAATCAGAAGGGAAGTCAATGAGTGACTTTTTTTACCTTTGGGCCAAAAATATGTTCAGTAGGTCAAATATGGACAACTTTACAGCCATAACGTAAAAAAAAAATTAAAAACTAAAATCTTTTGTGGACCTTTTTTCTACTAATTGGAATCAGAAGGGAAGTCAATGAGTGACTTTTTTTTACCTTTGGGCCAAAAATATGTTCAGTAGGTCAAATATGGACAACTTTACAGCCATAACGTAATTTAAAAAAAAAATATTAAAATCTTTTGTGGACCTTTTTTCTACTAATTGGAATCAGAAGGGAAGTCAATGAGTGACTTTTTTGACCTTTGGGCCAAAAATGTGTTCAGTAGGTCAATTATGGACAACTTTACAGCCATAACGTAATTTAAAAAAAAAAAATTAAAATCTTTTGTGGACCTTTTTTCTACTAATTGGAATCAGAAGGGAAGTCAATGAGTGACTTTTTTTTACCTTTGGGCCAAAAATATGTTCAGTAGGTCAAAAATGGACAACTTTACAGCCATAACGTAATTAAAAAAAAAAAAATTTAAAATCTTTTGTGGACCTTTTTTCTACTAATTGGAATCAGAAGGGAAGTCAATGAGTGACTTTTTTGACCTTTGGGCCAAAAATGTGTTCAGTAGGTCAATTATGGACAACTTTACAGCCATAACGTAATTTTAAAAAAAAAAATTAAAATCTTTTGTGGACCTTTTTTCTACTAATTGGAATCAGAAGGGAAGTCAATGAGTGACTTTTTTTTACCTTTGGGCCAAAAATATGTTCAGTAGGTCAAATATGGACTTCTGTACAGCCATAAAATGTAAAAAAAAAAAAAAAAAAAAAAAAATCTTTTGTGTACCTTTTTTCTACTAATTGGAATCAGAAGGGAAGTCAATGAGTGACTTTTTTTTACCTTTGGGCCAAAAATATGTTCAGTAGGTCAAATATGGACTTCTGTACAGCCATAAAATGTAAAAAATAAAAATAAAAAATAAAAATCTTTTGTGGACCTTTTAGCTACTAATTGGAATCAGAAGGGAAGTCAATGGGTGACTTTTTTTCACCTTTGGGCCAAAAATATGTTCAGTAGGTCAAATATGAACTTCTGTACAGCCATAAAATGTAAAAAAAAAATTACAATTAAAATCTTTTGTGGACCTTTTTTCTACTAATTGGAATCAGAAGGGAAGTCAATGGGTGACTTTTTTTTACCTTTGGGCCAAAAATATGTTCAGTAGGTCAAATATGAACTTCTGTACAGCCATAAAATGTAAAAAAAAAATTACAATTAAAATCTTTTGTGGACCTTTTTTCTACTAATTGGAATCAGAAGGGAAGTCAATGAGTGACTTTTTTTACCTTTGGGCCAAAAATATGTTCAGTAGGTCAAATATGGACAACTTTACAGCCATAACGTTAAAAAAAAATTAAAAACTAAAATCTTTTGTGGACCTTTTTTCTACTAATTGGAATCAGAAGGGAAGTCAATGAGTGACTTTTTTTTTTTTACCTTTGGGCCAAAAATATGTTCAGTAGGTCAATTATGGACAACTTTACAGCCATAATGTAAATTTTTCTTAAAAATTTAAATCTTTTGTGGACCTTTTTTCTACTAATTGGAATCAGAAGGGAAGTCAATGAGTGACTTTTTTGACCTTGGGGACAAAAATATGTTCAGTAAGTCAAATATGAACTTCTGTACAGCCATAAAATGTAAAAAAAAAAATTACAATTAAAATCTTTTGTGGACCTTTTTTCTACTAATTGGAATCAGAAGGGAAGTCAATGGGTGACTTTTTTTTACCTTTGGGCCAAAAATATGTTCAGTAGGTCAAATATGGACTTCTGTACAGCCATAAAATGTAAAAAATAAAAATAAAAAATAAAAATCTTTTGTGGACCTTTTTCCTACTTAATTGGAATCAGAAGGGAAGTCAATGGGTGACTTTTTTTTACCTTTGGGCCAAAAATATGTTCAGTAGGTCAATTATGGACAACTTTACAGCCATAACGTAATTTAAAAAAAAAAAAATTAAAATCTTTTGTGGACCTTTTTTCTACTAATTGGAATCAGAAGGGAAGTCAATGAGTGACTTTTTTGACCTTTGGGCCAAAAATGTGTTCAGTAGGTAAATTATGGACAACTTTACAGCCATAACGTAATCTTTTTTTTAAAAATTAAAATCTTTTGTGGACCTTTTTTCTACTAATTGGAATCAGAAGGGAAGTCAATGAGTTACTTTTTTACGTTTGGGCCAAAAATATGTTCAGTAAGTCAAATATGAACTTCTGTACAGCCATAACGTACAAAAAAAAAAAAAAAAAAAACATTTTGTGGACCTTTTAGCTACTAATTGGAATCAGAAGGGAAGTCAATGAGTGACTTTTTTTACCTTTGGGCCAAAAATATGTTCAGTAGGTCAAATATGGACAACTTTACAGCCATAACGTAATTAAAAAAAAAATTTTTTAAATCTTTTGTGGACCTTTTTTCTACTAATTGGAATCAGAAGGGAAGTCAATGAGTGACTTTTTTGACCTTTGGGCCAAAAATATGTTCAGTAGGTCAAATATGGACTTCTGTACAGCCATAAAATGTAAAAAATAAAAATAAAAAATAAAAATCTTTTGTGGACCTTTTAGCTACTAATTGGAATCAGAAGGGAAGTCAATGGGTGACTTTTTTTTTTACCTTTGGGCCAAAAATATGTTCAGTAGGTCAAATATGAACTTCTGTACAGCCATAAAATGTAAAAAAAAAATTACAATTAAAATCTTTTGTGGACCTTTTTTCTACTAATTGGAATCAGAAGGGAAGTCAATGAGTGACTTTTTTTACCTTTGGGCCAAAAATATGTTCAGTAGGTCAAATATGGACAACTTTACAGCCATAACGTTAAAAAAAATTTAAAAACTAAAATCTTTTGTGGACCTTTTTTCTACTAATTGGAATCAGAAGGGAAGTCAATGAGTGACTTTTTTTTACCTTTGGGCCAAAAATATGTTCAGTAGGTCAAATATGGACAACTTTACAGCCATAACGTAATTTTAAAAAAAAAATATTAAAATCTTTTGTGGACCTTTTTTCTACTAATTGGAATCAGAAGGGAAGTCAATGAGTGACTTTTTTGACCTTTGGGCCAAAAATGTGTTCAGTAGGTCAATTATGGACAACTTTACAGCCATAACGTAATTAAAAAAAAAAAAAATTAAAATCTTTTGTGGACCTTTTTTCTAATAATTGGAATCAGAAGGGAAGTCAATGAGTGACTATTTTTTACCTTTGGGCCAAAAATATGTTCAGTAGGTCAAATATGGACAACTTTACAGCCATAACGTAATTTAAAAAAAAAAAATTAAAATCTTTTGTGGACCTTTTTTCTACTAATTGGAATCAGAAGGGAAGTCAATGAGTGACTTTTTTGACCTTTGGGCCAAAAATGTGTTCAGTAGGTCAATTATGGACAACTTTACAGCCATAACGTTATTTTTTTTTTTAAAAATTAAATCTTTTGTGGACCTTTTTTCTACTAATTGGAATCAGAAGGGAAGTCAATGAGTGACTTTTTTTTACCTTTGGGCCAAAAATATGTTCAGTAGGTCAAATATGGACAACTTTACAGCCATAACGTAAAATTTTTTTTTTAAAATTAAAATCTTTTGTGGACCTTTTTCTACTAATTGGAATCAGAAGGGAAGTCAATGAGTGACTTTTTTTTTTTTACCTTTGGGCCAAAAATATGTTCAGTAGGTCAAATATGGACTTCTGTACAGCCATAAAATGTAAAAAACAAAAAAACAAAAAAAAAATCTTTTGTGTACCTTTTTTCTACTAATTGGAATCAGAAGGGAAGTCAATGAGTGACTTTTTTTTACCTTTGGGCCAAAAATATGTTCAGTAGGTCAAATATGGACTTCTGTACAGCCATAAAATGTAAAAAATAAAAATAAAAAATAAAAATCTTTTGTGGACCTTTTAGCTACTAATTGGAATCAGAAGGGAAGTCAATGGGTGACTTTTTTTTTACCTTTGGGCCAAAAATATGTTCAGTAGGTCAAATATGAACTTCTGTACAGCCATAAAATGTAAAAAAAAAATTACAATTAAAATCTTTTGTGGACCTTTTTTCTACTAATTGGAATCAGAAGGGAAGTCAATGAGTGACTTTTTTGACCTTTGGGCCAAAAATGTGTTCAGTAGGTCAATTATGGACAACTTTACAGCCATAACGTAATTTTAAAAAAAAAAATTAAAATCTTTTGTGGACCTTTTTTCTACTAATTGGAATCAGAAGGGAAGTCAATGAGTGACTTTTTTTTACCTTTGGGCCAAAAATATGTTCAGTAGGTCAAATATGGACTTCTGTACAGCCATAAAATGTAAAAAAAAAAAAAAAAAAAAAAAATCTTTTGTGTACCTTTTTTCTACTAATTGGAATCAGAAGGGAAGTCAATGAGTGACTTTTTTTTACCTTTGGGCCAAAAATATGTTCAGTAGGTCAAATATGGACTTCTGTACAGCCATAAAATGTAAAAAATAAAAATAAAAAATAAAAATCTTTTGTGGACCTTTTAGCTACTAATTGGAATCAGAAGGGAAGTCAATGAGTGACTTTTTTGACCTTTGGGCCAAAAATGTGTTCAGTAGGTCAATTATGGACAACTTTACAGCCATAACGTAATTAAAAAAAAAAAAAATTAAAATCTTTTGTGGACCTTTTTTCTAATAATTGGAATCAGAAGGGAAGTCAATGAGTGACTATTTTTTACCTTTGGGCCAAAAATATGTTCAGTAGGTCAAATATGGACAACTTTACAGCCATAACGTAATTTAAAAAAAAAAAATTAAAATCTTTTGTGGACCTTTTTTCTACTAATTGGAATCAGAAGGGAAGTCAATGAGTGACTTTTTTGACCTTTGGGCCAAAAATGTGTTCAGTAGGTCAATTATGGACAACTTTACAGCCATAACGTTATTTTTTTTTTTAAAAATT
This sequence comes from Romanogobio albipinnatus, assembly GCA_023566225.1. NCBI lineage: Eukaryota > Metazoa > Chordata > Actinopteri > Cypriniformes > Gobionidae > Romanogobio > Romanogobio albipinnatus. Next base: position 58,127,586 of record CM042247.1, on the reverse strand, counting down.
AAATCTTTTGTGGACCTTTTTTCTACTAATTGGAATCAGAAGGGAAGTCAATGAGTGACTTTTTTTTACCTTTGGGCCAAAAATATGTTCAGTAGGTCAAATATGGACAACTTTACAGCCATAACGTAAAATTTTTTTTTTAAAATTAAAATCTTTTGTGGACCTTTTTCTACTAATTGGAATCAGAAGGGAAGTCAATGAGTGACTTTTTTTTTTTTACCTTTGGGCCAAAAATATGTTCAGTAGGTCAAATATGGACTTCTGTACAGCCATAAAATGTAAAAAACAAAAAAACAAAAAAAAAATCTTTTGTGTACCTTTTTTCTACTAATTGGAATCAGAAGGGAAGTCAATGAGTGACTTTTTTTTACCTTTGGGCCAAAAATATGTTCAGTAGGTCAAATATGGACTTCTGTACAGCCATAAAATGTAAAAAATAAAAATAAAAAATAAAAATCTTTTGTGGACCTTTTAGCTACTAATTGGAATCAGAAGGGAAGTCAATGGGTGACTTTTTTTTTACCTTTGGGCCAAAAATATGTTCAGTAGGTCAAATATGAACTTCTGTACAGCCATAAAATGTAAAAAAAAAATTACAATTAAAATCTTTTGTGGACCTTTTTTCTACTAATTGGAATCAGAAGGGAAGTCAATGAGTGACTTTTTTGACCTTTGGGCCAAAAATGTGTTCAGTAGGTCAATTATGGACAACTTTACAGCCATAACGTAATTTTAAAAAAAAAAATTAAAATCTTTTGTGGACCTTTTTTCTACTAATTGGAATCAGAAGGGAAGTCAATGAGTGACTTTTTTTTACCTTTGGGCCAAAAATATGTTCAGTAGGTCAAATATGGACTTCTGTACAGCCATAAAATGTAAAAAAAAAAAAAAAAAAAAAAAATCTTTTGTGTACCTTTTTTCTACTAATTGGAATCAGAAGGGAAGTCAATGAGTGACTTTTTTTTACCTTTGGGCCAAAAATATGTTCAGTAGGTCAAATATGGACTTCTGTACAGCCATAAAATGTAAAAAATAAAAATAAAAAATAAAAATCTTTTGTGGACCTTTTAGCTACTAATTGGAATCAGAAGGGAAGTCAATGGGTGACTTTTTTTCACCTTTGGGCCAAAAATATGTTCAGTAGGTCAAATATGAACTTCTGTACAGCCATAAAATGTAAAAAAAAAATTACAATTAAAATCTTTTGTGGACCTTTTTTCTACTAATTGGAATCAGAAGGGAAGTCAATGGGTGACTTTTTTTTACCTTTGGGCCAAAAATATGTTCAGTAGGTCAAATATGAACTTCTGTACAGCCATAAAATGTAAAAAAAAAATTACAATTAAAATCTTTTGTGGACCTTTTTTCTACTAATTGGAATCAGAAGGGAAGTCAATGAGTGACTTTTTTTACCTTTGGGCCAAAAATATGTTCAGTAGGTCAAATATGGACAACTTTACAGCCATAACGTTAAAAAAAAATTAAAAACTAAAATCTTTTGTGGACCTTTTTTCTACTAATTGGAATCAGAAGGGAAGTCAATGAGTGACTTTTTTGACCTTTGGGCCAAAAATATGTTCAGTAGGTCAAATATGGACAACTTTACAGCCATAACGTAATCTTTTTTTTAAAAATTAAAATCTTTTGTGGACCTTTTTTCTACTAATTGGAATCAGAAGGGAAGTCAATGAGTTACTTTTTTACGTTTGGGCCAAAAATATGTTCAGTAAGTCAAATATGAACTTCTGTACAGCCATAACGTACAAAAAAAAAAAAAAAAAAAACATTTTGTGGACCTTTTAGCTACTAATTGGAATCAGAAGGGAAGTCAATGAGTGACTTTTTTTACCTTTGGGCCAAAAATATGTTCAGTAGGTCAAATATGGACAACTTTACAGCCATAACGTAATTAAAAAAAAAAATTTTAAAATCTTTTGTGGACCTTTTTTCTACTAATTGGAATCAGAAGGGAAGTCAATGAGTGACTTTTTTGACCTTTGGGCCAAAAATATGTTCAGTAGGTCAAATATGGACTTCTGTACAGCCATAAAATGTAAAAAATAAAAATAAAAAATAAAAATCTTTTGTGGACCTTTTAGCTACTAATTGGAATCAGAAGGGAAGTCAATGGGTGACTTTTTTTTTTACCTTTGGGCCAAAAATATGTTCAGTAGGTCAAATATGAACTTCTGTACAGCCATAAAATGTAAAAAAAAAATTACAATTAAAATCTTTTGTGGACCTTTTTTCTACTAATTGGAATCAGAAGGGAAGTCAATGAGTGACTTTTTTTACCTTTGGGCCAAAAATATGTTCAGTAGGTCAAATATGGACAACTTTACAGCCATAACGTAATTTTAAAAAAAAAATATTAAAATCTTTTGTGGACCTTTTTTCTACTAATTGGAATCAGAAGGGAAGTCAATGAGTGACTTTTTTGACCTTTGGGCCAAAAATGTGTTCAGTAGGTCAATTATGGACAACTTTACAGCCATAACGTAATTAAAAAAAAAAAAAATTAAAATCTTTTGTGGACCTTTTTTCTAATAATTGGAATCAGAAGGGAAGTCAATGAGTGACTATTTTTTACCTTTGGGCCAAAAATATGTTCAGTAGGTCAAATATGGACAACTTTACAGCCATAACGTAATTTAAAAAAAAAAAATTAAAATCTTTTGTGGACCTTTTTTCTACTAATTGGAATCAGAAGGGAAGTCAATGAGTGACTTTTTTGACCTTTGGGCCAAAAATGTGTTCAGTAGGTCAATTATGGACAACTTTACAGCCATAACGTTATTTTTTTTTTTAAAAATTAAATCTTTTGTGGACCTTTTTTCTACTAATTGGAATCAGAAGGGAAGTCAATGAGTGACTTTTTTTTACCTTTGGGCCAAAAATATGTTCAGTAGGTCAAATATGGACAACTTTACAGCCATAACGTAAAATTTTTTTTTTAAAATTAAAATCTTTTGTGGACCTTTTTCTACTAATTGGAATCAGAAGGGAAGTCAATGAGTGACTTTTTTTTTTTTACCTTTGGGCCAAAAATATGTTCAGTAGGTCAAATATGGACTTCTGTACAGCCATAAAATGTAAAAAACAAAAAAACAAAAAAAAAATCTTTTGTGTACCTTTTTTCTACTAATTGGAATCAGAAGGGAAGTCAATGAGTGACTTTTTTTTACCTTTGGGCCAAAAATATGTTCAGTAGGTCAAATATGGACTTCTGTACAGCCATAAAATGTAAAAAATAAAAATAAAAAATAAAAATCTTTTGTGGACCTTTTAGCTACTAATTGGAATCAGAAGGGAAGTCAATGGGTGACTTTTTTTTTACCTTTGGGCCAAAAATATGTTCAGTAGGTCAAATATGAACTTCTGTACAGCCATAAAATGTAAAAAAAAAATTACAATTAAAATCTTTTGTGGACCTTTTTTCTACTAATTGGAATCAGAAGGGAAGTCAATGGGTGACTTTTTTTTACCTTTGGGCCAAAAATATGTTCAGTAGGTCAAATATGAACTTCTGTACAGCCATAAAATGTAAAAAAAAAATTACAATTAAAATCTTTTGTGGACCTTTTTTCTACTAATTGGAATCAGAAGGGAAGTCAATGGGTGACTTTTTTTGACCTTGGGGACAAAAATATGTTCAGTAAGTCAAATATGAACTTCTGTACAGCCATAAAATGTAAAAAATAAAAATAAAAAATAAAAATCTTTTGTGGACCTTTTTCCTACTTAATTGGAATCAGAAGGGAAGTCAATGGGTGACTTTTTTTTACCTTTGGGCCAAAAATATGTTCAGTAGGTCAAATATGGACAACTTTACAGCCATAACGTAAAAAAAATATTAAAAACTAAAATCTTTTGTGGACCTTTTTTCTACTAATTGGAATCAGAAGGGAAGTCAATGAGTGACTTTTTTTTACCTTTGGGCCAAAAATATGTTCAGTAGGTCAAATATGGACAACTTTACAGCCATAACGTAAAAAAAATATTAAAAACTAAAATCTTTTGTGGACCTTTTTTCTACTAATTGGAATCAGAAGGGAAGTCAATGAGTGACTTTTTTTTACCTTTGGGCCAAAAATGTGTTCAGTAGGTCAATTATGGACAACTTTACAGCCATAATGTAAATTTTTCTTAAAAATGTAAATCTTTTGTGGACCTTTTTTCTACTAATTGGAATCAGAAGGGAAGTCAATGAGTGACTTTTTTTACCTTTGGGCCAAAAATATGTTCAGTAGGTCAATTATGGACAACTTTACAGCCATAAAATGTAAAAAAAAAAATTACAATTAAAATCTTTTGTGGACCTTTTTTCTACTAATTGGAATCAGAAGGGAAGTCAATGGGTGACTTTTTTTGACCTTGGGGACAAAAATATGTTCAGTAAGTCAAATATGAACTTCTGTACAGCCATAAAATGTAAAAAATAAAAATAAAAAATAAAAATCTTTTGTGGACCTTTTTCCTACTTAATTGGAATCAGAAGGGAAGTCAATGGGTGACTTTTTTTTACCTTTGGGCCAAAAATATGTTCAGTAGGTCAATTATGGACAACTTTACAGCCATAACGTAAAAAAAATATTAAAAACTAAAATCTTTTGTGGACCTTTTTTCTACTAATTGGAATCAGAAGGGAAGTCAATGAGTGACTTTTTTTTACCTTTGGGCCAAAAATATGTTCAGTAGGTCAAATATGGACAACTTTACAGCCATAACGTAATTTAAAAAAAAAAAAAATTAAAATCTTTTGTGGACCTTTTTTCTACTAATTGGAATCAGAAGGGAAGTCAATGAGTGACTTTTTTGACCTTTGGGCCAAAAATGTGTTCAGTAGGTAAATTATGGACAACTTTACAGCCATAACGTAATCTTTTTTTTAAAAATTAAAATCTTTTGTGGACCTTTTTTCTACTAATTGGAATCAGAAGGGAAGTCAATGAGTTACTTTTTTACGTTTGGGCCAAAAATATGTTCAGTAAGTCAAATATGAACTTCTGAACAGCCATAACGTACAAAAAAAAAAAAAAAAAAATAAACATTTTGTGGACCTTTTAGCTACTAATTGGAATCAGAAGGGAAGTCAATGAGTGATTTTTTTTACCTTTGGGCCAAAAATATGTTCAGTAGGTCAAATATGGACAACTTTACAGCCATAACGTAATTAAAAAAAATTTTTTTTAAATCTTTTGTGGACCTTTTTTCTACTAATTGGAATCAGAAGGGAAGTCAATGAGTGACTTTTTTGACCTTTGGGCCAAAAATATGTTCAGTAGGTCAAATATGGACTTCTGTACAGCCATAAAATGTAAAAAATAAAAATAAAAAATAAAAATCTTTTGTGGACCTTTTAGCTACTAATTGGAATCAGAAGGGAAGACAATGGGTGACTTTTTTTTTTACCTTTGGGCCAAAAATATGTTCAGTAGGTCAAATATGAACTTCTGTACAGCCATAAAATGTAAAAAAAAAATTACAATTAAAATCTTTTGTGGACCTTTTTTCTACTAATTGGAATCAGAAGGGAAGTCAATGAGTGACTTTTTTTACCTTTGGGCCAAAAATATGTTCAGTAGGTCAAATATGGACAACTTTACAGCCATAACGTTAAAAAAAATTTAAAAACTAAAATCTTTTGTGGACCTTTTTTCTACTAATTGGAATCAGAAGGGAAGTCAATGAGTGACTTTTTTTTACCTTTGGGCCAAAAATATGTTCAGTAGGTCAAATATGGACAACTTTACAGCCATAACGTAATTTTAAAAAAAAAATATTAAAATCTTTTGTGGACCTTTTTTCTACTAATTGGAATCAGAAGGGAAGTCAATGAGTGACTTTTTTGACCTTTGGGCCAAAAATGTGTTCAGTAGGTCAATTATGGACAACTTTACAGCCATAACGTAATTAAAAAAAAAAAAATTTAAAATCTTTTGTGGACCTTTTTTCTAATAATTGGAATCAGAAGGGAAGTCAATGAGTGACTATTTTTTACCTTTGGGCCAAAAATATGTTCAGTAGGTCAAATATGGACAACTTTACAGCCATAACGTAATTTAAAAAAAAAAAATTAAAATCTTTTGTGGACCTTTTTTCTACTAATTGGAATCAGAAGGGAAGTCAATGAGTGACTTTTTTGACCTTTGGGCCAAAAATGTGTTCAGTAGGTCAATTATGGACAACTTTACAGCCATAACGTTATTTTTTTTTTTTAAAAATTAAATCTTTTGTGGACCTTTTTTCTACTAATTGGAATCAGAAGGGAAGTCAATGAGTGACTTTTTTTTTTTTACCTTTGGGCCAAAAATATGTTCAGTAGGTCAAATATGGACTTCTGTACAGCCATAAAATGTAAAAAACAAAAAAACAAAAAAAAAATCTTTTGTGTACCTTTTTTCTACTAATTGGAATCAGAAGGGAAGTCAATGAGTGACTTTTTTTTACCTTTGGGCCAAAAATATGTTCAGTAGGTCAAATATGGACTTCTGTACAGCCATAAAATGTAAAAAAATAAAAATAAAAAATAAAAATCTTTTGTGGACCTTTTAGCTACTAATTGGAATCAGAAGGGAAGTCAATGGGTGACTTTTTTTTTTACCTTTGGGCCAAAAATATGTTCAGTAGGTCAAATATGAACTTCTGTACAGCCATAAAATGTAAAAAAAAAATTACAATTAAAATCTTTTGTGGACCTTTTTTCTACTAATTGGAATCAGAAGGGAAGTCAATGGGTGACTTTTTTTTACCTTTGGGCCAAAAATATGTTCAGTAGGTCAAATATGAACTTCTGTACAGCCATAAAATGTAAAAAAAAAATTACAATTAAAATCTTTTGTGGACCTTTTTTCTACTAATTGGAATCAGAAGGGAAGTCAATGAGTGACTTTTTTGACCTTGGGGACAAAAATATGTTCAGTAAGTCAAATATGAACTTCTGTACAGCCATAAAATGTAAAAAAAAAATTACAATTAAAATCTTTTGTGGACCTTTTTTCTACTAATTGGAATCAGAAGGGAAGTCAATGGGTGACTTTTTTTTACCTTTGGGCCAAAAATATGTTCAGTAGGTCAAATATGAACTTCTGTACAGCCATAAAATGTAAAAAAAAAAATTACAATTAAAATCTTTTGTGGACCTTTTTTCTACCAATTGGAATCAGAAGGGAAGTCAATGAGTGACTTTTTTTTACCTTTGGGCCAAAAATATGTTCAGTAGGTCAAATATGGACAACTTTACAGCCATAACGTAAAAAAAAAATTAAAAACTAAAATCTTTTCTGGACCTTTTTTCTAATAATTGGAATCAGAAGGGAAGTCAATGAGTGACTTTTTTTTTTTACCTTTGGGCCAAAAATATGTTCAGTAGGTCAAATATGGACAACTTTACAGCCATAACGTAATTTAAAAAAAAAAAATTAAAATCTTTTGTGGACCTTTTTTCTACTAATTGGAATCAGAAGGGAAGTCAATGAGTGACTTTTTTGACCTTTGGGCCAAAAATGTGTTCAGTAGGTCAATAATGGACAACTTTACAGCCATAACGTAATTAAAAAAAAAAAAAAAAAATCTTTTGTGGACCTTTTTTCTACTAATTGGAATCAGAAAGGAAGTCAATGAGTGACTTTTTTTACCTTTAGGCCAAAAATATGTTCAGTAGGTCAAATATGGACTTCTGTACAGCCATAAAATGTAAAAATAACAAAAAACAAAAAAAAAATCTTTTGTGGACCTTTTTTCTTCTAATTGGAATCAGAAGGGAAGTCAATGAGTGACTTTTTTTTACCTTTGGGCCAAAAATATGTTCAGTAGGTCAAATATGGACAACTTTACAGCCATAACGTAAAAAAAAATAAAAAATAAAAATCTTTTGTGGACCTTTTTTCTACTAATTGGAATCAGAAGGGAAGTCAATGAGTGACTTTTTTTTACCTTTGGGCCAAAAATATGTTCAGTAGGTCAAATATGGACAACTTTACAGCCATAACGTTAAAAAAAAAATTAAAAATTAAAATCTTTTGTGGACCTTTTTTCTACTAATTGGAATCAGAAGGGAAGTCAATGAGTGACTTTTTTTTACCTTTGGGCCAAAAATATGTTCAGTAGGTCAAATATGAACTTCTGTACAGCCATAAAATGTAAAAAAAAATTACAATTAAAATCTTTTGTGGACCTTTTTTCAACTAATTGGAATCAGAAGGGAAGTCAATGGGTGACTTTTTTTTACCTTTGTGCCAAAAATATGTTCAGTAGGTCAAATATGAACTTCTGTACAGCCATAAAATGTAAAAAAAAATTACAATTAAAATCTTTTGTGGACCTTTTTTCTACTAATTGGAATCAGAAGGGAAGTCAATGAGTGACTTTTTTTTACCTTTGGGCCAAAAATATGTTCAGTAGGTCAAATATGGACAACTTTACAGCCATAACGTAAAAAAAAAATTAAAAACTAAAATCTTTTGTGGACCTTTTTTCTACTAATTGGAATCAGAAGGGAAGTCAATGAGTGACTTTTTTTTTACCTTTGGGCCAAAAATATGTTCAGTAGGTCAAATATGGACAACTTTACAGCCATAACGTAATTTTAAAAAAAAATATTAAAATCTTTTGTGGACCTTTTTTCTACTAATTGGAATCAGAAGGGAAGTCAATGAGTGACTTTTTTGACCTTTGGGCCAAAAATGTGTTCAATAGGTGAATTATGGACAACTTTACAGCCATAACGTAATTTTTAAAAAAAAAATTAAAATCTTTTGTGGACCTTTTTTCTACTAATTGGAATCAGAAGGGAAGTCAATGAGTGACTTTTTTTTACCTTTGGGCCAAAAATATGTTCAGTAGGTCAAATATGGACAACTTTACAGCCATAACGTAATTTAAAAAAAAAAATTAAAATCTTTTGTGGACCTTTTTTCTACTAATTGGAATCAGAAGGGAAGTCAATGAGTGACTTTTTTGACCTTTGGGACAAAAATGTGTTCAGTAGGTCAATTATGGACAACTTTACAGCCATAACGTAATTTTTAAAAAAAAAAATTAAAATCTTTTGTGGACCTTTTTTCTACTAATTGGAATCAGAAGGGAAGTCAATGAGTGACTTTTTTTTACCTTTGGGCCAAAAATATGTTCAGTAGGTCAAATATGGACAACTTTACAGCCATAACGTAAAAAAAAACAAAAAAAATTAAAATCTTTTGTGGACCTTTTTTCTACTAATTGGAATCAGAAGGGAAGTCAATGAGTGACTTTTTTTTACCTTTGGGCCAAAAATATGTTCAGTAGGTCAAATATGAACCTCTGTACAGCCATAAAATGTTAAAAAAAAATTACAATTAAAATCTTTTGTGGACCTTTTTTCTACTAATTGGAATCAGAAGGGAAGTCAATGAGTGACTTTTTTTTACCTTTGGGCCAAAAATATGTTCAGTAGGTCAAATATGGACAACTTTACAGCCATAACGTAATTTAAAAAAAAAAAATTAAAATCTTTTGTGGACCTTTTTTCTACTAATTGGAATCAGAAGGGAAGTCAATGAGTGACTTTTTTGACCTTTGGGCCAAAAATGTGTTCAGTAGGTCAATTATGGACAACTTTACAGCCATAACGTAATTTTTAAAAAAAAAATTAAAATCTTTTGTGGACCTTTTTTCTACTAATTGGAATCAGAAGGGAAGTCAATGAGTGACTTTTTTTTACCTTTGGGCCAAAAATATGTTCAGTAGGTCAAAAATGGACAACTTTACAGCCATAACGTAAAAAAAAAAATTAAAAACTAAAATCTTTTGTGGACCTTTTTTCTACTAATTGGAATCAGAAGTTAAGTCAATGAGTGACTTTTTTTTTTAACCTTTGGGCCAAAAATATGTTCAGTAGGTCAAATATGGACAACTTTACAGCCATAACGTAATTAAAAAAAAAATTTTTAAAATCTTTTGTGGACCTTTTTTCTACTAATTGGAATCAGAAGGGAAGTCAATGAGTGACTTTTTTGACCTTTGGGCCAAAAATATGTTCAGTAGGTCAAATATGGACTTCTGTACAGCCATAAAATGTAAAAAATAAAAATAAAAAATAAAAATCTTTTGTGGACCTTTTAGCTACTAATTGGAATCAGAAGGGAAGTCAATGGGTGACTTTTTTTTTTACCTTTGGGCCAAAAATATGTTCAGTAGGTCAAATATGAACTTCTGTACAGCCATAAAATGTAAAAAAAAAATTACAATTAAAATCTTTTGTGGACCTTTTTTCTACTAATTGGAATCAGAAGGGAAGTCAATGAGTGACTTTTTTTACCTTTGGGCCAAAAATATGTTCAGTAGGTCAAATATGGACAACTTTACAGCCATAACGTTAAAAAAAATTTAAAAACTAAAATCTTTTGTGGACCTTTTTTCTACTAATTGGAATCAGAAGGGAAGTCAATGAGTGACTTTTTTTTACCTTTGGGCCAAAAATATGTTCAGTAGGTCAAATATGGACAACTTTACAGCCATAACGTAAAAAAAAACAAAAAAAATTAAAATCTTTTGTGGACCTTTTTTCTACTAATTGGAATCAGAAGGGAAGTCAATGAGTGACTTTTTTTTACCTTTGGGCCAAAAATATGTTCAGTAGGTCAAATATGAACCTCTGTACAGCCATAAAATGTTAAAAAAAAATTACAATTAAAATCTTTTGTGGACCTTTTTTCTACTAATTGGAATCAGAAGGGAAGTCAATGAGTGACTTTTTTTTACCTTTGGGCCAAAAATATGTTCAGGAGGTCAAATATGGACAACTTTACAGCCATAACGTAATTTAAAAAAAAAAAATTAAAATCTTTTGTGGACCTTTTTTCTACTAATTGGAATCAGAAGGGAAGTCAATGAGTGACTTTTTTGACCTTTGGGCCAAAAATGTGTTCAGTAGGTCAATTATGGACAACTTTACAGCCATAACGTAATTTTTAAAAAAAAAATTAAAATCTTTTGTGGACCTTTTTTCTACTAATTGGAATCAGAAGGGAAGTCAATGAGTGACTTTTTTTTACCTTTGGGCCAAAAATATGTTCAGTAGGTCAAAAATGGACAACTTTACAGCCATAACGTAAAAAAAAAAATTAAAAACTAAAATCTTTTGTGGACCTTTTTTCTACTAATTGGAATCAGAAGTTAAGTCAATGAGTGACTTTTTTTTTTAACCTTTGGGCCAAAAATATGTTCAGTAGGTCAAATATGGACAACTTTACAGCCATAACGTAATTAAAAAAAAAAATTTTAAAATCTTTTGTGGACCTTTTTTCTACTAATTGGAATCAGAAGGGAAGTCAATGAGTGACTTTTTTGACCTTTGGGCCAAAAATATGTTCAGTAGGTCAAATATGGACTTCTGTACAGCCATAAAATGTAAAAAATAAAAATAAAAAATAAAAATCTTTTGTGGACCTTTTAGCTACTAATTGGAATCAGAAGGGAAGTCAATGGGTGACTTTTTTTTTTACCTTTGGGCCAAAAATATGTTCAGTAGGTCAAATATGAACTTCTGTACAGCCATAAAATGTAAAAAAAAAATTACAATTAAAATCTTTTGTGGACCTTTTTTCTACTAATTGGAATCAGAAGGGAAGTCAATGAGTGACTTTTTTTACCTTTGGGCCAAAAATATGTTCAGTAGGTCAAATATGGACAACTTTACAGCCATAACGTTAAAAAAAATTTAAAAACTAAAATCTTTTGTGGACCTTTTTTCTACTAATTGGAATCAGAAGGGAAGTCAATGAGTGACTTTTTTTTACCTTTGGGCCAAAAATATGTTCAGTAGGTCAAATATGGACAACTTTACAGCCATAACGTAATTTTAAAAAAAAAATATTAAAATCTTTTGTGGACCTTTTTTCTACTAATTGGAATCAGAAGGGAAGTCAATGAGTGACTTTTTTGACCTTTGGGCCAAAAATATGTTCAGTAGGTCAAATATGGACAACTTTACAGCCATAACGTAATTTAAAAAAAAAAAATTAAAATCTTTTGTGGACCTTTTTTCTACTAATTGGAATCAGAAGGGAAGTCAATGAGTGACTTTTTTGACCTTTGGGCCAAAAATGTGTTCAGTAGGTCAATTATGGACAACTTTACAGCCATAACGTTATTTTTTTTTTTAAAAATTAAATCTTTTGTGGACCTTTTTTCTACTAATTGGAATCAGAAGGGAAGTCAATGAGTGACTTTTTTTTTTTTACCTTTGGGCCAAAAATATGTTCAGTAGGTCAAATATGGACAACTTTACAGCCATAACGTAAAATTTTTTTTTTAAAATTAAAATCTTTTGTGGACCTTTTTCTACTAATTGGAATCAGAAGGGAAGTCAATGAGTGACTTTTTTTTTTTTTACCTTTGGGCCAAAAATATGTTCAGTAGGTCAAATATGGACTTCTGTACAGCCATAAAATGTAAAAAACAAAAAAACAAAAAAAAAATCTTTTGTGTACCTTTTTTCTACTAATTGGAATCAGAAGGGAAGTCAATGAGTGACTTTTTTTTACCTTTGGGCCAAAAATATGTTCAGTAGGTCAAATATGGACTTCTGTACAGCCATAAAATGTAAAAAAAAAAAAAAAAAAAAAAAAATCTTTTGTGGACCTTTTAGCTACTAATTGGAATCAGAAGGGAAGTCAATGGGTGACTTTTTTTTTTACCTTTGGGCCAAAAATATGTTCAGTAGGTCAAATATGAACTTCTGTACAGCCATAAAATGTAAAAAAAAAATTACAATTAAAATCTTTTGTGGACCTTTTTTCTACTAATTGGAATCAGAAGGGAAGTCAATGGGTGACTTTTTTTTACCTTTGGGCCAAAAATATGTTCAGTAGGTCAAATATGAACTTCTGTACAGCCATAAAATGTAAAAAAAAAATTACAATTAAAATCTTTTGTGGACCTTTTTTCTACTAATTGGAATCAGAAGGGAAGTCAATGAGTGACTTTTTTTACCTTTGGGCCAAAAATATGTTCAGTAGGTCAAATATGGACAACTTTACAGCCATAATGTAAAAAAAAAATTAAAAACTAAAATCTTTTGTGGACCTTTTTTCTACTAATTGGAATCAGAAGGGAAGTCAATGAGTGACTTTTTTTTTTTACCTTTGGGCCAAAAATATGTTCAGTAGGTCAATTATGGACAACTTTACAGCCATAATGTAAATTTTTCTTAAAAATTTAAATCTTTTGTGGACCTTTTTTCTACTAATTGGAATCAGAAGGGAAGTCAATGAGTGACTTTTTTTACCTTTGGGCCAAAAATATGTTCAGTAGGTCAATTATGGACAACTTTACAGCCATAAAATGTAAAAAAAAAAATTACAATTAAAATCTTTTGTGGACCTTTTTTCTACTAATTGGAATCAGAAGGGAAGTCAATGGGTGACTTTTTTTGACCTTGGGGACAAAAATATGTTCAGTAAGTCAAATATGAACTTCTGTACAGCCATAAAATGTAAAAAATAAAAATAAAAAATAAAAATCTTTTGTGGACCTTTTTCCTACTTAATTGGAATCAGAAGGGAAGTCAATGAGTGACTTTTTTTTACCTTTGGGCCAAAAATATGTTCAGTAGGTCAAATATGGACAACTTTACAGCCATAACGTAATTTAAAAAAAAAAAAAATTAAAATCTTTTGTGGACCTTTTTTCTACTAATTGGAATCAGAAGGGAAGTCAATGAGTGACTTTTTTGACCTTTGGGCCAAAAATGTGTTCAGTAGGTAAATTATGGACAACTTTACAGCCATAACGTAATCTTTTTTTTAAAAATTAAAATCTTTTGTGGACCTTTTTTCTACTAATTGGAATCAGAAGGGAAGTCAATGAGTTACTTTTTTACGTTTGGGCCAAAAATATGTTCAGTAAGTCAAATATGAACTTCTGTACAGCCATAACGTACAAAAAAAATAAAAAAAAAAAAACATTTTGTGGACCTTTTAGCTACTAATTGGAATCAGAAGGGAAGTCAATGAGTGATTTTTTTTACCTTTGGGCCAAAAATATGTTCAGTAGGTCAAATATGGACAACTTTACAGCCATAACGTAATTAAAAAAAATTTTTTTTTAATCTTTTGTGGACCTTTTTTCTACTAATTGGAATCAGAAGGGAAGTCAATGAGTGACTTTTTTGACCTTTGGGCCAAAAATATGTTCAGTAGGTCAAATATGGACTTCTGTACAGCCATAAAATGTAAAAAATAAAAATAAAAAATAAAAATCTTTTGTGGACCTTTTAGCTACTAATTGGAATCAGAAGGGAAGACAATGGGTGACTTTTTTTTTTACCTTTGGGCCAAAAATATGTTCAGTAGGTCAAATATGAACTTCTGTACAGCCATAAAATGTAAAAAAAAAATTACAATTAAAATCTTTTGTGGACCTTTTTTCTAATAATTGGAATCAGAAGGGAAGTCAATGAGTGACTATTTTTTACCTTTGGGCCAAAAATATGTTCAGTAGGTCAAATATGGACAACTTTACAGCCATAACGTAATTTAAAAAAAAAAAATTAAAATCTTTTGTGGACCTTTTTTCTACTAATTGGAATCAGAAGGGAAGTCAATGAGTGACTTTTTTGACCTTTGGGCCAAAAATGTGTTCAGTAGGTCAATTATGGACAACTTTACAGCCATAACGTTATTTTTTTTTTTAAAAAATTAAATCTTTTGTGGACCTTTTTTCTACTAATTGGAATCAGAAGGGAAGTCAATGAGTGACTTTTTTTTTTTTACCTTTGGGCCAAAAATATGTTCAGTAGGTCAAATATGGACTTCTGTACAGCCATAAAATGTAAAAAACAAAAAAACAAAAAAAAAATCTTTTGTGTACCTTTTTTCTACTAATTGGAATCAGAAGGGAAGTCAATGAGTGACTTTTTTTTACCTTTGGGCCAAAAATATGTTCAGTAGGTCAAATATGGACTTCTGTACAGCCATAAAATGTAAAAAAATAAAAATAAAAAATAAAAATCTTTTGTGGACCTTTTAGCTACTAATTGGAATCAGAAGGGAAGTCAATGGGTGACTTTTTTTTTTACCTTTGGGCCAAAAATATGTTCAGTAGGTCAAATATGAACTTCTGTACAGCCATAAAATGTAAAAAAAAAATTACAATTAAAATCTTTTGTGGACCTTTTTTCTACTAATTGGAATCAGAAGGGAAGTCAATGGGTGACTTTTTTTTACCTTTGGGCCAAAAATATGTTCAGTAGGTCAAATATGAACTTCTGTACAGCCATAAAATGTAAAAAAAAAATTACAATTAAAATCTTTTGTGGACCTTTTTTCTACTAATTGGAATCAGAAGGGAAGTCAATGGGTGACTTTTTTTTACCTTTGGGCCAAAAATATGTTCAGTAGGTCAAATATGAACTTCTGTACAGCCATAAAATGTAAAAAAAAAAATTACAATTAAAATCTTTTGTGGACCTTTTTTCTACCAATTGGAATCAGAAGGGAAGTCAATGGGTGACTTTTTTTTACCTTTGGGCCAAAAATATGTTCAGTAGGTCAAATATGAACTTCTGTACAGCCATAAAATGTAAAAAAAAAAATTACAATTAAAATCTTTTCTGGACCTTTTTTCTAATAATTGGAATCAGAAGGGAAGTCAATGAGTGACTTTTTTTTTTTACCTTTGGGCCAAAAATATGTTCAGTAGGTCAAATATGGACAACTTTACAGCCATAACGTAATTTAAAAAAAAAAAATTAAAATCTTTTGTGGACCTTTTTTCTACTAATTGGAATCAGAAGGGAAGTCAATGAGTGACTTTTTTGACCTTTGGGCCAAAAATGTGTTCAGTAGGTCAATAATGGACAACTTTACAGCCATAACGTAATTAAAAAAAAAAAAAAAAAATCTTTTGTGGACCTTTTTTCTACTAATTGGAATCAGAAAGGAAGTCAATGAGTGACTTTTTTTACCTTTAGGCCAAAAATATGTTCAGTAGGTCAAATATGGACTTCTGTACAGCCATAAAATGTAAAAATAACAAAAAACAAAAAAAAAATCTTTTGTGGACCTTTTTTCTTCTAATTGGAATCAGAAGGGAAGTCAATGAGTGACTTTTTTTTACCTTTGGGCCAAAAATATGTTCAGTAGGTCAAATATGGACAACTTTACAGCCATAACGTAAAAAAAAATAAAAAATTAAAATCTTTTGTGGACCTTTTTTCTACTAATTGGAATCAGAAGGGAAGTCAATGAGTGACTTTTTTTTACCTTTGGGCCAAAAATATGTTCAGTAGGTCAAATATGGACAACTTTACAGCCATAACGTTAAAAAAAAAATTAAAAATTAAAATCTTTTGTGGACCTTTTTTCTACTAATTGGAATCAGAAGGGAAGTCAATGAGTGACTTTTTTTTACCTTTGGGCCAAAAATATGTTCAGTAGGTCAAATATGAACTTCTGTACAGCCATAAAATGTAAAAAAAAATTACAATTAAAATCTTTTGTGGACCTTTTTTCAACTAATTGGAATCAGAAGGGAAGTCAATGGGTGACTTTTTTTTACCTTTGTGCCAAAAATATGTTCAGTAGGTCAAATATGAACTTCTGTACAGCCATAAAATGTAAAAAAAAATTACAATTAAAATCTTTTGTGGACCTTTTTTCTACTAATTGGAATCAGAAGGGAAGTCAATGAGTGACTTTTTTTTACCTTTGGGCCAAAAATATGTTCAGTAGGTCAAATATGGACAACTTTACAGCCATAACGTAAAAAAAAAATTAAAAACTAAAATCTTTTGTGGACCTTTTTTCTACTAATTGGAATCAGAAGGGAAGTCAATGAGTGACTTTTTTTTTACCTTTGGGCCAAAAATATGTTCAGTAGGTCAAATATGGACAACTTTACAGCCATAACGTAATTTTAAAAAAAAATATTAAAATCTTTTGTGGACCTTTTTTCTACTAATTGGAATCAGAAGGGAAGTCAATGAGTGACTTTTTTGACCTTTGGGCCAAAAATGTGTTCAATAGGTGAATTATGGACAACTTTACAGCCATAACGTAATTTTTAAAAAAAAAATTAAAATCTTTTGTGGACCTTTTTTCTACTAATTGGAATCAGAAGGGAAGTCAATGAGTGACTTTTTTTTACCTTTGGGCCAAAAATATGTTCAGTAGGTCAAATATGGACAACTTTACAGCCATAACGTAATTTAAAAAAAAAAAATTAAAATCTTTTGTGGACCTTTTTTCTACTAATTGGAATCAGAAGGGAAGTCAATGAGTGACTTTTTTGACCTTTGGGACAAAAATGTGTTCAGTAGGTCAATTATGGACAACTTTACAGCCATAACGTAATTTTTAAAAAAAAAAATTAAAATCTTTTGTGGACCTTTTTTCTACTAATTGGAATCAGAAGGGAAGTCAATGAGTGACTTTTTTTTACCTTTGGGCCAAAAATATGTTCAGTAGGTCAAATATGGACAACTTTACAGCCATAACGTAAAAAAAAACAAAAAAAATTAAAATCTTTTGTGGACCTTTTTTCTACTAATTGGAATCAGAAGGGAAGTCAATGAGTGACTTTTTTTTACCTTTGGGCCAAAAATATGTTCAGTAGGTCAAATATGAACCTCTGTACAGCCATAAAATGTTAAAAAAAAATTACAATTAAAATCTTTTGTGGACCTTTTTTCTACTAATTGGAATCAGAAGGGAAGTCAATGAGTGACTTTTTTTTACCTTTGGGCCAAAAATATGTTCAGTAGGTCAAATATGGACAACTTTACAGCCATAACGTAATTTAAAAAAAAAAAATTAAAATCTTTTGTGGACCTTTTTTCTACTAATTGGAATCAGAAGGGAAGTCAATGAGTGACTTTTTTGACCTTTGGGCCAAAAATGTGTTCAGTAGGTCAATTATGGACAACTTTACAGCCATAACGTAATTTTTAAAAAAAAAATTAAAATCTTTTGTGGACCTTTTTTCTACTAATTGGAATCAGAAGGGAAGTCAATGAGTGACTTTTTTTTACCTTTGGGCCAAAAATATGTTCAGTAGGTCAAAAATGGACAACTTTACAGCCATAACGTAAAAAAAAAAATTAAAAACTAAAATCTTTTGTGGACCTTTTTTCTACTAATTGGAATCAGAAGTTAAGTCAATGAGTGACTTTTTTTTTTAACCTTTGGGCCAAAAATATGTTCAGTAGGTCAAATATGGACAACTTTACAGCCATAACGTAATTAAAAAAAAAAATTTTAAAATCTTTTGTGGACCTTTTTTCTACTAATTGGAATCAGAAGGGAAGTCAATGAGTGACTTTTTTGACCTTTGGGCCAAAAATATGTTCAGTAGGTCAAATATGGACTTCTGTACAGCCATAAAATGTAAAAAATAAAAATAAAAAATAAAAATCTTTTGTGGACCTTTTAGCTACTAATTGGAATCAGAAGGGAAGTCAATGGGTGACTTTTTTTTTTACCTTTGGGCCAAAAATATGTTCAGTAGGTCAAATATGAACTTCTGTACAGCCATAAAATGTAAAAAAAAAATTACAATTAAAATCTTTTGTGGACCTTTTTTCTACTAATTGGAATCAGAAGGGAAGTCAATGAGTGACTTTTTTTACCTTTGGGCCAAAAATATGTTCAGTAGGTCAAATATGGACAACTTTACAGCCATAACGTTAAAAAAAATTTAAAAACTAAAATCTTTTGTGGACCTTTTTTCTACTAATTGGAATCAGAAGGGAAGTCAATGAGTGACTTTTTTTTACCTTTGGGCCAAAAATATGTTCAGTAGGTCAAATATGGACAACTTTACAGCCATAACGTAATTTAAAAAAAAAAATATTAAAATCTTTTGTGGACCTTTTTTCTACTAATTGGAATCAGAAGGGAAGTCAATGAGTGACTTTTTTGACCTTTGGGCCAAAAATATGTTCAGTAGGTCAAATATGGACAACTTTACAGCCATAACGTAATTTAAAAAAAAAAAATTAAAATCTTTTGTGGACCTTTTTTCTACTAATTGGAATCAGAAGGGAAGTCAATGAGTGACTTTTTTGACCTTTGGGCCAAAAATGTGTTCAGTAGGTCAATTATGGACAACTTTACAGCCATAACGTTATTTTTTTTTTTAAAAATTAAATCTTTTGTGGACCTTTTTTCTACTAATTGGAATCAGAAGGGAAGTCAATGAGTGACTTTTTTTTACCTTTGGGCCAAAAATATGTTCAGTAGGTCAAATATGGACAACTTTACAGCCATAACGTAAATTTTTTTTTTTAAAATTAAAATCTTTTGTGGACCTTTTTCTACTAATTGGAATCAGAAGGGAAGTCAATGAGTGACTTTTTTTTTTTTACCTTTGGGCCAAAAATATGTTCAGTAGGTCAAATATGGACTTCTGTACAGCCATAAAATGTAAAAAACAAAAAAACAAAAAAAAAATCTTTTGTGTACCTTTTTTCTACTAATTGGAATCAGAAGGGAAGTCAATGAGTGACTTTTTTTTACCTTTGGGCCAAAAATATGTTCAGTAGGTCAAATATGGACTTCTGTACAGCCATAAAATGTAAAAAAAAAAAAAAAAAAAAAAAAATCTTTTGTGGACCTTTTAGCTACTAATTGGAATCAGAAGGGAAGTCAATGGGTGACTTTTTTTTTTACCTTTGGGCCAAAAATATGTTCAGTAGGTCAAATATGAACTTCTGTACAGCCATAAAATGTAAAAAAAAAATTACAATTAAAATCTTTTGTGGACCTTTTTTCTACTAATTGGAATCAGAAGGGAAGTCAATGGGTGACTTTTTTTTACTTTTGGGCCAAAAATATGTTCAGTAGGTCAAATATGGACAACTTTACAGCCATAATGTAAAAAAAAAATTAAAAACTAAAATCTTTTGTGGACCTTTTTTCTACTAATTGGAATCAGAAGGGAAGTCAATGAGTGACTTTTTTTTTTTACCTTTGGGCCAAAAATATGTTCAGTAGGTCAATTATGGACAACTTTACAGCCATAATGTAAATTTTTCTTAAAAATTTAAATCTTTTGTGGACCTTTTTTCTACTAATTGGAATCAGAAGGGAAGTCAATGAGTGACTTTTTTTACCTTTGGGCCAAAAATATGTTCAGTAGGTCAATTATGGACAACTTTACAGCCATAAAATGTAAAAAAAAAAATTACAATTAAAATCTTTTGTGGACCTTTTTTCTACTAATTGGAATCAGAAGGGAAGTCAATGGGTGACTTTTTTTGACCTTGGGGACAAACATATGTTCAGTAAGTCAAATATGAACTTCTGTACAGCCATAAAATGTAAAAAATAAAAATAAAAAATAAAAATCTTTTGTGGACCTTTTTCCTACTTAATTGGAATCAGAAGGGAAGTCAATGAGTGACTTTTTTTTACCTTTGGGCCAAAAATATGTTCAGTAGGTCAAATATGGACAACTTTACAGCCATAACGTAATTTAAAAAAAAAAAAAATTAAAATCTTTTGTGGACCTTTTTTCTACTAATTGGAATCAGAAGGGAAGTCAATGAGTGACTTTTTTGACCTTTGGGCCAAAAATGTGTTCAGTAGGTAAATTATGGACAACTTTACAGCCATAACGTAATCTTTTTTTTAAAAATTAAAATCTTTTGTGGACCTTTTTTCTACTAATTGGAATCAGAAGGGAAGTCAATGAGTTACTTTTTTACGTTTGGGCCAAAAATATGTTCAGTAAGTCAAATATGAACTTCTGTACAGCCATAACGTACAAAAAAAATAAAAAAAAATAAACATTTTGTGGACCTTTTAGCTACTAATTGGAATCAGAAGGGAAGTCAATGAGTGATTTTTTTTACCTTTGGGCCAAAAATATGTTCAGTAGGTCAAATATGGACAACTTTACAGCCATAACGTAATTAAAAAAATTTTTTTTTAAATCTTTTGTGGACCTTTTTTCTACTAATTGGAATCAGAAGGGAAGTCAATGAGTGACTTTTTTGACCTTTGGGCCAAAAATATGTTCAGTAGGTCAAATATGGACTTCTGTACAGCCATAAAATGTAAAAAATAAAAATAAAAAATAAAAATCTTTTGTGGACCTTTTAGCTACTAATTGGAATCAGAAGGGAAGACAATGGGTGACTTTTTTTTTTACCTTTGGGCCAAAAATATGTTCAGTAGGTCAAATATGAACTTCTGTACAGCCATAAAATGTAAAAAAAAAATTACAATTAAAATCTTTTGTGGACCTTTTTTCTACTAATTGGAATCAGAAGGGAAGTCAATGAGTGACTTTTTTTACCTTTGGGCCAAAAATATGTTCAGTAGGTCAAATATGGACAACTTTACAGCCATAACGTTAAAAAAATTTTAAAAACTAAAATCTTTTGTGGACCTTTTTTCTACTAATTGGAATCAGAAGGGAAGTCAATGAGTGACTTTTTTTTACCTTTGGGCCAAAAATATGTTCAGTAGGTCAAATATGGACAACTTTACAGCCATAACGTAATTTTAAAAAAAAAATATTAAAATCTTTTGTGGACCTTTTTTCTACTAATTGGAATCAGAAGGGAAGTCAATGAGTGACTTTTTTGACCTTTGGGCCAAAAATGTGTTCAGTAGGTCAATTATGGACAACTTTACAGCCATAACGTAATTAAAAAAAAAAAAATTTAAAATCTTTTGTGGACCTTTTTTCTAATAATTGGAATCAGAAGGGAAGTCAATGAGTGACTATTTTTTACCTTTGGGCCAAAAATATGTTCAGTAGGTCAAATATGGACAACTTTACAGCCATAACGTAATTTAAAAAAAAAAAATTAAAATCTTTTGTGGACCTTTTTTCTACTAATTGGAATCAGAAGGGAAGTCAATGAGTGACTTTTTTGACCTTTGGGCCAAAAATGTGTTCAGTAGGTCAATTATGGACAACTTTACAGCCATAACGTTATTTTTTTTTTTAAAAATTAAATCTTTTGTGGACCTTTTTTCTACTAATTGGAATCAGAAGGGAAGTCAATGAGTGACTTTTTTTTTTTACCTTTGGGCCAAAAATATGTTCAGTAGGTCAAATATGGACTTCTGTACAGCCATAAAATGTAAAAAACAAAAAAACAAAAAAAAAATCTTTTGTGTACCTTTTTTCTACTAATTGGAATCAGAAGGGAAGTCAATGAGTGACTTTTTTTTACCTTTGGGCCAAAAATATGTTCAGTAGGTCAAATATGGACTTCTGTACAGCCATAAAATGTAAAAAATAAAAATAAAAAATAAAAATCTTTTGTGGACCTTTTAGCTACTAATTGGAATCAGAAGGGAAGTCAATGGGTGACTTTTTTTTTTACCTTTGGGCCAAAAATATGTTCAGTAGGTCAAATATGAACTTCTGTACAGCCATAAAATGTAAAAAAAAAATTACAATTAAAATCTTTTGTGGACCTTTTTTCTACTAATTGGAATCAGAAGGGAAGTCAATGGGTGACTTTTTTTTTACCTTTGGGCCAAAAATATGTTCAGTAGGTCAAATATGAACTTCTGTACAGCCATAAAATGTAAAAAAAAAATTACAATTAAAATCTTTTGTGGACCTTTTTTCTACTAATTGGAATCAGAAGGGAAGTCAATGAGTGACTTTTTTGACCTTGGGGACAAAAATATGTTCAGTAAGTCAAATATGAACTTCTGTACAGCCATAAAATGTAAAAAAAAAATTACAATTAAAATCTTTTGTGGACCTTTTTTCTACTAATTGGAATCAGAAGGGAAGTCAATGGGTGACTTTTTTTTACCTTTGGGCCAAAAATATGTTCAGTAGGTCAAATATGAACTTCTGTACAGCCATAAAATGTAAAAAAAAAAATTACAATTAAAATCTTTTGTGGACCTTTTTTCTACCAATTGGAATCAGAAGGGAAGTCAATGAGTGACTTTTTTTTACCTTTGGGCCAAAAATATGTTCAGTAGGTCAAATATGGACAACTTTACAGCCATAACGTAAAAAAAAAATTAAAAACTAAAATCTTTTCTGGACCTTTTTTCTAATAATTGGAATCAGAAGGGAAGTCAATGAGTGACTTTTTTTTTTTACCTTTGGGCCAAAAATATGTTCAGTAGGTCAAATATGGACAACTTTACAGCCATAACGTAATTTAAAAAAAAAAAATTAAAATCTTTTGTGGACCTTTTTTCTACTAATTGGAATCAGAAGGGAAGTCAATGAGTGACTTTTTTGACCTTTGGGCCAAAAATGTGTTCAGTAGGTCAATAATGGACAACTTTACAGCCATAACGTAATTAAAAAAAAAAAAAAAAAATCTTTTGTGGACCTTTTTTCTACTAATTGGAATCAGAAAGGAAGTCAATGAGTGACTTTTTTTACCTTTAGGCCAAAAATATGTTCAGTAGGTCAAATATGGACTTCTGTACAGCCATAAAATGTAAAAATAACAAAAAACAAAAAAAAAATCTTTTGTGGACCTTTTTTCTTCTAATTGGAATCAGAAGGGAAGTCAATGAGTGACTTTTTTTTACCTTTGGGCCAAAAATATGTTCAGTAGGTCAAATATGGACAACTTTACAGCCATAACGTAAAAAAAAATAAAAAATTAAAATCTTTTGTGGACCTTTTTTCTACTAATTGGAATCAGAAGGGAAGTCAATGAGTGACTTTTTTTTACCTTTGGGCCAAAAATATGTTCAGTAGGTCAAATATGGACAACTTTACAGCCATAACGTTAAAAAAAAAATTAAAAATTAAAATCTTTTGTGGACCTTTTTTCTACTAATTGGAATCAGAAGGGAAGTCAATGAGTGACTTTTTTTTACCTTTGGGCCAAAAATATGTTCAGTAGGTCAAATATCAACTTCTGTACAGCCATAAAATGTAAAAAAAAATTACAATTAAAATCTTTTGTGGACCTTTTTTCAACTAATTGGAATCAGAAGGGAAGTCAATGGGTGACTTTTTTTTACCTTTGTGCCAAAAATATGTTCAGTAGGTCAAATATGAACTTCTGTACAGCCATAAAATGTAAAAAAAAATTACAATTAAAATCTTTTGTGGACCTTTTTTCTACTAATTGGAATCAGAAGGGAAGTCAATGAGTGACTTTTTTTTACCTTTGGGCCAAAAATATGTTCAGTAGGTCAAATATGGACAACTTTACAGCCATAACGTAAAAAAAAAATTAAAAACTAAAATCTTTTGTGGACCTTTTTTCTACTAATTGGAATCAGAAGGGAAGTCAATGAGTGACTTTTTTTTTACCTTTGGGCCAAAAATATGTTCAGTAGGTCAAATATGGACAACTTTACAGCCATAACGTAATTTTAAAAAAAAATATTAAAATCTTTTGTGGACCTTTTTTCTACTAATTGGAATCAGAAGGGAAGTCAATGAGTGACTTTTTTGACCTTTGGGCCAAAAATGTGTTCAATAGGTGAATTATGGACAACTTTACAGCCATAACGTAATTTTTAAAAAAAAAATTAAAATCTTTTGTGGACCTTTTTTCTACTAATTGGAATCAGAAGGGAAGTCAATGAGTGACTTTTTTTTACCTTTGGGCCAAAAATATGTTCAGTAGGTCAAATATGGACAACTTTACAGCCATAACGTAATTTAAAAAAAAAAATTAAAATCTTTTGTGGACCTTTTTTCTACTAATTGGAATCAGAAGGGAAGTCAATGAGTGACTTTTTTGACCTTTGGGACAAAAATGTGTTCAGTAGGTCAATTATGGACAACTTTACAGCCATAACGTAATTTTTAAAAAAAAAAATTAAAATCTTTTGTGGACCTTTTTTCTACTAATTGGAATCAGAAGGGAAGTCAATGAGTGACTTTTTTTTACCTTTGGGCCAAAAATATGTTCAGTAGGTCAAATATGGACAACTTTACAGCCATAACGTAAAAAAAAACAAAAAAAATTAAAATCTTTTGTGGACCTTTTTTCTACTAATTGGAATCAGAAGGGAAGTCAATGAGTGACTTTTTTTTACCTTTGGGCCAAAAATATGTTCAGTAGGTCAAATATGAACCTCTGTACAGCCATAAAATGTTAAAAAAAAATTACAATTAAAATCTTTTGTGGACCTTTTTTCTACTAATTGGAATCAGAAGGGAAGTCAATGAGTGACTTTTTTTTACCTTTGGGCCAAAAATATGTTCAGTAGGTCAAATATGGACAACTTTACAGCCATAACGTAATTTAAAAAAAAAAAATTAAAATCTTTTGTGGACCTTTTTTCTACTAATTGGAATCAGAAGGGAAGTCAATGAGTGACTTTTTTGACCTTTGGGCCAAAAATGTGTTCAGTAGGTCAATTATGGACAACTTTACAGCCATAACGTAATTTTTTAAAAAAAAATTAAAATCTTTTGTGGACCTTTTTTCTACTAATTGGAATCAGAAGGGAAGTCAATGAGTGACTTTTTTTTACCTTTGGGCCAAAAATATGTTCAGTAGGTCAAAAATGGACAACTTTACAGCCATAACGTAAAAAAAAAAATTAAAAACTAAAATCTTTTGTGGACCTTTTTTCTACTAATTGGAATCAGAAGTTAAGTCAATGAGTGACTTTTTTTTTTAACCTTTGGGCCAAAAATATGTTCAGTAGGTCAAATATGGACTTCTGTACAGCCATAAAATGTAAAAAATAAAAATAAAAAATAAAAATCTTTTGTGGACCTTTTTTCTACTAATTGGAATCAGAAGGGAAGTCAATGAGTGACTTTTTTTTACCTTTGGGCCAAAAATATGTTCAGTAGGTCAAATATGAACTTCTGTACAGCCATAAAATGTAAAAAAAAAATTACAATTAAAATCTTTTGTGGACCTTTTTTCTACTAATTGGAATCAGAAGGGAAGTCAATGAGTGACTTTTTTGACCTTTGGGCCAAAAATGTGTTCAGTAGGTCAATTATGGACAACTTTACAGCCATAACGTAAAAAAATATTAAAAACTAAAATCTTTTGTGGACCTTTTTCCTACTAATTGGAATCAGAAGGGAAGTCAATGAGTGACTTTTTTTTACCTTTGGGCCAAAAATATGTTCAGTAGGTCAAATATGGACAACTTTACAGCCATAACGTAATTTAAAAAAAAAAATTAAAATCTTTTGTGGACCTTTTTTCTACTAATTGGAATCAGAAGGGAAGTCAATGAGTGACTTTTTTGACCTTTGGGCCAAAAATGTGTTCAGTAGGTAAATTATGGACAAATTTACAGCCATAACGTAATCTTTTTTTTAAAAATTAAAATCTTTTGTGGACCTTTTTTCTACTAATTGGAATCAGAAGGGAAGTCAATGAGTTACTTTTTTACCTTTGGGCCAAAAATATGTTCAGTAGGTCAAATATGAACTTCTGTACAGCCATAAAATGTAAAAAAAAAATTACAATTAAAATCTTTTGTGGACCTTTTTTCTACTAATTGGAATCAGAAGGGAAGTCAATGAGTGACTTTTTTTACCTTTGGGCCAAAAATATGTTCAGTAGGTCAAATATGGACAACTTTACAGCCATAACGTAAAAAAAAAATTAAAAACTAAAATCTTTTGTGGACCTTTTTTCTACTAATTGGAATCAGAAGGGAAGTCAATGAGTGACTTTTTTTTACCTTTGGGCCAAAAATATGTTCAGTAGGTCAAATATGGACAACTTTACAGCCATAACGTAATTTTAAAAAAAAATATTAAAATCTTTTGTGGACCTTTTTTCTACTAATTGGAATCAGAAGGGAAGTCAATGAGTGACTTTTTTGACCTTTGGGCCAAAAATGTGTTCAGTAGGTCAATTATGGACAACTTTACAGCCATAACGTAATTAAAAAAAAAAAATTAAAATCTTTTGTGGACCTTTTTTCTACTAATTGGAATCAGAAGGGAAGTCAATGAGTGACTTTTTTTTACCTTTGGGCCAAAAATATGTTCAGTAGGTCAAATATGGACAACTTTACAGCCATAACGTTAAAAAAAAATTAAAAACTAAAATCTTTTGTGGACCTTTTTTCTACTAATTGGAATCAGAAGGGAAGTCAATGAGTGACTTTTTTTTACCTTTGGGCCAAAAATATGTTCAGTAGGTCAAATATGGACAACTTTACAGCCATAACGTAATTTAAAAAAAAAAATATTAAAATCTTTTGTGGACCTTTTTTCTACTAATTGGAATCAGAAGGGAAGTCAATGAGTGACTTTTTTGACCTTTGGGCCAAAAATGTGTTCAGTAGGTCAATTATGGACAACTTTACAGCCATAACGTAATTAAAAAAAAAAAAAATTAAAATCTTTTGTGGACCTTTTTTCTACTAATTGGAATCAGAAGGGAAGTCAATGAGTGACTATTTTTTACCTTTGGGCCAAAAATATGTTCAGTAGGTCAAATATGGACAACTTTACAGCCATAACGTAATTTAAAAAAAAAAAATTAAAATCTTTTGTGGACCTTTTTTCTACTAATTGGAATCAGAAGGGAAGTCAATGAGTGACTTTTTTGACCTTTGGGCCAAAAATGTGTTCAGTAGGTCAATTATGGACAACTTTACAGCCATAACGTAATTTTTTTTTTTTAAAATTAAATCTTTTGTGGACCTTTTTTCTACTAATTGGAATCAGAAGGGAAGTCAATGAGTGACTTTTTTTTACCTTTGGGCCAAAAATATGTTCAGTAGGTCAAATATGGACAACTTTACAGCCATAACGTAAAAAAATTTTTTTTAAAATTAAAATCTTTTGTGGACCTTTTTCTACTAATTGGAATCAGAAGGGAAGTCAATGAGTGACTTTTTTTTTACCTTTGGGCCAAAAATATGTTCAGTAGGTCAAATATGGACTTCTGTACAGCCATAAAATGTAAAAAACAAAAAAACAAAAAAAAATCTTTTGTGTACCTTTTTTCTACTAATTGGAATCAGAAGGGAAGTCAATGAGTGACTTTTTTTTACCTTTGGGCCAAAAATATGTTCAGTAGGTCAAATATGGACTTCTGTACAGCCATAAAATGTAAAAAATTAAAATAAAAAATAAAAATCTTTTGTGGACCTTTTAGCTACTAATTGGAATCAGAAGGGAAGTCAATGGGTGACTTTTTTTTACCTTTGGGCCAAAAATATGTTCAGTAGGTCAAATATGAACTTCTGTACAGCCATAAAATGTAAAAAAAAAAATTACAATTAAAATCTTTTGTGGACCTTTTTTCTACCAATTGGAATCAGAAGGGAAGTCAATGAGTGACTTTTTTTTACCTTTGGGCCAAAAATATGTTCAGTAGGTCAAATATGGACAACTTTACAGCCATAACGTAAAAAAAAAATTAAAAACTAAAATCTTTTGTGGACCTTTTTTCTAATAATTGGAATCAGAAGGGAAGTCAATGAGTGACTTTTTTTTTTACCTTTGGGCCAAAAATATGTTCAGTAGGTCAAATATGGACAACTTTACAGCCATAACGTAATTTAAAAAAAAAAAATTAAAATCTTTTGTGGACCTTTTTTCTACTAATTGGAATCAGAAGGGAAGTCAATGAGTGACTTTTTTGACCTTTGGGCCAAAAATGTGTTCAGTAGGTCAATTATGGACAACTTTACAGCCATAACGTAATTTAAAAAAAAAAAAAAAAATCTTTTGTGGACCTTTTTTCTACTAATTGGAATCAGAAAGGAAGTCAATGAGTGACTTTTTTTACCTTTAGGCCAAAAATATGTTCAGTAGGTCAAATATGGACTTCTGTACAGCCATAAAATGTAAAAATAACAAAAAACAAAAAAAAAATCTTTTGTGGACCTTTTTTCTTCTAATTGGAATCAGAAGGGAAGTCAATGAGTGACTTTTTTACGTTTGGGCCAAAAATATGTTCAGTAGGTCAAATATGGACTTCTAATTGGAATCAGAAGGGAAGTCAATGAGTGACTTTTTTTTACCTTTGGGCCAAAAATATGTTCAGTAGGTCAAATATGGACAACTTTACAGCCATAACGTAAAAAAAAAATAAAAATTAAAATCTTTTGTGGACTTTTTTTCTACTAATTGGAATCAGAAGGGAAGTCAATGAGTGACTTTTTTTTACCTTTGGGCCAAAAATATGTTCAGTAGGTCAAATATGGACAACTTTACAGCCATAACGTTAAAAAAAAAATTAAAAATTAAAATCTTTTGTGGACCTTTTTTCTACTAATTGGAATCAGAAGGGAAGTCAATGAGTGACTTTTTTTTACCTTTGGGCCAAAAATATGTTCAGTAGGTCAAATATGAACTTCTGTACAGCCATAAAATGTAAAAAAAAAATTACAATTAAAATCTTTTGTGGACCTTTTTTCTACTAATTGGAATCAGAAGGGAAGTCAATGGGTGACTTTTTTTTTACCTTTGGGCCAAAAATATGTTCAGTAGGTCAAATATGAACTTCTGTACAGCCATAAAATGTAAAAAAAAATTACAATTAAAATCTTTTGTGGACCTTTTTTCTACTAATTGGAATCAGAAGGGAAGTCAATGAGTGACTTTTTTTTACCTTTGGGCCAAAAATATGTTCAGTAGGTCAAATATGGACAACTTTACAGCCATAACGTAAAAAAAAAATTAAAAACTAAAATCTTTTGTCAAGTCAAGTCAAGTCAACTTTATTTATATTGCGCTTTTAACAATGTAGATTGTTTCAAAGCAGCTTTACAGTGTTAAACAGCAAAATAATGCAGCCTAATTTTATTCAGCTGTATAGCCATTTGATGTCATCAGTTCATTTCAATTTCCATACGGTGACAGTGTGGGCTTTAGATCAATAATTAGATCAGTAATTTAGTTTACATGGTTAAATTAGTTTATTAATTAGATTTATTTCGATGTTTAGTTGAAAAATATAGTGTCCCCAACTGAGCACGCCAAGCCAGAGGCAACAGTGGCAAGGAAACCAAAACCCCATCAGGTGACCTAATGGAGAAAAATAAACCTTGGGAGAAACCAGGCTCAGTCGGGGTGCCAGTTCTCCTCTGGCCAATTTACAAACAACGTATTATTATTATTATTCTGGCTGCTTTACAGGTCAGAGGTCATAATAGATCGGAATATTCAAAGGACCGGAGGCAACACGCTGGAGACGGGTTTATTGAGGATGATGTTGATTAAATAATTATTAAAGTGCAATATTCGAATGATCGGAGGCAACACGCTGGAGACGGGTTTATTGCGGATGACATATCGATATAAGTATTATTTAATGATAATATTCGATCAATCGGAGTCATCACGCTGGTGACGGGTTTATTTAGATGCCGTGTCGATGAGGCAGTTGCAGGGGGAGGATAATTGACACGGTCTCTGCAGACAATTCGGGGTCCTGTGTTGGTCTTCTCTGGTCCACCATCTGATTAGGATACGGCCCAGATCTGGCTGACTGCAGTAAACCTCGGGATAAAACAGAGAGAAAATCATTAGCGTAGATGCCATTCTTCTGATGATGTAACGAGTACATCAGGTGTTATGGGAAGTGTTCCCGGTTCCGGCTGACCTAGTTAATGCAGCCTAACAATCAATTAATTGATAAAGTGTTTTATGTGTATGCCACAGTAAAGAGATGTGTTTTTAGTCTAGATTTAAACTGACAGAGTGTGTCTGCTTCCCGAACAGTGCTAGGAAGACTGTTCCAGAGTTTAGGAGCTAAATAGGAAAAGGATCGACCGCCTGCAGTTGATTTGGATATTCTCGGTATTAACAACTGGCCAGAATTTAGAGAATTTTTGTGGACCTTTTT
Source organism: Romanogobio albipinnatus (assembly GCA_023566225.1). Classification (NCBI taxonomy): domain Eukaryota; kingdom Metazoa; phylum Chordata; class Actinopteri; order Cypriniformes; family Gobionidae; genus Romanogobio; species Romanogobio albipinnatus. The sequence goes on along the minus strand of CM042247.1, from coordinate 58,096,862 downwards.
TCTACTAATTGGAATCAGAAGGTAAGTCAATGAGTGACTTTTTTTTACCTTTGGGCCAAAAATATGTTCAGTAGGTCAAATATGGACAACTTTACAGCCATAACGTAATTTTAAAAAAAAATATTAAAATCTTTTGTGGACCTTTTTTCTACTAATTGGAATCAGAAGGGAAGTCAATGAGTGACTTTTTTGACCTTTGGGCCAAAAATGTGTTCAATAGGTCAATTATGGACAACTTTACAGCCATAACGTAATTTTAAAAAAAAAATTAAAATCTTTTGTGGACCTTTTTTCTACTAATTGGAATCAGAAGGGAAGTCAATGAGTGACTTTTTTTTACCTTTGGGCCAAAAATATGTTCAGTAGGTCAAATATGGACAACTTTACAGCCATAACGTAATTTTTAAAAAAAAAATTAAAATCTTTTGTGGACCTTTTTTCTACTAATTGGAATCAGAAGGGAAGTCAATGAGTGACTTTTTTTTACCTTTGGGCCAAAAATATGTTCAGTAGGTCAAATATGGACAACTTTACAGCCATAACGTAAAAAAAAACAAAAAAAATTAAAATCTTTTGTGGACCTTTTTTCTACTAATTGGAATCAGAAGGGAAGTCAATGAGTGACTTTTTTTTACCTTTGGGCCGAAAATATGTTCAGTAGGTCAAATATGAACCTCTGTACAGCCATAAAATGTAAAAAAAAAATTACAATTAAAATCTTTTGTGGACCTTTTTTCTACTAATTGGAATCAGAAGGGAAGTCAATGAGTGACTTTTTTTTACCTTTGGGCCAAAAATATGTTCAGTAGGTCAAATATGGACAACTTTACAGCCATAACGTAATTTAAAAAAAAAAAATTAAAATCTTTTGTGGACCTTTTTTCTACTAATTGGAATCAGAAGGGAAGTCAATGAGTGACTTTTTTGACCTTTGGGCCAAAAATGTGTTCAGTAGGTCAATTATGGACAACTTTACAGCCATAACGTAATTTTTAAAAAAAAAATTAAAATCTTTTGTGGACCTTTTTTCTACTAATTGGAATCAGAAGGGAAGTCAATGAGTGACTTTTTTTTACCTTTGGGCCAAAAATATGTTCAGTAGGTCAAAAATGGACAACTTTACAGCCATAACGTAAAAAAAAAAATTAAAAACTAAAATCTTTTGTGGACCTTTTTTCTACTAATTGGAATCAGAAGTTAAGTCAATGAGTGACTTTTTTTTTTTACCTTTGGGCCAAAAATATGTTCAGTAGGTCAAATATGGACTTCTGTACAGCCATAAAATGTAAAAAATAAAAATAAAAAATAAAAATCTTTTGTGGACCTTTTTTCTACTAATTGGAATCAGAAGGGAAGTCAATGGGTGACTTTTTTTTACCTTTGGGCCAAAAATATGTTCAGTAGGTCAAATATGAACTTCTGTACAGCCATAAAATGTAAAAAAAAAATTACAATTAAAATCTTTTGTGGACCTTTTTTCTACTAATTGGAATCAGAAGGGAAGTCAATGAGTGACTTTTTTGACCTTTGGGCCAAAAATATGTTCAGTAGGTCAAATATGGACAACTTTACAGCCATAACGTAATTTTAAAAAAAAAATTAAAATCTTTTGTGGACCTTTTTTCTACTAATTGGAATCAGAAGGGAAGTCAATGAGTGACTTTTTTGACCTTTGGGCCAAAAATGTGTTCAGTAGGTAAATTATGGACAAATTTACAGCCATAACGTAATCTTTTTTTAAAAAATTAAAATCTTTTGTGGACCTTTTTTCTACTAATTGGAATCAGAAGGGAAGTCAATGAGTTACTTTTTTACCTTTGGGCCAAAAATATGTTCAGTAGGTCAAATATGAACTTCTGTACAGCCATAAAATGTAAAAAAAAAATTACAATTAAAATCTTTTGTGGACCTTTTTTCTACTAATTGGAATCAGAAGGGAAGTCAATGAGTGACTTTTTTTTACCTTTGGGCCAAAAATATGTTCAGTAGGTCAAATATGGACAACTTTACAGCCATAACGTAAAAAAAAAATTAAAAACTAAAATCTTTTGTGGACCTTTTTTCTACTAATTGGAATCAGAAGGGAAGTCAATGAGTGACTTTTTTTTACCTTTGGGCCAAAAATATGTTCAGTAGGTCAAATATGGACAACTTTACAGCCATAACGTAATTTAAAAAAAAAATATTAAAATCTTTTGTGGACCTTTTTTCTACTAATTGGAATCAGAAGGGAAGTCAATGAGTGACTTTTTTGACCTTTGGGCCAAAAATGTGTTCAATAGGTCAATTATGGACTTCTAATTGGAATCAGACGGGAAGTCAATGAGTGACTTTTTTTTACCTTTGGGCCAAAAATATGTTCAGTAGGTCAAATATGGACAACTTTACAGCCATAACGTAAAAAAAAATTAAAAATTAAAATCTTTTGTGGACCTTTTTTCTACTAATTGGAATCAGAAGGGAAGTCAATGAGTGACTTTTTTTTTACCTTTGGGCCAAAAATATGTTCAGTAGGTCAAATATGGACAACTTTACAGCCATAACGTAATTTTTAAAAAAAAAATTAAAATCTTTTGTGGACCTTTTTTCTACTAATTGGAATCAGAAGGGAAGTCAATGGGTGACTTTTTTTTTTACCTTTGGGCCAAAAATATGTTCAGTAGGTCAAATATGAACTTCTGTACAGCCATAAAATGTAAAAAAAAAATTACAATTAAAATATTTTGTGGACCTTTTTTCTACTAATTGGAATCAGAAGGGAAGTCAATGGGTGACTTTTTTTTACCTTTGGGCCAAAAATATGTTCAGTAGGTCAAATATGAACTTCTGTACAGCCATAAAATGTAAAAAAAAAATTACAATTAAAATCTTTTGTGGACCTTTTTTCTACTAATTGGAATCAGAAGCGAAGTCAATGAGTGACTTTTTTTACCTTTGGGCCAAAAATATGTTCAGTAGGTCAAATATGGACAACTTTACAGCCATAACGTAAAAAAAAAATTAAAAACTAAAATCTTTTGTAGACCTTTTTTCTACTAATTGGAATCAGAAGGGAAGTCAATGAGTGACTTTTTTTACCTTTGGGCCAAAAATATGTTCAGTAGGTCAATTATGGACAACTTTACAGCCATAAAATGTAAAAAAAAAAATTACAATTAAAATCTTTTGTGGACCTTTTTTCTACTAATTGGAATCAGAAGGGAAGTCAATGGGTGACTTTTTTTTACCTTTGGGCCAAAAATATGTTCAGTAGGTCAAATATGAACTTCTGTACAGCCATAAAATGTAAAAAAAAAAATTACAATTAAAATCTTTTGTGGACCTTTTTTCTACCAATTGGAATCAGAAGGGAAGTCAATGAGTGACTTTTTTTTACCTTTGGGCCAAAAATATGTTCAGTAGGTCAAATATGGACAACTTTACAGCCATAACGTAAAAAAAAAATTAAAAACTAAAATCTTTTGTGGACCTTTTTTCTAATAATTGGAATCAGAAGGGAAGTCAATGAGTGACTTTTTTTTTTTACCTTTGGGCCAAAAATATGTTCAGTAGGTCAAATATGGACAACTTTACAGCCATAACGTAATTTAAAAAAAAAAAATTAAAATCTTTTGTGGACCTTTTTTCTACTAATTGGAATCAGAAAGGAAGTCAATGAGTGACTTTTTTTACCTTTAGGCCAAAAATATGTTCAGTAGGTCAAATATGGACTTCTGTACAGCCATAAAATGTAAAAATAACAAAAAACAAAAAAAAAATCTTTTGTGGACCTTTTTTCTTCTAATTGGAATCAGAAGGGAAGTCAATGAGTGACTTTTTTACGTTTGGGCCAAAAATATGTTCAGTAGGTCAAATATGGACTTCTAATTGGAATCAGAAGGGAAGTCAATGAGTGACTTTTTTACCTTTGGGCCAAAAATATGTTCAGTAGGTCAAATATGGACAACTTTACAGCCATAACGTAAAAAAAAATTAAAAATTTAAATCTTTTGTGGACCTTTTTTCTACTAATTGGAATCAGAAGGGAAGTCAATGAGTGACTTTTTTTTACCTTTGGGCCAAAAATATGTTCAGTAGGTCAAATATGGACAACTTTACAGCCATAACGTTAAAAAAAAAATTAAAAATTAAAATCTTTTGTGGACCTTTTTTCTACTAATTGGAATCAGAAGGGAAGTCAATGAGTGACTTTTTTTTACCTTTGGGCCAAAAATATTTTCAGTAGGTCAAATATGAACTTCTGTACAGCCATAAAATGTAAAAAAAAAATTACAATTAAAATCTTTTGTGGACCTTTTTTCTACTAATTGGAATCAGAAGCGAAGTCAATGAGTGACTTTTTTTACCTTTGGGCCAAAAATATGTTCAGTAGGTCAAATATGGACAACTTTACAGCCATAACGTAAAAAAAAAATTAAAAACTAAAATCTTTTGTAGACCTTTTTTCTACTAATTGGAATCAGAAGGGAAGTCAATGAGTGACTTTTTTTACCTTTGGGCCAAAAATATGTTCAGTAGGTCAATTATGGACAACTTTACAGCCATAAAATGTAAAAAAAAAAATTACAATTAAAATCTTTTGTGGACCTTTTTTCTACTAATTGGAATCAGAAGGGAAGTCAATGGGTGACTTTTTTTTACCTTTGGGCCAAAAATATGTTCAGTAGGTCAAATATGAACTTCTGTACAGCCATAAAATGTAAAAAAAAAAATTACAATTAAAATCTTTTGTGGACCTTTTTTCTACCAATTGGAATCAGAAGGGAAGTCAATGAGTGACTTTTTTTTACCTTTGGGCCAAAAATATGTTCAGTAGGTCAAATATGGACAACTTTACAGCCATAACGTAAAAAAAAAATTAAAAACTAAAATCTTTTGTGGACCTTTTTTCTAATAATTGGAATCAGAAGGGAAGTCAATGAGTGACTTTTTTTTTTTACCTTTGGGCCAAAAATATGTTCAGTAGGTCAAATATGGACAACTTTACAGCCATAACGTAATTTAAAAAAAAAAAATTAAAATCTTTTGTGGACCTTTTTTCTACTAATTGGAATCAGAAAGGAAGTCAATGAGTGACTTTTTTTACCTTTAGGCCAAAAATATGTTCAGTAGGTCAAATATGGACTTCTGTACAGCCATAAAATGTAAAAATAACAAAAAACAAAAAAAAAATCTTTTGTGGACCTTTTTTCTTCTAATTGGAATCAGAAGGGAAGTCAATGAGTGACTTTTTTACGTTTGGGCCAAAAATATGTTCAGTAGGTCAAATATGGACTTCTAATTGGAATCAGAAGGGAAGTCAATGAGTGACTTTTTTACCTTTGGGCCAAAAATATGTTCAGTAGGTCAAATATGGACAACTTTACAGCCATAACGTAAAAAAAAATTAAAAATTTACATCTTTTGTGGACCTTTTTTCTACTAATTGGAATCAGAAGGGAAGTCAATGAGTGACTTTTTTTTACCTTTGGGCCAAAAATATGTTCAGTAGGTCAAATATGGACAACTTTACAGCCATAACGTTAAAAAAAAAATTAAAAATTAAAATCTTTTGTGGACCTTTTTTCTACTAATTGGAATCAGAAGGGAAGTCAATGAGTGACTTTTTTTTACCTTTGGGCCAAAAATATTTTCAGTAGGTCAAATATGAACTTCTGTACAGCCATAAAATGTAAAAAAAAAATTACAATTAAAATCTTTTGTGGACCTTTTTTCTACTAATTGGAATCAGAAGGGAAGTCAATGGGTGACTTTTTTTTTACCTTTGGGCCAAAAATATGTTCAGTAGGTCAAATATGAACTTCTGTACAGCCATAAAATGTAAAAAAAAATTACAATTAAAATCTTTTGTGGACCTTTTTTCTACTAATTGGAATCAGAAGGGAAGTCAATGAGTGACTTTTTTTTACCTTTGGGCCAAAAATATGTTCAGTAGGTCAAATATGGACAACTTTACAGCCATAACGTAAAAAAAAAATTAAAAACTAAAATCTTTTGTGGACCTTTTTTCTACTAATTGGAATCAGAAGGGAAGTCAATGAGTGACTTTTTTTTACCTTTGGGCCAAAAATATGTTCAGTAGGTCAAATATGGACAACTTTACAGCCATAACGTAATTTAAAAAAAAAATATTAAAATCTTTTGTGGACCTTTTTTCTACTAATTGGAATCAGAAGGGAAGTCAATGAGTGACTTTTTTGACCTTTGGGCCAAAAATGTGTTCAATAGGTCAATTATGGACAACTTTACAGCCATAACGTAATTTAAAAAAAAAAAATTAAAATCTTTTGTGGACCTTTTTTCTACTAATTGGAATCAGAAGGGAAGTCAATGAGTGACTTTTTTTTACCTTTGGGCCAAAAATATGTTCAATAGGTCAATTATGGACAACTTTACAGCCATAACGTAATTTTAAAAAAAAAAATTAAAATCTTTTGTGGACCTTTTTTCTACTAATTGGAATCAGAAGGGAAGTCAATGAGTGACTTTTTTTTACCTTTGGGCCAAAAATATGTTCAGTAGGTCAAATATGGACAACTTTACAGCCATAACGTAAAAAAAAACAAAAAAAATTAAAATCTTTTGTGGACCTTTTTTCTACTAATTGGAATCAGAAGGGAAGTCAATGAGTGACTTTTTTTTACCTTTGGGCCGAAAATATGTTCAGTAGGTCAAATATGAACCTCTGTACAGCCATAAAATGTAAAAAAAAAATTACAATTAAAATCTTTTGTGGACCTTTTTTCTACTAATTGGAATCAGAAGGGAAGTCAATGAGTGACTTTTTTTTACCTTTGGGCCAAAAATATGTTCAGTAGGTCAAATATGGACAACTTTACAGCCATAACGTAATTTAAAAAAAAAAAATTAAAATCTTTTGTGGACCTTTTTTCTACTAATTGGAATCAGAAGGGAAGTCAATGAGTGACTTTTTTGACCTTTGGGCCAAAAATATGTTCAGTAGGTCAATTATGGACAACTTTACAGCCATAACGTAAAAAAAAAAATTAAAAACTAAAATCTTTTGTGGACCTTTTTTCTACTAATTGGAATCAGAAGTTAAGTCAATGAGTGACTTTTTTTTTTTTACCTTTGGGCCAAAAATATGTTCAGTAGGTCAAATATGGACTTCTGTACAGCCATAAAATGTAAAAAATAAAAATAAAAAATAAAAATCTTTTGTGGACCTTTTTTCTACTAATTGGAATCAGAAGGGAAGTCAATGGGTGACTTTTTTTTACCTTTGGGCCAAAAATATGTTCAGTAGGTCAAATATGAACTTCTGTACAGCCATAAAATGTAAAAAAAAAATTACAATTAAAATCTTTTGTGGACCTTTTTTCTACTAATTGGAATCAGAAGGGAAGTCAATGAGTGACTTTTTTGACCTTTGGGCCAAAAATATGTTCAGTAGGTCAAATATGGACAACTTTACAGCCATAACGTAATTTAAAAAAAAAAATTAAAATCTTTTGTGGACCTTTTTTCTACTAATTGGAATCAGAAGGGAAGTCAATGAGTGACTTTTTTGACCTTTGGGCCAAAAATGTGTTCAGTAGGTAAATTATGGACAAATTTACAGCCATAACGTAATCTTTTTTTAAAAAATTAAAATCTTTTGTGGACCTTTTTTCTACTAATTGGAATCAGAAGGGAAGTCAATGAGTTACTTTTTTACCTTTGGGCCAAAAATATGTTCAGTAGGTCAAATATGAACTTCTGTACAGCCATAAAATGTAAAAAAAAAATTACAATTAAAATCTTTTGTGGACCTTTTTTCTACTAATTGGAATCAGAAGGGAAGTCAATGAGTGACTTTTTTTACCTTTGGGCCAAAAATATGTTCAGTAGGTCAAATATGGACAACTTTACAGCCATAACGTAAAAAAAAATTAAAAACTAAAATCTTTTGTGGACCTTTTTTCTACTAATTGGAATCAGAAGGGAAGTCAATGAGTGACTTTTTTTTACCTTTGGGCCAAAAATATGTTCAGTAGGTCAAATATGGACAACTTTACAGCCATAACGTAATTTTAAAAAAAAATATTAAAATCTTTTGTGGACCTTTTTTCTACTAATTGGAATCAGAAGGGAAGTCAATGAGTGACTTTTTTGACCTTTGGGCCAAAAATGTGTTCAGTAGGTCAATTATGGACAACTTTACAGCCATAACGTAATTTAAAAAAAAAATTTAAATCTTTTGTGGACCTTTTTTCTACTAATTGGAATCAGAAGGGAAGTCAATGAGTGACTTTTTTTTACCTTTGGGCCAAAAATATGTTCAGTAGGTCAAATATGGACAACTTTACAGCCATAACGTAATTTAAAAAAAAAAAATTAAAATCTTTTGTGGACCTTTTTTCTACTAATTGGAATCAGAAGGGAAGTCAATGAGTGACTTTTTTGACCTTTGGGCCAAAAATGTGTTCAGTAGGTCAATTATGGACAACTTTACAGCCATAACGTAATATTTTTTTAAAAAATTAAAATCTTTTGTGGACCTTTTTTCTACTAATTGGAATCAGAAGGGAAGTCAATGAGTGACTTTTTTGACCTTTGGGCCAAAAATATGTTCAGTAGGTCAAATATGGACTTCTGTACAGCCATAAAATGTAAAAAATAAAAATAAAAAATAAAAATCTTTTGTGGACCTTTTAGCTACTAATTGGAATCAGAAGGGAAGTCAATGGGTGACTTTTTTTTTTACCTTTGGGCCAAAAATATGTTCAGTAGGTCAAATATGAACTTCTGTACAGCCATAAAATGTAAAAAAAAAATTACAATTAAAATCTTTTGTGGACCTTTTTTCTACTAATTGGAATCAGAAGGGAAGTCAATGGGTGACTTTTTTTTACCTTTGGGCCAAAAATATGTTCAGTAGGTCAAATATGAACTTCTGTACAGCCATAAAATGTAAAAAAAAAATTACAATTAAAATCTTTTGTGGACCTTTTTTCTACTAATTGGAATCAGAAGGGAAGTCAATGAGTGACTTTTTTTACCTTTGGGCCAAAAATATGTTCAGTAGGTCAAATATGGACAACTTTACAGCCATAACGTAAAAAAAAAATTAAAAATTAAAATCTTTTGTGGACCTTTTTTCTACTAATTGGAATCAGAAGGGAAGTCAATGAGTGACTTTTTTTTACCTTTGGGCCAAAAATATGTTCAGTAGGTCAAATATGGACAACTTTACAGCCATAACGTAAAAAAAAAATTAAAAATTAAAATCTTTTGTGGACCTTTTTTCTACTAATTGGAATCAGAAGGGAAGTCAATGAGTGACTTTTTTTTACCTTTGGGCCAAAAATATGTTCAGTAGGTCAAATATGGACAACTTTACAGCCATAACGTAATTTTTAAAAAAAAAATTAAAATCTTTTGTGGACCTTTTTTCTACTAATTGGAATCAGAAGGGAAGTCAATGGGTGACTCTTTTTTTTTACCTTTGGGCCAAAAATATGTTCAGTAGGTCAAATATGAACTTCTGTACAGCCATAAAATGTAAAAAAAAAATTACAATTAAAATCTTTTGTGGACCTTTTTTCTACTAATTGGAATCAGAAGGGAAGTCAATGGGTGACTTTTTTTTACCTTTGGGCCAAAAATATGTTCAGTAGGTCAAATATGAACTTCTGTACAGCCATAAAATGTAAAAAAAAAATTACAATTAAAATCTTTTGTGGACCTTTTTTCTACTAATTGGAATCAGAAGGGAAGTCAATGAGTGACTTTTTTTACCTTTGGGCCAAAAATATGTTCAGTAGGTCAAATATGGACAACTTTACAGCCATAACGTAAAAAAAAAATTAAAAACTAAAATCTTTTGTGGACCTTTTTTCTACTAATTGGAATCAGAAAGGAAGTCAATGAGTGACTTTTTTTACCTTTAGGCCAAAAATATGTTCAGTAGGTCAAATATGGACTTCTGTACAGCCATAAAATGTAAAAATAACAAAAAACAAAAAAAAAATCTTTTGTGGACCTTTTTTCTTCTAATTGGAATCAGAAGGGAAGTCAATGAGTGACTTTTTTACGTTTGGGCCAAAAATATGTTCAGTAGGTCAAATATGGACTTCTAATTGGAATCAGAAGGGAAGTCAATGAGTGACTTTTTTTTACCTTTGGGCCAAAAATATGTTCAGTAGGTCAAATATGGACAACTTTACAGCCATAACGTTAAAAAAAAAATAAAAAATTAAAATCTTTTGTGGACCTTTTTTCTACTAATTGGAATCAGAAGGGAAGTCAATGAGTGACTTTTTTTTACCTTTGGGCCAAAAATATGTTCAGTAGGTCAAATATGGACAACTTTACAGCCATAACGTTAAAAAAAAAAAAAAAAAAAAAATCTTTTGTGGACCTTTTTTCTACTAATTGGAATCAGAAGGGAAGTCAATGAGTGACTTTTTTGACCTTTGGGCCAAAAATATGTTCAGTAGGTCAAATATGGACAACTTTACAGCCATAACGTAAAAAAAAATTAAAAATTAAAATCTTTTGTGGACCTTTTTTCTACTAATTGGAATCAGAAGGGAAGTCAATGGGTGACTTTTTTGACCTTTGGGCCAAAAATGTGTTCAATAGGTCAATTATGGACTTCTAATTGGAATCAGAAGGGAAGTCAATGAGTGACTTTTTTTTACCTTTGGGCCAAAAATATGTTCAGTAGGTCAAATATGGACAACTTTACAGCCATAACGTAAAAAAAAATTAAATATTAAAATCTTTTGTGGACCTTTTTTCTACTAATTGGAATCAGAAGGGAAGTCAATGAGTGACTTTTTTGACCTTTGGGCCAAAAATGTGTTCAATAGGTCAATTATGGACTTCTAATTGGAATCAGAAGGGAAGTCAATGAGTGACTTTTTTTTACCTTTGGGCCAAAAATATGTTCAGTAGGTCAAATATGGACAACTTTACAGCCATAACGTAAAAAAAAATTAAAAATTAAAATCTTTTGTGGACCTTTTTTCTACTAATTGGAATCAGAAGGGAAGTCAATGGGTGACTTTTTTTTTTACCTTTGGGCCAAAAATATGTTCAGTAGGTCAAATATGAACTTCTGTACAGCCATAAAATGTAAAAAAAAAATTACAATTAAAATCTTTTGTGGACCTTTTTTCTACTAATTGGAATCAGAAGGGAAGTCAATGGGTGACTTTTTTTTACCTTTGGGCCAAAAATATGTTCAGTAGGTCAAATATGAACTTCTGTACAGCCATAAAATGTAAAAAAAAAATTACAATTAAAATCTTTTGTGGACCTTTTTTCTACTAATTGGAATCAGAAGGGAAGTCAATGAGTGACTTTTTTTACCTTTGGGCCAAAAATATGTTCAGTAGGTCAAATATGGACAACTTTACAGCCATAACGTAAAAAAAAAATTAAAAACTAAAATCTTTTGTAGACCTTTTTTCTACTAATTGGAATCAGAAGGGAAGTCAATGAGTGACTTTTTTTACCTTTGGGCCAAAAATATGTTCAGTAGGTCAATTATGGACAACTTTACAGCCATAAAATGTAAAAAAAAAAATTACAATTAAAATCTTTTGTGGACCTTTTTTCTACTAATTGGAATCAGAAGGGAAGTCAATGGGTGACTTTTTTTTACCTTTGGGCCAAAAATATGTTCAGTAGGTCAAATATGAACTTCTGTACAGCCATAAAATGTAAAAAAAAAAATTACAATTAAAATCTTTTGTGGACCTTTTTTCTACCAATTGGAATCAGAAGGGAAGTCAATGAGTGACTTTTTTTTACCTTTGGGCCAAAAATATGTTCAGTAGGTCAAATATGGACAACTTTACAGCCATAACGTAAAAAAAAAATTAAAAACTAAAATCTTTTGTGGACCTTTTTTCTAATAATTGGAATCAGAAGGGAAGTCAATGAGTGACTTTTTTTTTTTACCTTTGGGCCAAAAATATGTTCAGTAGGTCAAATATGGACAACTTTACAGCCATAACGTAATTTAAAAAAAAAAATTTAAAATCTTTTGTGGACCTTTTTTCTACTAATTGGAATCAGAAGGGAAGTCAATGAGTGACTTTTTTGACCTTTGGGCCAAAAATGTGTTCAGTAGGTCAATTATGGACTTCTGTACAGCCATAAAATGTAAAAATAACAAAAAACAAAAAAAAAATCTTTTGTGGACCTTTTTTCTTCTAATTGGAATCAGAAGGGAAGTCAATGAGTGACTTTTTTACGTTTGGGCCAAAAATATGTTCAGTAGGTCAAATATGGACTTCTAATTGGAATCAGAAGGGAAGTCAATGAGTGACTTTTTTTTACCTTTGGGCCAAAAATATGTTCAGTAGGTCAAATATGGACAACTTTACAGCCATAACGTAAAAAAAAATTAAAAATTTAAATCTTTTGTGGACCTTTTTTCTACTAATTGGAATCAGAAGGGAAGTCAATGAGTGACTTTTTTTTACCTTTGGGCCAAAAATATGTTCAGTAGGTCAAATATGGACAACTTTACAGCCATAACGTTAAAAAAAAAATTAAAAATTAAAATCTTTTGTGGACCTTTTTTCTACTAATTGGAATCAGAAGGGAAGTCAATGAGTGACTTTTTTTTACCTTTGGGCCAAAAATATGTTCAGTAGGTCAAATATGAACTTCTGTACAGCCATAAAATGTAAAAAAAAAATTACAATTAAAATCTTTTGTGGACCTTTTTTCTACTAATTGGAATCAGAAGGGAAGTCAATGGGTGACTTTTTTTTTACCTTTGGGCCAAAAATATGTTCAGTAGGTCAAATATGAACTTCTGTACAGCCATAAAATGTAAAAAAAAATTACAATTAAAATCTTTTGTGGACCTTTTTTCTACTAATTGGAATCAGAAGGGAAGTCAATGAGTGACTTTTTTTTACCTTTGGGCCAAAAATATGTTCAGTAGGTCAAATATGGACAACTTTACAGCCATAACGTAATTTAAAAAAAAAATATTTAAATCTTTTGTGGACCTTTTTTCTACTAATTGGAATCAGAAGGGAAGTCAATGAGTGACTTTTTTGACCTTTGGGCCAAAAATGTGTTCAATAGGTCAATTATGGACAACTTTACAGCCATAACGTAATTTTTAAAAAAAAAATTAAAATCTTTTGTGGACCTTTTTTCTACTAATTGGAATCAGAAGGGAAGTCAATGAGTGACTTTTTTTTACCTTTGGGCCAAAAATATGTTCAGTAGGTCAAATATGGACAACTTTACAGCCATAACGTAATTTTTTAAAAAAAAATTAAAATCTTTTGTGGACCTTTTTTCTACTAATTGGAATCAGAAGGGACGTCAATGAGTGACTTTTTTTTACCTTTGGGCCAAAAATATGTTCAGTAGGTCAAATATGGACAACTTTACAGCCATAACGTAAAAAAAAATTAAAAATTTAAATCTTTTGTGGACCTTTTTTCTACTAATTGGAATCAGAAGGGAAGTCAATGAGTGACTTTTTTTTACCTTTGGGCCAAAAATATGTTCAGTAGGTCAAATATGGACAACTTTACAGCCATAACGTTAAAAAAAAAATTAAAAATTAAAATCTTTTGTGGACCTTTTTTCTACTAATTGGAATCAGAAGGGAAGTCAATGAGTGACTTTTTTTTACCTTTGGGCCAAAAATATGTTCAGTAGGTCAAATATGAACTTCTGTACAGCCATAAAATGTAAAAAAAAAATTACAATTAAAATCTTTTGTGGACCTTTTTTCTACTAATTGGAATCAGAAGGGAAGTCAATGGGTGACTTTTTTTTTTACCTTTGGGCCAAAAATATGTTCAGTAGGTCAAATATGAACTTCTGTACAGCCATAAAATGTAAAAAAAAATTACAATTAAAATCTTTTGTGGACCTTTTTTCTACTAATTGGAATCAGAAGGGAAGTCAATGAGTGACTTTTTTTTACCTTTGGGCCAAAAATATGTTCAGTAGGTCAAATATGGACAACTTTACAGCCATAACGTAATTTAAAAAAAAAATATTAAAATCTTTTGTGGACCTTTTTTCTACTAATTGGAATCAGAAGGGAAGTCAATGAGTGACTTTTTTGACCTTTGGGCCAAAAATGTGTTCAATAGGTCAATTATGGACAACTTTACAGCCATAACGTAATTTTTAAAAAAAAAATTAAAATCTTTTGTGGACCTTTTTTCTACTAATTGGAATCAGAAGGGAAGTCAATGAGTGACTTTTTTTTACCTTTGGGCCAAAAATATGTTCAGTAGGTCAAATATGGACAACTTTACAGCCATAACGTAATTTTTAAAAAAAAAATTAAAATCTTTTGTGGACCTTTTTTCTACTAATTGGAATCAGAAGGGACGTCAATGAGTGACTTTTTTTAACCTTTGGGCCAAAAATATGTTCAGTAGGTCAAATATGGACAACTTTACAGCCATAACGTAAAAAAAAACAAAAAAAATTAAAATCTTTTGTGGACCTTTTTTCTACTAATTGGAATCAGAAGGGAAGTCAATGAGTGACTTTTTTTTACCTTTGGGCCGAAAATATGTTCAGTAGGTCAAATATGAACCTCTGTACAGCCATAAAATGTAAAAAAAAAATTACAATTAAAATCTTTTGTGGACCTTTTTTCTACTAATTGGAATCAGAAGGGAAGTCAATGAGTGACTTTTTTTTACCTTTGGGCCAAAAATATGTTCAGTAGGTCAAATATGGACAACTTTACAGCCATAACGTAATTTAAAAAAAAAAATTAAAATCTTTTGTGGACCTTTTTTCTACTAATTGGAATCAGAAGGGAAGTCAATGAGTGACTTTTTTGACCTTTGGGCCAAAAATGTGTTCAGTAGGTCAATTATGGACAACTTTACAGCCATAACGTAATTTTTAAAAAAAAAATTAAAATCTTTTGTGGACCTTTTTTCTACTAATTGGAATCAGAAGGGAAGTCAATGAGTGACTTTTTTTTACCTTTGGGCCAAAAATATGTTCAGTAGGTCAAAAATGGACAACTTTACAGCCATAACGTAAAAAAAAAAATTAAAAACTAAAATCTTTTGTGGACCTTTTTTCTACTAATTGGAATCAGAAGTTAAGTCAATGAGTGACTTTTTTTTTTTTACCTTTGGGCCAAAAATATGTTCAGTAGGTCAAATATGGACTTCTGTACAGCCATAAAATGTAAAAAATAAAAATAAAAAATAAAAATCTTTTGTGGACCTTTTTTCTACTAATTGGAATCAGAAGGGAAGTCAATGGGTGACTTTTTTTTACCTTTGGGCCAAAAATATGTTCAGTAGGTCAAATATGAACTTCTGTACAGCCATAAAATGTAAAAAAAAAATTACAATTAAAATCTTTTGTGGACCTTTTTTCTACTAATTGGAATCAGAAGGGAAGTCAATGAGTGACTTTTTTGACCTTTGGGCCAAAAATATGTTCAGTAGGTCAAATATGGACAACTTTACAGCCATAACGTAATTTTAAAAAAAAAATTAAAATCTTTTGTGGACCTTTTTTCTACTAATTGGAATCAGAAGGGAAGTCAATGAGTTACTTTTTTACCTTTGGGCCAAAAATATGTTCAGTAGGTCAAATATGGACAACTTTACAGCCATAACGTAATTTAAAAAAAAAAAAATTAAATCTTTTGTGGACCTTTTTTCTACTAATTGGAATCAGAAGGGAAGTCAATGAGTGACTTTTTTGACCTTTGGGCCAAAAATGTGTTCAGTAGGTCAATTATGGACAACTTTACAGCCATAACGTAATTTTTTTTTAAAAAATTAAAATCTTTTGTGGACCTTTTTTCTACTAATTGGAATCAGAAGGGAAGTCAATGAGTGACTTTTTTTTACCTTTGGGCCAAAAATATGTTCAGTAGGTCAAATATGGACAACTTTACAGCCATAACGTAAAAAAAAACAAAAAAAATTAAAATCTTTTGTGGACCTTTTTTCTACTAATTGGAATCAGAAGGGAAGTCAATGAGTGACTTTTTTTTACCTTTGGGCCGAAAATATGTTCAGTAGGTCAAATATGAACCTCTGTACAGCCATAAAATGTAAAAAAAAAATTACAATTAAAATCTTTTGTGGACCTTTTTTCTACTAATTGGAATCAGAAGGGAAGTCAATGAATGACTTTTTTTTACCTTTGGGCCAAAAATATGTTCAGTAGGTCAAATATGGACAACTTTACAGCCATAACGTAATTTAAAAAAAAAAAATTAAAATCTTTTGTGGACCTTTTTTCTACTAATTGGAATCAGAAGGGAAGTCAATGAGTGACTTTTTTGACCTTTGGGCCAAAAATGTGTTCAGTAGGTCAATTATGGACAACTTTACAGCCATAACGTAATTTTTAAAAAAAAAATTAAAATCTTTTGTGGACCTTTTTTCTACTAATTGGAATCAGAAGGGAAGTCAATGAGTGACTTTTTTTTACCTTTGGGCCAAAAATATGTTCAGTAGGTCAAAAATGGACAACTTTACAGCCATAACGTAAAAAAAAAAATTAAAAACTAAAATCTTTTGTGGACCTTTTTTCTACTAATTGGAATCAGAAGTTAAGTCAATGAGTGACTTTTTTTTTTTCTACCTTTGGGCCAAAAATATGTTCAGTAGGTCAAATATGGACTTCTGTACAGCCATAAAATGTAAAAAATAAAAATAAAAAATAAAAATCTTTTGTGGACCTTTTTTCTACTAATTGGAATCAGAAGGGAAGTCAATGGGTGACTTTTTTTTACCTTTGGGCCAAAAATATGTTCAGTAGGTCAAATATGAACTTCTGTACAGCCATAAAATGTAAAAAAAAAATTACAATTAAAATCTTTTGTGGACCTTTTTTCTACTAATTGGAATCAGAAGGGAAGTCAATGAGTGACTTTTTTGACCTTTGGGCCAAAAATGTGTTCAGTAGGTAAATTATGGACAAATTTACAGCCATAACGTAATCTTTTTAAAAAAAATTAAAATCTTTTGTGGACCTTTTTTCTACTAATTGGAATCAGAAGGGAAGTCAATGAGTTACTTTTTTACCTTTGGGCCAAAAATATGTTCAGTAGGTCAAATATGAACTTCTGTACAGCCATAAAATGTAAAAAAAAAATTACAATTAAAATCTTTTGTGGACCTTTTTTCTACTAATTGGAATCAGAAGGGAAGTCAATGAGTGACTTTTTTTACCTTTGGGCCAAAAATATGTTCAGTAGGTCAAATATGGACAACTTTACAGCCATAACGTAAAAAAAAAATTAAAAACTAAAATCTTTTGTGGACCTTTTTTCTACTAATTGGAATCAGAAGGGAAGTCAATGAGTGACTTTTTTTTACCTTTGGGCCAAAAATATGTTCAGTAGGTCAAATATGGACAACTTTACAGCCATAACGTAATTTTAAAAAAAAATATTAAAATCTTTTGTGGACCTTTTTTCTACTAATTGGAATCAGAAGGGAAGTCAATGAGTGACTTTTTTGACCTTTGGGCCAAAAATGTGTTCAGTAGGTCAATTATGGACAACTTTACAGCCATAACGTAATTTAAAAAAAAAATTAAAATCTTTTGTGGACCTTTTTTCTACTAATTGGAATCAGAAGGGAAGTCAATGAGTGACTTTTTTTTACCTTTGGGCCAAAAATATGTTCAGTAGGTCAAATATGGACAACTTTACAGCCATAACGTAATTTTTAAAAAAAAAATTAAAATCTTTTGTGGACCTTTTTTCTACTAATTGGAATCAGAAGGGAAGTCAATGAGTGACTTTTTTGACCTTTGGGCCAAAAATGTGTTCAGTAGGTCAATTATGGACAACTTTACAGCCATAACGTAATATTTTTTTTAAAAATTAAAATCTTTTGTGGACCTTTTTTCTACTAATTGGAATCAGAAGGGAAGTCAATGAGTGACTTTTTTGACCTTTGGGCCAAAAATATGTTCAGTAGGTCAAATATGGACTTCTGTACAGCCATAAAATGTAAAAAAAAAAAAAAAAAAAAAAAATCTTTTGTGTACCTTTTTTCTACTAATTGGAATCAGAAGGGAAGTCAATGAGTGACTTTTTTTTACCTTTGGGCCAAAAATATGTTCAGTAGGTCAAATATGGACTTCTGTACAGCCATAAAATGTAAAAAATAAAAATAAAAAATAAAAATCTTTTGTGGACCTTTTAGCTACTAATTGGAATCAGAAGGGAAGTCAATGGGTGACTTTTTTTTTACCTTTGGGCCAAAAATATGTTCAGTAGGTCAAATATGAACTTCTGTACAGCCATAAAATGTAAAAAAAAAATTACAATTAAAATCTTTTGTGGACCTTTTTTCTACTAATTGGAATCAGAAGGGAAGTCAATGGGTGACTTTTTTTTACCTTTGGGCCAAAAATATGTTCAGTAGGTCAAATATGAACTTCTGTACAGCCATAAAATGTAAAAAAAAAATTACAATTAAAATCTTTTGTGGACCTTTTTTCTACTAATTGGAATCAGAAGGGAAGTCAATGAGTGACTTTTTTTACCTTTGGGCCAAAAATATGTTCAGTAGGTCAAATATGGACAACTTTACAGCCATAATGTAAATTTTTCTTAAAAATTTAAATCTTTTGTGGACCTTTTTTCTACTAATTGGAATCAGAAGGGAAGTCAATGAGTGACTTTTTTTTTTTACCTTTGGGCCAAAAATATGTTCAGTAGGTCAATTATGGACAACTTTACAGCCATAATGTAAATTTTTCTTAAAAATTTAAATCTTTTGTGGACCTTTTTTCTACTAATTGGAATCAGAAGGGAAGTCAATGAGTGACTTTTTTGACCTTGGGGACAAAAATATGTTCAGTAAGTCAAATATGAACTTCTGTACAGCCATAAAATGTAAAAAAAAAATTACAATTAAAATCTTTTGTGGACCTTTTTTCTACTAATTGGAATCAGAAGGGAAGTCAATGGGTGACTTTTTTTTACCTTTGGGCCAAAAATATGTTCAGTAGGTCAAATATGAACTTCTGTACAGCCATAAAATGTAAAAAAAAAATTACAATTAAAATCTTTTGTGGACCTTTTTTCTACCAATTGGAATCAGAAGGGAAGTCAATGAGTGACTTTTTTTACCTTTGGGCCAAAAATATGTTCAGTAGGTCAAATATGGACAACTTTACAGCCATAACGTAAAAAAAAATTAAAAACTAAAATCTTTTGTGGACCTTTTTTCTACTAATTGGAATCAGAAGGGAAGTCAATGAGTGACTTTTTTTTTTTTACCTTTGGGCCAAAAATATGTTCAGTAGGTTAATTATGGACAACTTTACAGCCATAATGTAAATTTTTCTTAAAAATTTAAATCTTTTGTGGACCTTTTTTCTACTAATTGGAATCAGAAGGGAAGTCAATGAGTGACTTTTTTTACCTTTGGGCCAAAAATATGTTCAGTAGGTCAATTATGGACAACTTTACAGCCATAAAATGTAAAAAAAAAAATTACAATTAAAATCTTTTGTGGACCTTTTTTCTACTAATTGGAATCAGAAGGGAAGTCAATGAGTGACTTTTTTTTACCGTTGGGCCAAAAATATGTTCAGTAGGTCAAATATGGACTTATGTACAGCCATAACGTAAAAAAACCCAAAAAACATTAAAACCTTTTGTGGACCTTTTATGACCTTTTGTCAAAAATATGTTCAGTAAGTCAAATATGGACTTCTGTACAGCCATAATAAGTAAGAATAAAAACAACTTTAAAAACCTTTTTTGGAACTTTTAGCTACTAATTGGAACCAGGTCAAGTCAATGAGTGACTTTTTTGACCTTTGGGCCAAAAATGTGTTCAGTAGGTCAATTATGGACAACTTTACAGCCATAACGTAATTTAAAAAAAAAATTTAAATCTTTTGTGGACCTTTTTTCTACTAATTGGAATCAGAAGGGAAGTCAATGAGTGACTTTTTTTTACCTTTGGGCCAAAAATATGTTCAGTAGGTCAAATATGGACAACTTTACAGCCATAACGTAATTTAAAAAAAAAAAATTAAAATCTTTTGTGGACCTTTTTTCTACTAATTGGAATCAGAAGGGAAGTCAATGAGTGACTTTTTTACGTTTGGGCCAAAAATATGTTCAGTAGGTCAAATATGGACTTCTAATTGGAATCAGAAGGGAAGTCAATGAGTGACTTTTTTTTACCTTTGGGCCAAAAATATGTTCAGTAGGTCAAATATGGACAACTTTACAGCCATAACGTAAAAAAAAATTAAAAATTTAAATCTTTTGTGGACCTTTTTTCTACTAATTGGAATCAGAAGGGAAGTCAATGAGTGACTTTTTTTTACCTTTGGGCCAAAAATATGTTCAGTAGGTCAAATATGGACAACTTTACAGCCATAACGTTAAAAAAAAAATTAAAAATTAAAATCTTTTGTGGACCTTTTTTCTACTAATTGGAATCAGAAGGGAAGTCAATGAGTGACTTTTTTGACCTTTGGGCCAAAAATGTGTTCAGTAGGTAAATTATGGACAAATTTACAGCCATAACGTAATCTTTTTTTAAAAAATTAAAATCTTTTGTGGACCTTTTTTCTACTAATTGGAATCAGAAGGGAAGTCAATGAGTTACTTTTTTACCTTTGGGCCAAAAATATGTTCAGTAGGTCAAATATGAACTTCTGTACAGCCATAAAATGTAAAAAAAAAATTACAATTAAAATCTTTTGTGGACCTTTTTTCTACTAATTGGAATCAGAAGGGAAGTCAATGAGTGACTTTTTTTACCTTTGGGCCAAAAATATGTTCAGTAGGTCAAATATGGACAACTTTACAGCCATAACGTAAAAAAAAATTAAAAACTAAAATCTTTTGTGGACCTTTTTTCTACTAATTGGAATCAGAAGGGAAGTCAATGAGTGACTTTTTTTTACCTTTGGGCCAAAAAATATGTTCAGTAGGTCAAATATGGACAACTTTACAGCCATAACGTAATTTTAAAAAAAAATATTAAAATCTTTTGTGGACCTTTTTTCTACTAATTGGAATCAGAAGGGAAGTCAATGAGTGACTTTTTTGACCTTTGGGCCAAAAATGTGTTCAGTAGGTCAATTATGGACAACTTTACAGCCATAACGTAATTTAAAAAAAAAATTTAAATCTTTTGTGGACCTTTTTTCTACTAATTGGAATCAGAAGGGAAGTCAATGAGTGACTTTTTTTTACCTTTGGGCCAAAAATATGTTCAGTAGGTCAAATATGGACAACTTTACAGCCATAACGTAATTTAAAAAAAAAAAATTAAAATCTTTTGTGGACCTTTTTTCTACTAATTGGAATCAGAAGGGAAGTCAATGAGTGACTTTTTTGACCTTTGGGCCAAAAATGTGTTCAGTAGGTCAATTATGGACAACTTTACAGCCATAACGTAATATTTTTTTTAAAAATTAAAATCTTTTGTGGACCTTTTTTCTACTAATTGGAATCAGAAGGGAAGTCAATGAGTGACTTTTTTGACCTTTGGGCCAAAAATATGTTCAGTAGGTCAAATATGGACTTCTGTACAGCCATAAAATGTAAAAAATAAAAATAAAAAATAAAAATCTTTTGTGGACCTTTTAGCTACTAATTGGAATCAGAAGGGAAGTCAATGGGTGACTTTTTTTTTTACCTTTGGGCCAAAAATATGTTCAGTAGGTCAAATATGAACTTCTGTACAGCCATAAAATGTAAAAAAAAAATTACAATTAAAATCTTTTGTGGACCTTTTTTCTACTAATTGGAATCAGAAGGGAAGTCAATGGGTGACTTTTTTTTACCTTTGGGCCAAAAATATGTTCAGTAGGTCAAATATGAACTTCTGTACAGCCATAAAATGTAAAAAAAAAATTACAATTAAAATCTTTTGTGGACCTTTTTTCTACTAATTGGAATCAGAAGGGAAGTCAATGAGTGACTTTTTTTACCTTTGGGCCAAAAATATGTTCAGTAGGTCAAATATGGACAACTTTACAGCCATAACGTAAAAAAAAAATTAAAAATTAAAATCTTTTGTGGACCTTTTTTCTACTAATTGGAATCAGAAGGGAAGTCAATGAGTGACTTTTTTTTACCTTTGGGCCAAAAATATGTTCAGTAGGTCAAATATGGACAACTTTACAGCCATAACGTAAAAAAAAAATTAAAAATTAAAATCTTTTGTGGACCTTTTTTCTACTAATTGGAATCAGAAGGGAAGTCAATGAGTGACTTTTTTTTACCTTTGGGCCAAAAATATGTTCAGTAGGTCAAATATGGACAACTTTACAGCCATAACGTAAAAAAAAAATTAAAAATTAAAATCTTTTGTGGACCTTTTTTCTACTAATTGGAATCAGAAGGGAAGTCAATGAGTGACTTTTTTTTACCTTTGGGCCAAAAATATGTTCAGTAGGTCAAATATGGACAACTTTACAGCCATAACGTAATTTTTAAAAAAAAAATTAAAATCTTTTGTGGACCTTTTTTCTACTAATTGGAATCAGAAGGGAAGTCAATGGGTGACTCTTTTTTTTTACCTTTGGGCCAAAAATATGTTCAGTAGGTCAAATATGAACTTCTGTACAGCCATAAAATGTAAAAAAAAAATTACAATTAAAATCTTTTGTGGACCTTTTTTCTACTAATTGGAATCAGAAGGGAAGTCAATGAGTGACTTTTTTTACCTTTGGGCCAAAAATATGTTCAGTAGGTCAAATATGGACAACTTTACAGCCATAACGTAAAAAAAAAATTAAAAACTAAAATCTTTTGTGGACCTTTTTTCTACTAATTGGAATCAGAAAGGAAGTCAATGAGTGACTTTTTTTACCTTTAGGCCAAAAATATGTTCAGTAGGTCAAATATGGACTTCTGTACAGCCATAAAATGTAAAAATAACAAAAAACAAAAAAAAAATCTTTTGTGGACCTTTTTTCTTCTAATTGGAATCAGAAGGGAAGTCAATGAGTGACTTTTTTACGTTTGGGCCAAAAATATGTTCAGTAGGTCAAATATGGACTTCTAATTGGAATCAGAAGGGAAGTCAATGAGTGACTTTTTTTTACCTTTGGGCCAAAAATATGTTCAGTAGGTCAAATATGGACAACTTTACAGCCATAACGTTAAAAAAAAAATAAAAAATTAAAATCTTTTGTGGACCTTTTTTCTACTAATTGGAATCAGAAGGGAAGTCAATGAGTGACTTTTTTTTACCTTTGGGCCAAAAATATGTTCAGTAGGTCAAATATGGACAACTTTACAGCCATAACGTTAAAAAAAAAAAAAAAAAAAAAAATCTTTTGTGGACCTTTTTTCTACTAATTGGAATCAGAAGGGAAGTCAATGAGTGACTTTTTTGACCTTTGGGCCAAAAATATGTTCAGTAGGTCAAATATGGACAACTTTACAGCCATAACGTAAAAAAAAATTAAAAATTAAAATCTTTTGTGGACCTTTTTTCTACTAATTGGAATCAGAAGGGAAGTCAATGGGTGACTTTTTTGACCTTTGGGCCAAAAATGTGTTCAATAGGTCAATTATGGACTTCTAATTGGAATCAGAAGGGAAGTCAATGAGTGACTTTTTTTTACCTTTGGGCCAAAAATATGTTCAGTAGGTCAAATATGGACAACTTTACAGCCATAACGTAAAAAAAAATTAAATATTAAAATCTTTTGTGGACCTTTTTTCTACTAATTGGAATCAGAAGGGAAGTCAATGAGTGACTTTTTTGACCTTTGGGCCAAAAATGTGTTCAATAGGTCAATTATGGACTTCTAATTGGAATCAGAAGGGAAGTCAATGAGTGACTTTTTTTTACCTTTGGGCCAAAAATATGTTCAGTAGGTCAAATATGGACAACTTTACAGCCATAACGTAAAAAAAAATTAAAAATTAAAATCTTTTGTGGACCTTTTTTCTACTAATTGGAATCAGAAGGGAAGTCAATGGGTGACTTTTTTTTTTACCTTTGGGCCAAAAATATGTTCAGTAGGTCAAATATGAACTTCTGTACAGCCATAAAATGTAAAAAAAAAATTACAATTAAAATCTTTTGTGGACCTTTTTTCTACTAATTGGAATCAGAAGGGAAGTCAATGGGTGACTTTTTTTTACCTTTGGGCCAAAAATATGTTCAGTAGGTCAAATATGAACTTCTGTACAGCCATAAAATGTAAAAAAAAAATTACAATTAAAATCTTTTGTGGACCTTTTTTCTACTAATTGGAATCAGAAGGGAAGTCAATGAGTGACTTTTTTTACCTTTGGGCCAAAAATATGTTCAGTAGGTCAAATATGGACAACTTTACAGCCATAACGTAAAAAAAAAATTAAAAACTAAAATCTTTTGTAGACCTTTTTTCTACTAATTGGAATCAGAAGGGAAGTCAATGAGT
Source organism: Romanogobio albipinnatus (assembly GCA_023566225.1). Classification (NCBI taxonomy): domain Eukaryota; kingdom Metazoa; phylum Chordata; class Actinopteri; order Cypriniformes; family Gobionidae; genus Romanogobio; species Romanogobio albipinnatus. The sequence continues at coordinate 58,072,502 of CM042247.1, read as the reverse complement.
GACTTTTTTTACCTTTGGGCCAAAAATATGTTCAGTAGGTCAATTATGGACAACTTTACAGCCATAAAATGTAAAAAAAAAAATTACAATTAAAATCTTTTGTGGACCTTTTTTCTACTAATTGGAATCAGAAGGGAAGTCAATGGGTGACTTTTTTTTACCTTTGGGCCAAAAATATGTTCAGTAGGTCAAATATGAACTTCTGTACAGCCATAAAATGTAAAAAAAAAAATTACAATTAAAATCTTTTGTGGACCTTTTTTCTACCAATTGGAATCAGAAGGGAAGTCAATGAGTGACTTTTTTTTACCTTTGGGCCAAAAATATGTTCAGTAGGTCAAATATGGACAACTTTACAGCCATAACGTAAAAAAAAAATTAAAAACTAAAATCTTTTGTGGACCTTTTTTCTAATAATTGGAATCAGAAGGGAAGTCAATGAGTGACTTTTTTTTTTTACCTTTGGGCCAAAAATATGTTCAGTAGGTCAAATATGGACAACTTTACAGCCATAACGTAATTTAAAAAAAAAAAATTAAAATCTTTTGTGGACCTTTTTTCTACTAATTGGAATCAGAAGGGAAGTCAATGAGTGACTTTTTTGACCTTTGGGCCAAAAATGTGTTCAGTAGGTCAATTATGGACTTCTGTACAGCCATAAAATGTAAAAATAACAAAAAACAAAAAAAAAATCTTTTGTGGACCTTTTTTCTTCTAATTGGAATCAGAAGGGAAGTCAATGAGTGACTTTTTTACGTTTGGGCCAAAAATATGTTCAGTAGGTCAAATATGGACTTCTAATTGGAATCAGAAGGGAAGTCAATGAGTGACTTTTTTTTACCTTTGGGCCAAAAATATGTTCAGTAGGTCAAATATGGACAACTTTACAGCCATAACGTAAAAAAAAATTAAAAATTTAAATCTTTTGTGGACCTTTTTTCTACTAATTGGAATCAGAAGGGAAGTCAATGAGTGACTTTTTTTTACCTTTGGGCCAAAAATATGTTCAGTAGGTCAAATATGGACAACTTTACAGCCATAACGTTAAAAAAAAAATTAAAAATTAAAATCTTTTGTGGACCTTTTTTCTACTAATTGGAATCAGAAGGGAAGTCAATGAGTGACTTTTTTTTACCTTTGGGCCAAAAATATGTTCAGTAGGTCAAATATGAACTTCTGTACAGCCATAAAATGTAAAAAAAAAATTACAATTAAAATCTTTTGTGGACCTTTTTTCTACTAATTGGAATCAGAAGGGAAGTCAATGGGTGACTTTTTTTTTACCTTTGGGCCAAAAATATGTTCAGTAGGTCAAATATGAACTTCTGTACAGCCATAAAATGTAAAAAAAAATTACAATTAAAATCTTTTGTGGACCTTTTTTCTACTAATTGGAATCAGAAGGGAAGTCAATGAGTGACTTTTTTTTACCTTTGGGCCAAAAATATGTTCAGTAGGTCAAATATGGACAACTTTACAGCCATAACGTAATTTAAAAAAAAAATATTAAAATCTTTTGTGGACCTTTTTTCTACTAATTGGAATCAGAAGGGAAGTCAATGAGTGACTTTTTTGACCTTTGGGCCAAAAATGTGTTCAATAGGTCAATTATGGACAACTTTACAGCCATAACGTAATTTTTAAAAAAAAAATTAAAATCTTTTGTGGACCTTTTTTCTACTAATTGGAATCAGAAGGGAAGTCAATGAGTGACTTTTTTTTACCTTTGGGCCAAAAATATGTTCAGTAGGTCAAATATGGACAACTTTACAGCCATAACGTAATTTTTTAAAAAAAAATTAAAATCTTTTGTGGACCTTTTTTCTACTAATTGGAATCAGAAGGGACGTCAATGAGTGACTTTTTTTTACCTTTGGGCCAAAAATATGTTCAGTAGGTCAAATATGGACAACTTTACAGCCATAACGTAAAAAAAAATTAAAAATTTAAATCTTTTGTGGACCTTTTTTCTACTAATTGGAATCAGAAGGGAAGTCAATGAGTGACTTTTTTTTACCTTTGGGCCAAAAATATGTTCAGTAGGTCAAATATGGACAACTTTACAGCCATAACGTTAAAAAAAAAATTAAAAATTAAAATCTTTTGTGGACCTTTTTTCTACTAATTGGAATCAGAAGGGAAGTCAATGAGTGACTTTTTTTTACCTTTGGGCCAAAAATATGTTCAGTAGGTCAAATATGAACTTCTGTACAGCCATAAAATGTAAAAAAAAAATTACAATTAAAATCTTTTGTGGACCTTTTTTCTACTAATTGGAATCAGAAGGGAAGTCAATGGGTGACTTTTTTTTTTACCTTTGGGCCAAAAATATGTTCAGTAGGTCAAATATGAACTTCTGTACAGCCATAAAATGTAAAAAAAAATTACAATTAAAATCTTTTGTGGACCTTTTTTCTACTAATTGGAATCAGAAGGGAAGTCAATGAGTGACTTTTTTTTACCTTTGGGCCAAAAATATGTTCAGTAGGTCAAATATGGACAACTTTACAGCCATAACGTAATTTAAAAAAAAAATATTAAAATCTTTTGTGGACCTTTTTTCTACTAATTGGAATCAGAAGGGAAGTCAATGAGTGACTTTTTTGACCTTTGGGCCAAAAATGTGTTCAATAGGTCAATTATGGACAACTTTACAGCCATAACGTAATTTTTAAAAAAAAAATTAAAATCTTTTGTGGACCTTTTTTCTACTAATTGGAATCAGAAGGGAAGTCAATGAGTGACTTTTTTTTACCTTTGGGCCAAAAATATGTTCAGTAGGTCAAATATGGACAACTTTACAGCCATAACGTAATTTTTAAAAAAAAAATTAAAATCTTTTGTGGACCTTTTTTCTACTAATTGGAATCAGAAGGGACGTCAATGAGTGACTTTTTTTTACCTTTGGGCCAAAAATATGTTCAGTAGGTCAAATATGGACAACTTTACAGCCATAACGTAAAAAAAAACAAAAAAAATTAAAATCTTTTGTGGACCTTTTTTCTACTAATTGGAATCAGAAGGGAAGTCAATGAGTGACTTTTTTTTACCTTTGGGCCGAAAATATGTTCAGTAGGTCAAATATGAACCTCTGTACAGCCATAAAATGTAAAAAAAAAATTACAATTAAAATCTTTTGTGGACCTTTTTTCTACTAATTGGAATCAGAAGGGAAGTCAATGAGTGACTTTTTTTTACCTTTGGGCCAAAAATATGTTCAGTAGGTCAAATATGGACAACTTTACAGCCATAACGTAATTTAAAAAAAAAAAATTAAAATCTTTTGTGGACCTTTTTTCTACTAATTGGAATCAGAAGGGAAGTCAATGAGTGACTTTTTTGACCTTTGGGCCAAAAATGTGTTCAGTAGGTCAATTATGGACAACTTTACAGCCATAACGTAATTTTTAAAAAAAAAATTAAAATCTTTTGTGGACCTTTTTTCTACTAATTGGAATCAGAAGGGAAGTCAATGAGTGACTTTTTTTTACCTTTGGGCCAAAAATATGTTCAGTAGGTCAAAAATGGACAACTTTACAGCCATAACGTAAAAAAAAAAATTAAAAACTAAAATCTTTTGTGGACCTTTTTTCTACTAATTGGAATCAGAAGTTAAGTCAATGAGTGACTTTTTTTTTTTTACCTTTGGGCCAAAAATATGTTCAGTAGGTCAAATATGGACTTCTGTACAGCCATAAAATGTAAAAAATAAAAATAAAAAATAAAAATCTTTTGTGGACCTTTTTTCTACTAATTGGAATCAGAAGGGAAGTCAATGGGTGACTTTTTTTTACCTTTGGGCCAAAAATATGTTCAGTAGGTCAAATATGAACTTCTGTACAGCCATAAAATGTAAAAAAAAAATTACAATTAAAATCTTTTGTGGACCTTTTTTCTACTAATTGGAATCAGAAGGGAAGTCAATGAGTGACTTTTTTGACCTTTGGGCCAAAAATATGTTCAGTAGGTCAAATATGGACAACTTTACAGCCATAACGTAATTTTAAAAAAAAAATTAAAATCTTTTGTGGACCTTTTTTCTACTAATTGGAATCAGAAGGGAAGTCAATGAGTTACTTTTTTACCTTTGGGCCAAAAATATGTTCAGTAGGTCAAATATGGACAACTTTACAGCCATAACGTAATTTAAAAAAAAAAAAATTAAATCTTTTGTGGACCTTTTTTCTACTAATTGGAATCAGAAGGGAAGTCAATGAGTGACTTTTTTGACCTTTGGGCCAAAAATGTGTTCAGTAGGTCAATTATGGACAACTTTACAGCCATAACGTAATTTTTTTTTAAAAAATTAAAATCTTTTGTGGACCTTTTTTCTACTAATTGGAATCAGAAGGGAAGTCAATGAGTGACTTTTTTTTACCTTTGGGCCAAAAATATGTTCAGTAGGTCAAATATGGACAACTTTACAGCCATAACGTAAAAAAAAACAAAAAAAATTAAAATCTTTTGTGGACCTTTTTTCTACTAATTGGAATCAGAAGGGAAGTCAATGAGTGACTTTTTTTTACCTTTGGGCCGAAAATATGTTCAGTAGGTCAAATATGAACCTCTGTACAGCCATAAAATGTAAAAAAAAAATTACAATTAAAATCTTTTGTGGACCTTTTTTCTACTAATTGGAATCAGAAGGGAAGTCAATGAATGACTTTTTTTTACCTTTGGGCCAAAAATATGTTCAGTAGGTCAAATATGGACAACTTTACAGCCATAACGTAATTTAAAAAAAAAAAATTAAAATCTTTTGTGGACCTTTTTTCTACTAATTGGAATCAGAAGGGAAGTCAATGAGTGACTTTTTTGACCTTTGGGCCAAAAATGTGTTCAGTAGGTCAATTATGGACAACTTTACAGCCATAACGTAATTTTAAAAAAAAAAATTAAAATCTTTTGTGGACCTTTTTTCTACTAATTGGAATCAGAAGGGAAGTCAATGAGTGACTTTTTTTTACCTTTGGGCCAAAAATATGTTCAGTAGGTCAAAAATGGACAACTTTACAGCCATAACGTAAAAAAAAAAATTAAAAACTAAAATCTTTTGTGGACCTTTTTTCTACTAATTGGAATCAGAAGTTAAGTCAATGAGTGACTTTTTTTTTTTTCTACCTTTGGGCCAAAAATATGTTCAGTAGGTCAAATATGGACAACTTTACAGCCATAACGTAATTTAAAAAAAAAATATTAAAATCTTTTGTGGACCTTTTTTCTACTAATTGGAATCAGAAGGGAAGTCAATGAGTGACTTTTTTGACCTTTGGGCCAAAAATGTGTTCAATAGGTCAATTATGGACAACTTTACAGCCATAACGTAATTTTTAAAAAAAAAATTAAAATCTTTTGTGGACCTTTTTTCTACTAATTGGAATCAGAAGGGAAGTCAATGAGTGACTTTTTTTTACCTTTGGGCCAAAAATATGTTCAGTAGGTCAAATATGGACAACTTTACAGCCATAACGTAATTTTTAAAAAAAAAATTAAAATCTTTTGTGGACCTTTTTTCTACTAATTGGAATCAGAAGGGACGTCAATGAGTGACTTTTTTTTACCTTTGGGCCAAAAATATGTTCAGTAGGTCAAATATGGACAACTTTACAGCCATAACGTAAAAAAAAACAAAAAAAATTAAAATCTTTTGTGGACCTTTTTTCTACTAATTGGAATCAGAAGGGAAGTCAATGAGTGACTTTTTTTTACCTTTGGGCCGAAAATATGTTCAGTAGGTCAAATATGAACCTCTGTACAGCCATAAAATGTAAAAAAAAAATTACAATTAAAATCTTTTGTGGACCTTTTTTCTACTAATTGGAATCAGAAGGGAAGTCAATGAGTGACTTTTTTTTACCTTTGGGCCAAAAATATGTTCAGTAGGTCAAATATGGACAACTTTACAGCCATAACGTAATTTAAAAAAAAAAAATTAAAATCTTTTGTGGACCTTTTTTCTACTAATTGGAATCAGAAGGGAAGTCAATGAGTGACTTTTTTGACCTTTGGGCCAAAAATGTGTTCAGTAGGTCAATTATGGACAACTTTACAGCCATAACGTAATTTTTAAAAAAAAAATTAAAATCTTTTGTGGACCTTTTTTCTACTAATTGGAATCAGAAGGGAAGTCAATGAGTGACTTTTTTTTACCTTTGGGCCAAAAATATGTTCAGTAGGTCAAAAATGGACAACTTTACAGCCATAACGTAAAAAAAAAAATTAAAAACTAAAATCTTTTGTGGACCTTTTTTCTACTAATTGGAATCAGAAGTTAAGTCAATGAGTGACTTTTTTTTTTTTACCTTTGGGCCAAAAATATGTTCAGTAGGTCAAATATGGACTTCTGTACAGCCATAAAATGTAAAAAATAAAAATAAAAAATAAAAATCTTTTGTGGACCTTTTTTCTACTAATTGGAATCAGAAGGGAAGTCAATGGGTGACTTTTTTTTACCTTTGGGCCAAAAATATGTTCAGTAGGTCAAATATGAACTTCTGTACAGCCATAAAATGTAAAAAAAAAATTACAATTAAAATCTTTTGTGGACCTTTTTTCTACTAATTGGAATCAGAAGGGAAGTCAATGAGTGACTTTTTTGACCTTTGGGCCAAAAATATGTTCAGTAGGTCAAATATGGACAACTTTACAGCCATAACGTAATTTTAAAAAAAAAATTAAAATCTTTTGTGGACCTTTTTTCTACTAATTGGAATCAGAAGGGAAGTCAATGAGTTACTTTTTTACCTTTGGGCCAAAAATATGTTCAGTAGGTCAAATATGGACAACTTTACAGCCATAACGTAATTTAAAAAAAAAAAAATTAAATCTTTTGTGGACCTTTTTTCTACTAATTGGAATCAGAAGGGAAGTCAATGAGTGACTTTTTTGACCTTTGGGCCAAAAATGTGTTCAGTAGGTCAATTATGGACAACTTTACAGCCATAACGTAATTTTTTTTTAAAAAATTAAAATCTTTTGTGGACCTTTTTTCTACTAATTGGAATCAGAAGGGAAGTCAATGAGTGACTTTTTTTTACCTTTGGGCCAAAAATATGTTCAGTAGGTCAAATATGGACAACTTTACAGCCATAACGTAAAAAAAAACAAAAAAAATTAAAATCTTTTGTGGACCTTTTTTCTACTAATTGGAATCAGAAGGGAAGTCAATGAGTGACTTTTTTTTACCTTTGGGCCGAAAATATGTTCAGTAGGTCAAATATGAACCTCTGTACAGCCATAAAATGTAAAAAAAAAATTACAATTAAAATCTTTTGTGGACCTTTTTTCTACTAATTGGAATCAGAAGGGAAGTCAATGAATGACTTTTTTTTACCTTTGGGCCAAAAATATGTTCAGTAGGTCAAATATGGACAACTTTACAGCCATAACGTAATTTAAAAAAAAAAAATTAAAATCTTTTGTGGACCTTTTTTCTACTAATTGGAATCAGAAGGGAAGTCAATGAGTGACTTTTTTGACCTTTGGGCCAAAAATGTGTTCAGTAGGTCAATTATGGACAACTTTACAGCCATAACGTAATTTTTAAAAAAAAAATTAAAATCTTTTGTGGACCTTTTTTCTACTAATTGGAATCAGAAGGGAAGTCAATGAGTGACTTTTTTTTACCTTTGGGCCAAAAATATGTTCAGTAGGTCAAAAATGGACAACTTTACAGCCATAACGTAAAAAAAAAAATTAAAAACTAAAATCTTTTGTGGACCTTTTTTCTACTAATTGGAATCAGAAGTTAAGTCAATGAGTGACTTTTTTTTTTTTCTACCTTTGGGCCAAAAATATGTTCAGTAGGTCAAATATGGACTTCTGTACAGCCATAAAATGTAAAAAATAAAAATAAAAAATAAAAATCTTTTGTGGACCTTTTTTCTACTAATTGGAATCAGAAGGGAAGTCAATGGGTGACTTTTTTTTACCTTTGGGCCAAAAATATGTTCAGTAGGTCAAATATGAACTTCTGTACAGCCATAAAATGTAAAAAAAAAATTACAATTAAAATCTTTTGTGGACCTTTTTTCTACTAATTGGAATCAGAAGGGAAGTCAATGAGTGACTTTTTTGACCTTTGGGCCAAAAATGTGTTCAGTAGGTAAATTATGGACAAATTTACAGCCATAACGTAATCTTTTTAAAAAAAATTAAAATCTTTTGTGGACCTTTTTTCTACTAATTGGAATCAGAAGGGAAGTCAATGAGTTACTTTTTTACCTTTGGGCCAAAAATATGTTCAGTAGGTCAAATATGAACTTCTGTACAGCCATAAAATGTAAAAAAAAAATTACAATTAAAATCTTTTGTGGACCTTTTTTCTACTAATTGGAATCAGAAGGGAAGTCAATGAGTGACTTTTTTTACCTTTGGGCCAAAAATATGTTCAGTAGGTCAAATATGGACAACTTTACAGCCATAACGTAAAAAAAAAATTAAAAACTAAAATCTTTTGTGGACCTTTTTTCTACTAATTGGAATCAGAAGGGAAGTCAATGAGTGACTTTTTTTTACCTTTGGGCCAAAAATATGTTCAGTAGGTCAAATATGGACAACTTTACAGCCATAACGTAATTTTAAAAAAAAATATTAAAATCTTTTGTGGACCTTTTTTCTACTAATTGGAATCAGAAGGGAAGTCAATGAGTGACTTTTTTGACCTTTGGGCCAAAAATGTGTTCAGTAGGTCAATTATGGACAACTTTACAGCCATAACGTAATTTAAAAAAAAAATTAAAATCTTTTGTGGACCTTTTTTCTACTAATTGGAATCAGAAGGGAAGTCAATGAGTGACTTTTTTTTACCTTTGGGCCAAAAATATGTTCAGTAGGTCAAATATGGACAACTTTACAGCCATAACGTAATTTTAAAAAAAAAAATTAAAATCTTTTGTGGACCTTTTTTCTACTAATTGGAATCAGAAGGGAAGTCAATGAGTGACTTTTTTTACCTTTGGGCCAAAAATATGTTCAGTAGGTCAAATATGGACAACTTTACAGCCATAATGTAAATTTTTCTTAAAAATTTAAATCTTTTGTGGACCTTTTTTCTACTAATTGGAATCAGAAGGGAAGTCAATGAGTGACTTTTTTTTTTTACCTTTGGGCCAAAAATATGTTCAGTAGGTCAATTATGGACAACTTTACAGCCATAACGTAATATTTTTTTTAAAAATTAAAATCTTTTGTGGACCTTTTTTCTACTAATTGGAATCAGAAGGGAAGTCAATGAGTGACTTTTTTGACCTTTGGGCCAAAAATATGTTCAGTAGGTCAAATATGGACTTCTGTACAGCCATAAAATGTAAAAAAAAAAAAAAAAAAAAAAAATCTTTTGTGTACCTTTTTTCTACTAATTGGAATCAGAAGGGAAGTCAATGAGTGACTTTTTTTTACCTTTGGGCCAAAAATATGTTCAGTAGGTCAAATATGGACTTCTGTACAGCCATAAAATGTAAAAAATAAAAATAAAAAATAAAAATCTTTTGTGGACCTTTTAGCTACTAATTGGAATCAGAAGGGAAGTCAATGGGTGACTTTTTTTTTACCTTTGGGCCAAAAATATGTTCAGTAGGTCAAATATGAACTTCTGTACAGCCATAAAATGTAAAAAAAAAATTACAATTAAAATCTTTTGTGGACCTTTTTTCTACTAATTGGAATCAGAAGGGAAGTCAATGGGTGACTTTTTTTTACCTTTGGGCCAAAAATATGTTCAGTAGGTCAAATATGAACTTCTGTACAGCCATAAAATGTAAAAAAAAAATTACAATTAAAATCTTTTGTGGACCTTTTTTCTACTAATTGGAATCAGAAGGGAAGTCAATGAGTGACTTTTTTTACCTTTGGGCCAAAAATATGTTCAGTAGGTCAAATATGGACAACTTTACAGCCATAATGTAAATTTTTCTTAAAAATTTAAATCTTTTGTGGACCTTTTTTCTACTAATTGGAATCAGAAGGGAAGTCAATGAGTGACTTTTTTTTTTTACCTTTGGGCCAAAAATATGTTCAGTAGGTCAATTATGGACAACTTTACAGCCATAATGTAAATTTTTCTTAAAAATTTAAATCTTTTGTGGACCTTTTTTCTACTAATTGGAATCAGAAGGGAAGTCAATGAGTGACTTTTTTGACCTTGGGGACAAAAATATGTTCAGTAAGTCAAATATGAACTTCTGTACAGCCATAAAATGTAAAAAAAAAATTACAATTAAAATCTTTTGTGGACCTTTTTTCTACTAATTGGAATCAGAAGGGAAGTCAATGGGTGACTTTTTTTTACCTTTGGGCCAAAAATATGTTCAGTAGGTCAAATATGAACTTCTGTACAGCCATAAAATGTAAAAAAAAAATTACAATTAAAATCTTTTGTGGACCTTTTTTCTACCAATTGGAATCAGAAGGGAAGTCAATGAGTGACTTTTTTTACCTTTGGGCCAAAAATATGTTCAGTAGGTCAAATATGGACAACTTTACAGCCATAACGTAAAAAAAAATTAAAAACTAAAATCTTTTGTGGACCTTTTTTCTACTAATTGGAATCAGAAGGGAAGTCAATGAGTGACTTTTTTTTTTTTACCTTTGGGCCAAAAATATGTTCAGTAGGTTAATTATGGACAACTTTACAGCCATAATGTAAATTTTTCTTAAAAATTTAAATCTTTTGTGGACCTTTTTTCTACTAATTGGAATCAGAAGGGAAGTCAATGAGTGACTTTTTTTACCTTTGGGCCAAAAATATGTTCAGTAGGTCAATTATGGACAACTTTACAGCCATAAAATGTAAAAAAAAAAATTACAATTAAAATCTTTTGTGGACCTTTTTTCTACTAATTGGAATCAGAAGGGAAGTCAATGAGTGACTTTTTTTTACCGTTGGGCCAAAAATATGTTCAGTAGGTCAAATATGGACTTATGTACAGCCATAACGTAAAAAAACCCAAAAAACATTAAAACCTTTTGTGGACCTTTTATGACCTTTTGTCAAAAATATGTTCAGTAAGTCAAATATGGACTTCTGTACAGCCATAATAAGTAAGAATAAAAACAACTTTAAAAACCTTTTTTGGAACTTTTAGCTACTAATTGGAACCAGGTCAAGTCAATGAGTGACTTTTTTGACCTTTGGGCCAAAAATGTGTTCAGTAGGTCAATTATGGACAACTTTACAGCCATAACGTAATTTAAAAAAAAAATTTAAATCTTTTGTGGACCTTTTTTCTACTAATTGGAATCAGAAGGGAAGTCAATGAGTGACTTTTTTTTACCTTTGGGCCAAAAATATGTTCAGTAGGTCAAATATGGACAACTTTACAGCCATAACGTAATTTAAAAAAAAAAAATTAAAATCTTTTGTGGACCTTTTTTCTACTAATTGGAATCAGAAGGGAAGTCAATGAGTGACTTTTTTACGTTTGGGCCAAAAATATGTTCAGTAGGTCAAATATGGACTTCTAATTGGAATCAGAAGGGAAGTCAATGAGTGACTTTTTTTTACCTTTGGGCCAAAAATATGTTCAGTAGGTCAAATATGGACAACTTTACAGCCATAACGTAAAAAAAAATTAAAAATTTAAATCTTTTGTGGACCTTTTTTCTACTAATTGGAATCAGAAGGGAAGTCAATGAGTGACTTTTTTTTACCTTTGGGCCAAAAATATGTTCAGTAGGTCAAATATGGACAACTTTACAGCCATAACGTTAAAAAAAAAATTAAAAATTAAAATCTTTTGTGGACCTTTTTTCTACTAATTGGAATCAGAAGGGAAGTCAATGAGTGACTTTTTTTTACCTTTGGGCCAAAAATATTTTCAGTAGGTCAAATATGAACTTCTGTACAGCCATAAAATGTAAAAAAAAAATTACAATTAAAATCTTTTGTGGACCTTTTTTCTACTAATTGGAATCAGAAGGGAAGTCAATGGGTGACTTTTTTTTTACCTTTGGGCCAAAAATATGTTCAGTAGGTCAAATATGAACTTCTGTACAGCCATAAAATGTAAAAAAAAATTACAATTAAAATCTTTTGTGGACCTTTTTTCTACTAATTGGAATCAGAAGGGAAGTCAATGAGTGACTTTTTTTTACCTTTGGGCCAAAAATATGTTCAGTAGGTCAAATATGGACAACTTTACAGCCATAACGTAAAAAAAAAATTAAAAACTAAAATCTTTTGTGGACCTTTTTTCTACTAATTGGAATCAGAAGGGAAGTCAATGAGTGACTTTTTTTTACCTTTGGGCCAAAAATATGTTCAGTAGGTCAAATATGGACAACTTTACAGCCATAACGTAATTTAAAAAAAAAATATTAAAATCTTTTGTGGACCTTTTTTCTACTAATTGGAATCAGAAGGGAAGTCAATGAGTGACTTTTTTGACCTTTGGGCCAAAAATGTGTTCAATAGGTCAATTATGGACAACTTTACAGCCATAACGTAATTTTAAAAAAAAAAATTAAAATCTTTTGTGGACCTTTTTTCTACTAATTGGAATCAGAAGGGAAGTCAATGAGTGACTTTTTTTTACCTTTGGGCCAAAAATATGTTCAATAGGTCAATTATGGACAACTTTACAGCCATAACGTAATTTTTAAAAAAAAAATTAAAATCTTTTGTGGACCTTTTTTCTACTAATTGGAATCAGAAGGGAAGTCAATGAGTGACTTTTTTTTACCTTTGGGCCAAAAATATGTTCAGTAGGTCAAATATGGACAACTTTACAGCCATAACGTAAAAAAAAACAAAAAAAATTAAAATCTTTTGTGGACCTTTTTTCTACTAATTGGAATCAGAAGGGAAGTCAATGAGTGACTTTTTTTTACCTTTGGGCCGAAAATATGTTCAGTAGGTCAAATATGAACCTCTGTACAGCCATAAAATGTAAAAAAAAAATTACAATTAAAATCTTTTGTGGACCTTTTTTCTACTAATTGGAATCAGAAGGGAAGTCAATGAGTGACTTTTTTTTACCTTTGGGCCAAAAATATGTTCAGTAGGTCAAATATGGACAACTTTACAGCCATAACGTAATTTAAAAAAAAAAAATTAAAATCTTTTGTGGACCTTTTTTCTACTAATTGGAATCAGAAGGGAAGTCAATGAGTGACTTTTTTGACCTTTGGGCCAAAAATATGTTCAGTAGGTCAATTATGGACAACTTTACAGCCATAACGTAAAAAAAAAAATTAAAAACTAAAATCTTTTGTGGACCTTTTTTCTACTAATTGGAATCAGAAGTTAAGTCAATGAGTGACTTTTTTTTTTTTACCTTTGGGCCAAAAATATGTTCAGTAGGTCAAATATGGACTTCTGTACAGCCATAAAATGTAAAAAATAAAAATAAAAAATAAAAATCTTTTGTGGACCTTTTTTCTACTAATTGGAATCGTCTCGGTTACGTATGTAACCCTCGTTCCCTGAGGAGGGAACGGAGACGTACGTTAGTGACTAACGAATGGGGGTTTCGCTTAGAAGCCAATTATCTTCGAGAATTCAACAGCGCCCAATGGCAGTGCCAATGCCATGGGCATGCGGAATTTGCATGCGTAACTCCGCCCCACCTCGTGGGTATATACGGAAGTACGCTGGCAACATCGCATTATGTTACTGCTGCAGGAGCCAAGACTGAACTCCGCGTTCCAGCAGCACGGCTGACGTGGCAGAGGAAACGTACGTCTCCGTTCCCTCCTCAGGGAACGAGGGTTACATACGTAACCGAGACGTTCCCTTTCGTTCAGTCACTACGACGTACGTTAGTGACTAACGAATGGGGGTTCCAATACAACAACGCCACTCAGCCGTCATCCAGTGCCCTGCGTAAGTGAGAGTACCCTGTCGTAAGACTAGTACGGACGAAGGACTCCCACTTATCACAGGAATACCAAGGTACACTGGGAAGCATATCCCAGTGAGGGAATGCCAAGATGCCTACCCGTAGGGAGGACTTAAGAATACACATATGACCCGCTAAGGGCTGCATATGGAAGATCTCTAGGGTACCAGCCGAAGGTGGATTTTTAACCCTAGGGGTGGCAGGGACTTGCCGAGGGAAAGACACCTGCTCGCTGAGGAGGCTTACGGTGGGAATACTCGTGTGGGGGTCGCCGGAGGGGAACCATGCACACGGAGCACCTGGCCGGACATGAGGGTCTGGGCTCGAAAGGGCAGACTGAACTGATGTCGGCGTAAGCAGTGCTGGAGGAGCTCAGGGCTCTCGGGGAGCTCACCTGAGGAAAATATCGCACGTATCCAGTCCGTGGAGTGGAATGGCGAGCAAGCGAAGACACCTGAGCCTGGCCCATTACCGGCCACCCGTAGGGGCGAGTACATAGTCGGACACTGGCTCCACTCGGAGATTGTAGAATCTGGCGAATGTGTTGGGTGTCGCCCAGCCTGCAGCTCTGCAGATGTCTGTTAGCGAGGCGCCATGCGCTAGAGCCCAAGAGGAGGCCACACTCCGAGTGGAGTGTGCCCTAACCCCAAGGGGACATGGTCGACCTTGCTGCTGGTAAGCCAAAACAATGGTGTCCACTATCCAGTGAGACAACCTCTGTTTCGAGAGAGCACTTCCCTTCCGCTCTCCACCATAACAGACAAAGAGCTGGTCTGAGGTCCTGAAACATCGCGTACTGTCTACATAGGCGCGGAGAGCGCGTACTGGACAGAGCAATGCCAAGGCTGGGTCTGCCTCCTCCAAAGGCAGCGCTTGCAGGTTCACCACCTGGTCTCGGAACGGAGTGGTGGGAACCTTGGGCACATATCCGGGCCGGGGTCTCAGGATCACGTGAGAGTTAGCCGGCCCGAACTCTAGGCACGCTTCGTCAACCGAAAATGCTTGCAGGTCCCCGACCCTCTTAAGCGAGGCCAATGCGGTCAGCAGAGCAGTCTTCATAGACAAGAATTTAATCTCAGCTGACCGCAAAGGCTCAAATGGAGGCCTCTGCAGAGCACTTAAAACCACTGAGAGGTCCCAAGAGGGTACGAGAGGAGAGCGAGGAGGATTCAGTCTCCTCGCCCCCCTCAGGAACCTGATGATCAGGTCGTGCTGACTTACCTTTTTGTCCCCCAGGAGATCGTGGTAGGCAGATATTGCGGCCACATACACTTTAAGGGTGGAAGGAGACAGCCTTCGTTCCACCCCCTCCTGGAGAAACGATAGCACAGACCCGATCGGGCATTTCCAGGGGTCTTCTTGGCGGGAAGAGCACCATGAGACGAAGAGGTTCCACTTCAAAGCATAGAGACGTCGTGTAGACTCAGCTCTAGCCGAAGTGATGGTAGCGACCACCGCAGGTGGAAGACTACTCAAACCTGCCGCGTCCCGTCCAGAAGCCACACGTGGAGCTTCCAGAACGCCGGACGCGGGTGCCAAAGAGTGCCCCGTCTCTGAGAGAGAAGGTCCGGTCTCAGAGGGATAGGCCAGGGAGGGGCTGTCGCAAGGAGTAGAAGTTCTGGGAACCAGGTCTGGCCGTGCCAATACGGGGCGACCAAAATGACCTGCTCCTTGTCCTCCCTGATCTTGCACAGTACCCGTGCAAGAAGGCTCACTGGGGGAAACGCATATTTGCGTAGCCCTGACGGCCAGCTGTGCGCCAGTGCATCCGTGCCGAGGGTGCCCTCGGTCAGAGAATAAACAGGGAGCAATGGGAAGAGTCCTGGGAGGCAAACAGGTCTACCTGTGCGTCGCCGAACCGTTCCCATATCAGCTGAACCGTCTGGGGATGGAGTCTCCACTCTCCGGGGAGGGGCTGAATCCGTGACAGCTCGTCGGCTGCACAGTTCAACTCTCCCGGGATGTGGACAGCACGAAGGGACCTCAGGTGCTTCTGACTCCATAGAATGAGATGGCGGGCGAGTTGAGACATACGGCGGGAGCGTAGACCGCCCTGGTGGTTGATGTACGCTACTACGGCCGTGTTGTCTGTCCTGACTAGTACATGTTGACCCCTCAGCAACGCTCGGAAGCGGTGCAGGGCGAACCGTACTGCCAGTAACTCGAGGCAATTGACATGCAGAAGGCGCTGGGGTCCTGTCCAGGAGCCCGCGGCTGCTTGTCCATTGCACATGGCACCCCACCCGGTGGATGACGCATCTGTTGATACAACAGTATGCAGGGAAACTCGTTCTAAGGACACTCCGGTCCGTAGAAACTCGAGGTTCGACCACGGGGTGAGAGTCTGTAAGCAGGCCCGAGTCACTTGTACCCGGAGCGTGCCAGACCGCCATGCCCATCTCGGGACTCGATCGCGTAGCCAGTGCTGAAGCGGTCTCATATGAAGCAATCCGAGCGGCGTCACCGCGGCTGCAGATGCCATATGCCCCAGGAGCCTCTGAAACAGTTTCAGTGGAACCGCATTCTTGCCCTCGAGTTGACGAAGGGAAGTCAGCAGAGACTGCGCGCGCTCGCTCGAAAGCTGCGCGCACATGGCGACCGAGTCGATATCCATACCGAGAAAAGAGATCCTCTGCGCGGGGCAAAGTTTGCTCTTCTCCAAGTTGACCCGAAGGCCCAGACGGGCTAGGTGATGGAGCACCTGATCTCTGTGTCCGCAAACCTGCTCCCGAGAGTGACCCAGTATGAGCCAGTCGTCGAGGTAATTCAGGATGCGAACCCCGTGCTGCCGAAGGGGCGCAAGGGCTGCCTCGGCAATCTTCGTAAAGACGCGAGGGGACAGAGATAGCCCGAATGGTAGAACTGCGTACTGATATGCCCGCCCCTCGAAAGCAAACCGTAGGAACGGTCTGTGTCGAGGTAGAATGGAGACATGGAAGTAGGCGTCCTTCAGGTCGATCGCTGCAAACCAATCGTCTGGACGAACGCATTCGAAAAGGCGTTTCGCTGTCAACATCTTGAACGGAAACCGGTGAAGGTAACGGTTCAAGACGCGCAGGTCCAGGATTGGCCGTAGCCCACCGGTCTTTTTTGGGTACGATGAAGTACGGGCTGTAAAACCCGGAGTTCATCTCGGCTGGAGGGACAGGTTCGATCGCACCCTTCGCCAGTAGGGTGGCAATCTCCGCTCGCATGACGGGGGCATTGGCCCCGATCATAGTGGAGCGGACTCCCCGGAAGCAGGGAGGAACCTGCGCGAACTGAATCGCGTAGCCGCGCCTGATGGTCCGCGCGACCCAGCGGGACAGCCCTGGAAGCTGAAGCCAGACTTCCAAAAACTGTGCCAGCGGGGTCATTCGGAGCACAGACGTACCCGGTGTGGGCTTGCAGCGATGCAGCGTCACCGGCCCGGACATGGGAGGCTGAGGGGCGTCCCGGTGCGGGGGCACGGTTGACTGCTGCGTCCTGACAGAGGAGACCAGGGAAGGACGCACGTTCCACTGGGGTCTGCTCTGCCAGGAGGCTGGCGACAGAGTGGGATGCGAGTGGCGGGACCCGTGGGTGGCGCGCACTGTCATCGCCGGACTCTGTGGGCTCAGGGATGGGAGTGTTAATTCTTTCTTTGACCAAAATAGGGTGCTGCTGACCCGTGGGCCAGCAGCTGAACAAAGGATTCTCCCCCGGCCCTCCACCGGGGGAAGGAGTGGTCCTGCTACCATCTCCTCGAAAGAATTTCCCATCCCTGAGCCGTCCGTCTCAGGAGCGCCGCTTGGCCTGGCGTTTAGCGGGGCGCGGGGCGGCCTGAGGGGACTTGGACGCCTTCCTACGGCTTCCTCCACGACCCGGCCCGGGTGAAGGCTGCTGCTTGGACCGGGTGAGAGGGGCGGGAGCCTTAGGAGGGCGTCCTCGGCGGGGAGCAGACTGAGGCGACTGTGCCGGCGGCTGGGTGGAGGCAGCAGCTGGCCGCCGGGGCAGTACGTGTTTTATAGCCTCAGTCTGCTTCTGGGCGATTGAGAACTGTTGGGCAAAGTCCTCAACCGCCCCGCCGAAGAGGCCGGCCTGGGATATGGGGGCATCGAGGAACCGGGTTCGCTCGGTGTCCCGCATATCTGCCAGGTTCAGCCAAAGGTGACGCTCCTGGACCA
Organism: Romanogobio albipinnatus; assembly: GCA_023566225.1. Classification (NCBI taxonomy): domain Eukaryota; kingdom Metazoa; phylum Chordata; class Actinopteri; order Cypriniformes; family Gobionidae; genus Romanogobio; species Romanogobio albipinnatus. The sequence continues at coordinate 58,054,519 of CM042247.1, read as the reverse complement.
CGTTTGTGGACATCACTTGACCCAGGGAGCGTGCGGTCACCTTCGTCGCCCGGAGAGCGAGGTCGGTGGCGGCACGCAGCTCATTTAAGAGCCCCGGATCAACTCCACCCTCGTGCATGTCCTTGAGGATCCTGGCCTGGTAGACCTGAAGGATCGCCATGGCATGCAAAGAAGCGGCGGCCTGCCCCGCGGCTCTGTGCGATTTCGCCACCAAGGTTGATGTGAATCGACAGGCTTTGGAGGGGTGCTTTGGATCGCCGCGCCAAGTTGAAGCGCTCTGAGGACACAGTTGCATCGCAACAGAACGTTCAACTGGGGGGACCCCAGTGTACCCTTTAGCCGCCGCCCCATCGAGGGCGGAGAAGGCGGAGGAAGTCGCTGACCGGTCACGGGAAGACAACGGGGACTTCCAGGACCGCGCGAGTTCCTCATGCAGCTCGGGAAAGAAAGGTATTGGGGGCGGGGACTGACGGTTGTCAGCGCGGGCTCCCAAAAACCAATCATCGAGCCTTGAGCGTTCGGGACAGGGCGGAGGGTTCCACTCTATCCCTAAGCTCGCGGCTGCCCGAGACAGCATGGCTGTCAGCTCTGGGTCCGACTCGGGCAATGCTGGAACGCCCGAAGGCGGCAACACAGCCGAGTCATCATCCTCAGAGGACTCGAGCCCACCTTGTGATGCGGTGACCGACATCGCATCCTCCTCTGGAGCGCCAAACGAGATGCGCGGGGGGGCCGAAGCAGGCCCCGCGATCTGCGTCTGAACACTCGCGGGTTGCAGTGTGCAAGACGGGGGTGTGGCCCGAGGCATGAGCGTCGGGGCTTTGTTCCACACCGTAACCGTCAGGTCACCCTGACCACCAGCCGAAGTACTGGGCCTCGGGGACTCAGTAGATCGGGGTGTGGTAGAGGGGACTCTCACTTCTTTACGAAGGTCATGGAGTCTTGACCGCAACACCGCGATGGTCATATTCCCGCAGTGGGAACATGACTCATCCACAAACGCTGCCTGAGCATGTTGAAAGCCCAGACATACCAGACAGTGTTTGTGCCCATCAGAAGAGGAAAGCAACCGGCCACACCCAGAAGTACACGGACGAGACATCCTGAAAAGGACGCGTCACGTGCAAGCTCTTTTAGGAGAGGAAAGCCTCGCAGAGAACGCCGAAGCGCCCAGCGACCACACACCAGCTGTCAGACGGACCACTGCGCAGATCAGCAGGCAGGCAGTATGATGATCACTGGAACGCGCCGTAACACCAACGCCTCTGGAAAGCTGCTCGTCTCAAAGCTTTGTCGAAGACTCAGGATCAGGCTTGAAGGAGTGAAGAGATACTCTTGGCTCCAAAGCAGAAACATAATGCGATGTTGCCAGCGTACTTCCGTATATACCCACGAGGTGGGGCGGAGTTACGCATGCAAATTCCGCATGCCCATGGCATTGGCACTGCCATTGGGCGCTGTTGAATTCTCGAAGATAATTGGCTTCTAAGCGAAACCCCCATTCGTTAGTCACTAACGTACGTCGTAGTGACTGAACGAAAGGGAACAGAAGGGAAGTCAATGGGTGACTTTTTTTTACCTTTGGGCCAAAAATATGTTCAGTAGGTCAAATATGAACTTCTGTACAGCCATAAAATGTAAAAAAAAAATTACAATTAAAATCTTTTGTGGACCTTTTTTCTACTAATTGGAATCAGAAGGGAAGTCAATGAGTGACTTTTTTGACCTTTGGGCCAAAAATATGTTCAGTAGGTCAAATATGGACAACTTTACAGCCATAACGTAATTTAAAAAAAAAAATTAAAATCTTTTGTGGACCTTTTTTCTACTAATTGGAATCAGAAGGGAAGTCAATGAGTGACTTTTTTGACCTTTGGGCCAAAAATGTGTTCAGTAGGTAAATTATGGACAAATTTACAGCCATAACGTAATCTTTTTTTAAAAAATTAAAATCTTTTGTGGACCTTTTTTCTACTAATTGGAATCAGAAGGGAAGTCAATGAGTTACTTTTTTACCTTTGGGCCAAAAATATGTTCAGTAGGTCAAATATGAACTTCTGTACAGCCATAAAATGTAAAAAAAAAATTACAATTAAAATCTTTTGTGGACCTTTTTTCTACTAATTGGAATCAGAAGGGAAGTCAATGAGTGACTTTTTTTACCTTTGGGCCAAAAATATGTTCAGTAGGTCAAATATGGACAACTTTACAGCCATAACGTAAAAAAAAATTAAAAACTAAAATCTTTTGTGGACCTTTTTTCTACTAATTGGAATCAGAAGGGAAGTCAATGAGTGACTTTTTTTTACCTTTGGGCCAAAAATATGTTCAGTAGGTCAAATATGGACAACTTTACAGCCATAACGTAATTTTAAAAAAAAATATTAAAATCTTTTGTGGACCTTTTTTCTACTAATTGGAATCAGAAGGGAAGTCAATGAGTGACTTTTTTGACCTTTGGGCCAAAAATGTGTTCAGTAGGTCAATTATGGACAACTTTACAGCCATAACGTAATTTAAAAAAAAAATTTAAATCTTTTGTGGACCTTTTTTCTACTAATTGGAATCAGAAGGGAAGTCAATGAGTGACTTTTTTTTACCTTTGGGCCAAAAATATGTTCAGTAGGTCAAATATGGACAACTTTACAGCCATAACGTAATTTAAAAAAAAAAATTAAAATCTTTTGTGGACCTTTTTTCTACTAATTGGAATCAGAAGGGAAGTCAATGAGTGACTTTTTTGACCTTTGGGCCAAAAATGTGTTCAGTAGGTCAATTATGGACAACTTTACAGCCATAACGTAATATTTTTTTTAAAAATTAAAATCTTTTGTGGACCTTTTTTCTACTAATTGGAATCAGAAGGGAAGTCAATGAGTGACTTTTTTGACCTTTGGGCCAAAAATATGTTCAGTAGGTCAAATATGGACTTCTGTACAGCCATAAAATGTAAAAAATTAAAATAAAAAATAAAAATCTTTTGTGGACCTTTTAGCTACTAATTGGAATCAGAAGGGAAGTCAATGGGTGACTTTTTTTTTTACCTTTGGGCCAAAAATATGTTCAGTAGGTCAAATATGAACTTCTGTACAGCCATAAAATGTAAAAAAAAAATTACAATTAAAATCTTTTGTGGACCTTTTTTCTACTAATTGGAATCAGAAGGGAAGTCAATGGGTGACTTTTTTTTACCTTTGGGCCAAAAATATGTTCAGTAGGTCAAATATGAACTTCTGTACAGCCATAAAATGTAAAAAAAAAATTACAATTAAAATCTTTTGTGGACCTTTTTTCTACTAATTGGAATCAGAAGGGAAGTCAATGAGTGACTTTTTTTACCTTTGGGCCAAAAATATGTTCAGTAGGTCAAATATGGACAACTTTACAGCCATAACGTAAAAAAAAAATTAAAAATTAAAATCTTTTGTGGACCTTTTTTCTACTAATTGGAATCAGAAGGGAAGTCAATGAGTGACTTTTTTTTACCTTTGGGCCAAAAATATGTTCAGTAGGTCAAATATGGACAACTTTACAGCCATAACGTAAAAAAAAAATTAAAAATTAAAATCTTTTGTGGACCTTTTTTCTACTAATTGGAATCAGAAGGGAAGTCAATGAGTGACTTTTTTTTACCTTTGGGCCAAAAATATGTTCAGTAGGTCAAATATGGACAACTTTACAGCCATAACGTAAAAAAAAAATTAAAAATTAAAATCTTTTGTGGACCTTTTTTCTACTAATTGGAATCAGAAGGGAAGTCAATGAGTGACTTTTTTTTACCTTTGGGCCAAAAATATGTTCAGTAGGTCAAATATGGACAACTTTACAGCCATAACGTAATTTTTAAAAAAAAAATTAAAATCTTTTGTGGACCTTTTTTCTACTAATTGGAATCAGAAGGGAAGTCAATGGGTGACTCTTTTTTTTTACCTTTGGGCCAAAAATATGTTCAGTAGGTCAAATATGAACTTCTGTACAGCCATAAAATGTAAAAAAAAAATTACAATTAAAATCTTTTGTGGACCTTTTTTCTACTAATTGGAATCAGAAGGGAAGTCAATGGGTGACTTTTTTTTACCTTTGGGCCAAAAATATGTTCAGTAGGTCAAATATGAACTTCTGTACAGCCATAAAATGTAAAAAAAAAATTACAATTAAAATCTTTTGTGGACCTTTTTTCTACTAATTGGAATCAGAAGGGAAGTCAATGAGTGACTTTTTTTACCTTTGGGCCAAAAATATGTTCAGTAGGTCAAATATGGACAACTTTACAGCCATAACGTAAAAAAAAAATTAAAAACTAAAATCTTTTGTGGACCTTTTTTCTACTAATTGGAATCAGAAAGGAAGTCAATGAGTGACTTTTTTTACCTTTAGGCCAAAAATATGTTCAGTAGGTCAAATATGGACTTCTGTACAGCCATAAAATGTAAAAATAACAAAAAACAAAAAAAAAATCTTTTGTGGACCTTTTTTCTTCTAATTGGAATCAGAAGGGAAGTCAATGAGTGACTTTTTTACGTTTGGGCCAAAAATATGTTCAGTAGGTCAAATATGGACTTCTAATTGGAATCAGAAGGGAAGTCAATGAGTGACTTTTTTTTACCTTTGGGCCAAAAATATGTTCAGTAGGTCAAATATGGACAACTTTACAGCCATAACGTTAAAAAAAAAATAAAAAATTAAAATCTTTTGTGGACCTTTTTTCTACTAATTGGAATCAGAAGGGAAGTCAATGAGTGACTTTTTTTTACCTTTGGGCCAAAAATATGTTCAGTAGGTCAAATATGGACAACTTTACAGCCATAACGTTAAAAAAAAAAAAAAAAAAAAAAATCTTTTGTGGACCTTTTTTCTACTAATTGGAATCAGAAGGGAAGTCAATGAGTGACTTTTTTGACCTTTGGGCCAAAAATATGTTCAGTAGGTCAAATATGGACAACTTTACAGCCATAACGTAAAAAAAAATTAAAAATTAAAATCTTTTGTGGACCTTTTTTCTACTAATTGGAATCAGAAGGGAAGTCAATGGGTGACTTTTTTGACCTTTGGGCCAAAAATGTGTTCAATAGGTCAATTATGGACTTCTAATTGGAATCAGAAGGGAAGTCAATGAGTGACTTTTTTTTACCTTTGGGCCAAAAATATGTTCAGTAGGTCAAATATGGACAACTTTACAGCCATAACGTAAAAAAAAATTAAATATTAAAATCTTTTGTGGACCTTTTTTCTACTAATTGGAATCAGAAGGGAAGTCAATGAGTGACTTTTTTGACCTTTGGGCCAAAAATGTGTTCAATAGGTCAATTATGGACTTCTAATTGGAATCAGAAGGGAAGTCAATGAGTGACTTTTTTTTACCTTTGGGCCAAAAATATGTTCAGTAGGTCAAATATGGACAACTTTACAGCCATAACGTAAAAAAAAATTAAAAATTAAAATCTTTTGTGGACCTTTTTTCTACTAATTGGAATCAGAAGGGAAGTCAATGGGTGACTTTTTTTTTTACCTTTGGGCCAAAAATATGTTCAGTAGGTCAAATATGAACTTCTGTACAGCCATAAAATGTAAAAAAAAAATTACAATTAAAATCTTTTGTGGACCTTTTTTCTACTAATTGGAATCAGAAGGGAAGTCAATGGGTGACTTTTTTTTACCTTTGGGCCAAAAATATGTTCAGTAGGTCAAATATGAACTTCTGTACAGCCATAAAATGTAAAAAAAAAATTACAATTAAAATCTTTTGTGGACCTTTTTTCTACTAATTGGAATCAGAAGGGAAGTCAATGAGTGACTTTTTTTTACCTTTGGGCCAAAAATATGTTCAGTAGGTCAAATATGGACAACTTTACAGCCATAACGTAAAAAAAAAATTAAAAACTAAAATCTTTTGTAGACCTTTTTTCTACTAATTGGAATCAGAAGGGAAGTCAATGAGTGACTTTTTTTACCTTTGGGCCAAAAATATGTTCAGTAGGTCAATTATGGACAACTTTACAGCCATAAAATGTAAAAAAAAAAATTACAATTAAAATCTTTTGTGGACCTTTTTTCTACTAATTGGAATCAGAAGGGAAGTCAATGGGTGACTTTTTTTTACCTTTGGGCCAAAAATATGTTCAGTAGGTCAAATATGAACTTCTGTACAGCCATAAAATGTAAAAAAAAAAATTACAATTAAAATCTTTTGTGGACCTTTTTTCTACCAATTGGAATCAGAAGGGAAGTCAATGAGTGACTTTTTTTTACCTTTGGGCCAAAAATATGTTCAGTAGGTCAAATATGGACAACTTTACAGCCATAACGTAAAAAAAAAATTAAAAACTAAAATCTTTTGTGGACCTTTTTTCTAATAATTGGAATCAGAAGGGAAGTCAATGAGTGACTTTTTTTTTTTACCTTTGGGCCAAAAATATGTTCAGTAGGTCAAATATGGACAACTTTACAGCCATAACGTAATTTAAAAAAAAAAAATTAAAATCTTTTGTGGACCTTTTTTCTACTAATTGGAATCAGAAGGGAAGTCAATGAGTGACTTTTTTGACCTTTGGGCCAAAAATGTGTTCAGTAGGTCAATTATGGACTTCTGTACAGCCATAAAATGTAAAAATAACAAAAAACAAAAAAAAAATCTTTTGTGGACCTTTTTTCTTCTAATTGGAATCAGAAGGGAAGTCAATGAGTGACTTTTTTACGTTTGGGCCAAAAATATGTTCAGTAGGTCAAATATGGACTTCTAATTGGAATCAGAAGGGAAGTCAATGAGTGACTTTTTTTTACCTTTGGGCCAAAAATATGTTCAGTAGGTCAAATATGGACAACTTTACAGCCATAACGTAAAAAAAAATTAAAAATTTAAATCTTTTGTGGACCTTTTTTCTACTAATTGGAATCAGAAGGGAAGTCAATGAGTGACTTTTTTTTACCTTTGGGCCAAAAATATGTTCAGTAGGTCAAATATGGACAACTTTACAGCCATAACGTTAAAAAAAAAATTAAAAATTAAAATCTTTTGTGGACCTTTTTTCTACTAATTGGAATCAGAAGGGAAGTCAATGAGTGACTTTTTTTTACCTTTGGGCCAAAAATATGTTCAGTAGGTCAAATATGAACTTCTGTACAGCCATAAAATGTAAAAAAAAAATTACAATTAAAATCTTTTGTGGACCTTTTTTCTACTAATTGGAATCAGAAGGGAAGTCAATGGGTGACTTTTTTTTTACCTTTGGGCCAAAAATATGTTCAGTAGGTCAAATATGAACTTCTGTACAGCCATAAAATGTAAAAAAAAATTACAATTAAAATCTTTTGTGGACCTTTTTTCTACTAATTGGAATCAGAAGGGAAGTCAATGAGTGACTTTTTTTTACCTTTGGGCCAAAAATATGTTCAGTAGGTCAAATATGGACAACTTTACAGCCATAACGTAATTTAAAAAAAAAATATTAAAATCTTTTGTGGACCTTTTTTCTACTAATTGGAATCAGAAGGGAAGTCAATGAGTGACTTTTTTGACCTTTGGGCCAAAAATGTGTTCAATAGGTCAATTATGGACAACTTTACAGCCATAACGTAATTTTTAAAAAAAAAATTAAAATCTTTTGTGGACCTTTTTTCTACTAATTGGAATCAGAAGGGAAGTCAATGAGTGACTTTTTTTTACCTTTGGGCCAAAAATATGTTCAGTAGGTCAAATATGGACAACTTTACAGCCATAACGTAATTTTTAAAAAAAAAATTAAAATCTTTTGTGGACCTTTTTTCTACTAATTGGAATCAGAAGGGACGTCAATGAGTGACTTTTTTTTACCTTTGGGCCAAAAATATGTTCAGTAGGTCAAATATGGACAACTTTACAGCCATAACGTAAAAAAAAATTAAAAATTTAAATCTTTTGTGGACCTTTTTTCTACTAATTGGAATCAGAAGGGAAGTCAATGAGTGACTTTTTTTTACCTTTGGGCCAAAAATATGTTCAGTAGGTCAAATATGGACAACTTTACAGCCATAACGTTAAAAAAAAAATTAAAAATTAAAATCTTTTGTGGACCTTTTTTCTACTAATTGGAATCAGAAGGGAAGTCAATGAGTGACTTTTTTTTACCTTTGGGCCAAAAATATGTTCAGTAGGTCAAATATGAACTTCTGTACAGCCATAAAATGTAAAAAAAAAATTACAATTAAAATCTTTTGTGGACCTTTTTTCTACTAATTGGAATCAGAAGGGAAGTCAATGGGTGACTTTTTTTTTTACCTTTGGGCCAAAAATATGTTCAGTAGGTCAAATATGAACTTCTGTACAGCCATAAAATGTAAAAAAAAATTACAATTAAAATCTTTTGTGGACCTTTTTTCTACTAATTGGAATCAGAAGGGAAGTCAATGAGTGACTTTTTTTTACCTTTGGGCCAAAAATATGTTCAGTAGGTCAAATATGGACAACTTTACAGCCATAACGTAATTTAAAAAAAAAATATTAAAATCTTTTGTGGACCTTTTTTCTACTAATTGGAATCAGAAGGGAAGTCAATGAGTGACTTTTTTGACCTTTGGGCCAAAAATGTGTTCAATAGGTCAATTATGGACAACTTTACAGCCATAACGTAATTTTTAAAAAAAAAATTAAAATCTTTTGTGGACCTTTTTTCTACTAATTGGAATCAGAAGGGAAGTCAATGAGTGACTTTTTTTTACCTTTGGGCCAAAAATATGTTCAGTAGGTCAAATATGGACAACTTTACAGCCATAACGTAATTTTTAAAAAAAAAATTAAAATCTTTTGTGGACCTTTTTTCTACTAATTGGAATCAGAAGGGACGTCAATGAGTGACTTTTTTTTACCTTTGGGCCAAAAATATGTTCAGTAGGTCAAATATGGACAACTTTACAGCCATAACGTAAAAAAAAACAAAAAAAATTAAAATCTTTTGTGGACCTTTTTTCTACTAATTGGAATCAGAAGGGAAGTCAATGAGTGACTTTTTTTTACCTTTGGGCCGAAAATATGTTCAGTAGGTCAAATATGAACCTCTGTACAGCCATAAAATGTAAAAAAAAAATTACAATTAAAATCTTTTGTGGACCTTTTTTCTACTAATTGGAATCAGAAGGGAAGTCAATGAGTGACTTTTTTTTACCTTTGGGCCAAAAATATGTTCAGTAGGTCAAATATGGACAACTTTACAGCCATAACGTAATTTAAAAAAAAAAAATTAAAATCTTTTGTGGACCTTTTTTCTACTAATTGGAATCAGAAGGGAAGTCAATGGGTGACTTTTTTTTTTACCTTTGGGCCAAAAATATGTTCAGTAGGTCAAATATGAACTTCTGTACAGCCATAAAATGTAAAAAAAAAATTACAATTAAAATCTTTTGTGGACCTTTTTTCTACTAATTGGAATCAGAAGGGAAGTCAATGGGTGACTTTTTTTTACCTTTGGGCCAAAAATATGTTCAGTAGGTCAAATATGAACTTCTGTACAGCCATAAAATGTAAAAAAAAAATTACAATTAAAATCTTTTGTGGACCTTTTTTCTACTAATTGGAATCAGAAGGGAAGTCAATGAGTGACTTTTTTTTACCTTTGGGCCAAAAATATGTTCAGTAGGTCAAATATGGACAACTTTACAGCCATAACGTAAAAAAAAAATTAAAAACTAAAATCTTTTGTAGACCTTTTTTCTACTAATTGGAATCAGAAGGGAAGTCAATGAGTGACTTTTTTTACCTTTGGGCCAAAAATATGTTCAGTAGGTCAATTATGGACAACTTTACAGCCATAAAATGTAAAAAAAAAAATTACAATTAAAATCTTTTGTGGACCTTTTTTCTACTAATTGGAATCAGAAGGGAAGTCAATGGGTGACTTTTTTTTACCTTTGGGCCAAAAATATGTTCAGTAGGTCAAATATGAACTTCTGTACAGCCATAAAATGTAAAAAAAAAAATTACAATTAAAATCTTTTGTGGACCTTTTTTCTACCAATTGGAATCAGAAGGGAAGTCAATGAGTGACTTTTTTTTACCTTTGGGCCAAAAATATGTTCAGTAGGTCAAATATGGACAACTTTACAGCCATAACGTAAAAAAAAAATTAAAAACTAAAATCTTTTGTGGACCTTTTTTCTAATAATTGGAATCAGAAGGGAAGTCAATGAGTGACTTTTTTTTTTTACCTTTGGGCCAAAAATATGTTCAGTAGGTCAAATATGGACAACTTTACAGCCATAACGTAATTTAAAAAAAAAAAATTAAAATCTTTTGTGGACCTTTTTTCTACTAATTGGAATCAGAAGGGAAGTCAATGAGTGACTTTTTTGACCTTTGGGCCAAAAATGTGTTCAGTAGGTCAATTATGGACTTCTGTACAGCCATAAAATGTAAAAATAACAAAAAACAAAAAAAAAATCTTTTGTGGACCTTTTTTCTTCTAATTGGAATCAGAAGGGAAGTCAATGAGTGACTTTTTTACGTTTGGGCCAAAAATATGTTCAGTAGGTCAAATATGGACTTCTAATTGGAATCAGAAGGGAAGTCAATGAGTGACTTTTTTTTACCTTTGGGCCAAAAATATGTTCAGTAGGTCAAATATGGACAACTTTACAGCCATAACGTAAAAAAAAATTAAAAATTTAAATCTTTTGTGGACCTTTTTTCTACTAATTGGAATCAGAAGGGAAGTCAATGAGTGACTTTTTTTTACCTTTGGGCCAAAAATATGTTCAGTAGGTCAAATATGGACAACTTTACAGCCATAACGTTAAAAAAAAAATTAAAAATTAAAATCTTTTGTGGACCTTTTTTCTACTAATTGGAATCAGAAGGGAAGTCAATGAGTGACTTTTTTTTACCTTTGGGCCAAAAATATGTTCAGTAGGTCAAATATGAACTTCTGTACAGCCATAAAATGTAAAAAAAAAATTACAATTAAAATCTTTTGTGGACCTTTTTTCTACTAATTGGAATCAGAAGGGAAGTCAATGGGTGACTTTTTTTTTACCTTTGGGCCAAAAATATGTTCAGTAGGTCAAATATGAACTTCTGTACAGCCATAAAATGTAAAAAAAAATTACAATTAAAATCTTTTGTGGACCTTTTTTCTACTAATTGGAATCAGAAGGGAAGTCAATGAGTGACTTTTTTTTACCTTTGGGCCAAAAATATGTTCAGTAGGTCAAATATGGACAACTTTACAGCCATAACGTAATTTAAAAAAAAAATATTAAAATCTTTTGTGGACCTTTTTTCTACTAATTGGAATCAGAAGGGAAGTCAATGAGTGACTTTTTTGACCTTTGGGCCAAAAATGTGTTCAATAGGTCAATTATGGACAACTTTACAGCCATAACGTAATTTTTAAAAAAAAAATTAAAATCTTTTGTGGACCTTTTTTCTACTAATTGGAATCAGAAGGGAAGTCAATGAGTGACTTTTTTTTACCTTTGGGCCAAAAATATGTTCAGTAGGTCAAATATGGACAACTTTACAGCCATAACGTAATTTTTAAAAAAAAAATTAAAATCTTTTGTGGACCTTTTTTCTACTAATTGGAATCAGAAGGGACGTCAATGAGTGACTTTTTTTTACCTTTGGGCCAAAAATATGTTCAGTAGGTCAAATATGGACAACTTTACAGCCATAACGTAAAAAAAAATTAAAAATTTAAATCTTTTGTGGACCTTTTTTCTACTAATTGGAATCAGAAGGGAAGTCAATGAGTGACTTTTTTTTACCTTTGGGCCAAAAATATGTTCAGTAGGTCAAATATGGACAACTTTACAGCCATAACGTTAAAAAAAAAATTAAAAATTAAAATCTTTTGTGGACCTTTTTTCTACTAATTGGAATCAGAAGGGAAGTCAATGAGTGACTTTTTTTTACCTTTGGGCCAAAAATATGTTCAGTAGGTCAAATATGAACTTCTGTACAGCCATAAAATGTAAAAAAAAAATTACAATTAAAATCTTTTGTGGACCTTTTTTCTACTAATTGGAATCAGAAGGGAAGTCAATGGGTGACTTTTTTTTTTACCTTTGGGCCAAAAATATGTTCAGTAGGTCAAATATGAACTTCTGTACAGCCATAAAATGTAAAAAAAAATTACAATTAAAATCTTTTGTGGACCTTTTTTCTACTAATTGGAATCAGAAGGGAAGTCAATGAGTGACTTTTTTTTACCTTTGGGCCAAAAATATGTTCAGTAGGTCAAATATGGACAACTTTACAGCCATAACGTAATTTAAAAAAAAAATATTAAAATCTTTTGTGGACCTTTTTTCTACTAATTGGAATCAGAAGGGAAGTCAATGAGTGACTTTTTTGACCTTTGGGCCAAAAATGTGTTCAATAGGTCAATTATGGACAACTTTACAGCCATAACGTAATTTTTAAAAAAAAAATTAAAATCTTTTGTGGACCTTTTTTCTACTAATTGGAATCAGAAGGGAAGTCAATGAGTGACTTTTTTTTACCTTTGGGCCAAAAATATGTTCAGTAGGTCAAATATGGACAACTTTACAGCCATAACGTAATTTTTAAAAAAAAAATTAAAATCTTTTGTGGACCTTTTTTCTACTAATTGGAATCAGAAGGGACTTCAATGAGTGACTTTTTTTTACCTTTGGGCCAAAAATATGTTCAGTAGGTCAAATATGGACAACTTTACAGCCATAACGTAAAAAAAAACAAAAAAAATTAAAATCTTTTGTGGACCTTTTTTCTACTAATTGGAATCAGAAGGGAAGTCAATGAGTGACTTTTTTTTACCTTTGGGCCGAAAATATGTTCAGTAGGTCAAATATGAACCTCTGTACAGCCATAAAATGTAAAAAAAAAATTACAATTAAAATCTTTTGTGGACCTTTTTTCTACTAATTGGAATCAGAAGGGAAGTCAATGAGTGACTTTTTTTTACCTTTGGGCCAAAAATATGTTCAGTAGGTCAAATATGGACAACTTTACAGCCATAACGTAATTTAAAAAAAAAAAATTAAAATCTTTTGTGGACCTTTTTTCTACTAATTGGAATCAGAAGGGAAGTCAATGAGTGACTTTTTTGACCTTTGGGCCAAAAATGTGTTCAGTAGGTCAATTATGGACAACTTTACAGCCATAACGTAATTTTTAAAAAAAAAATTAAAATCTTTTGTGGACCTTTTTTCTACTAATTGGAATCAGAAGGGAAGTCAATGAGTGACTTTTTTTTACCTTTGGGCCAAAAATATGTTCAGTAGGTCAAAAATGGACAACTTTACAGCCATAACGTAAAAAAAAAAATTAAAAACTAAAATCTTTTGTGGACCTTTTTTCTACTAATTGGAATCAGAAGTTAAGTCAATGAGTGACTTTTTTTTTTTTACCTTTGGGCCAAAAATATGTTCAGTAGGTCAAATATGGACTTCTGTACAGCCATAAAATGTAAAAAATAAAAATAAAAAATAAAAATCTTTTGTGGACCTTTTTTCTACTAATTGGAATCAGAAGGGAAGTCAATGGGTGACTTTTTTTTACCTTTGGGCCAAAAATATGTTCAGTAGGTCAAATATGAACTTCTGTACAGCCATAAAATGTAAAAAAAAAATTACAATTAAAATCTTTTGTGGACCTTTTTTCTACTAATTGGAATCAGAAGGGAAGTCAATGAGTGACTTTTTTGACCTTTGGGCCAAAAATATGTTCAGTAGGTCAAATATGGACAACTTTACAGCCATAACGTAATTTTAAAAAAAAAATTAAAATCTTTTGTGGACCTTTTTTCTACTAATTGGAATCAGAAGGGAAGTCAATGAGTTACTTTTTTACCTTTGGGCCAAAAATATGTTCAGTAGGTCAAATATGGACAACTTTACAGCCATAACGTAATTTAAAAAAAAAAAAATTAAATCTTTTGTGGACCTTTTTTCTACTAATTGGAATCAGAAGGGAAGTCAATGAGTGACTTTTTTGACCTTTGGGCCAAAAATGTGTTCAGTAGGTCAATTATGGACAACTTTACAGCCATAACGTAATTTTTTTTTAAAAAATTAAAATCTTTTGTGGACCTTTTTTCTACTAATTGGAATCAGAAGGGAAGTCAATGAGTGACTTTTTTTTACCTTTGGGCCAAAAATATGTTCAGTAGGTCAAATATGGACAACTTTACAGCCATAACGTAAAAAAAAACAAAAAAAATTAAAATCTTTTGTGGACCTTTTTTCTACTAATTGGAATCAGAAGGGAAGTCAATGAGTGACTTTTTTTTACCTTTGGGCCGAAAATATGTTCAGTAGGTCAAATATGAACCTCTGTACAGCCATAAAATGTAAAAAAAAAATTACAATTAAAATCTTTTGTGGACCTTTTTTCTACTAATTGGAATCAGAAGGGAAGTCAATGAATGACTTTTTTTTACCTTTGGGCCAAAAATATGTTCAGTAGGTCAAATATGGACAACTTTACAGCCATAACGTAATTTAAAAAAAAAAAATTAAAATCTTTTGTGGACCTTTTTTCTACTAATTGGAATCAGAAGGGAAGTCAATGAGTGACTTTTTTGACCTTTGGGCCAAAAATGTGTTCAGTAGGTCAATTATGGACAACTTTACAGCCATAACGTAATTTTTAAAAAAAAAATTAAAATCTTTTGTGGACCTTTTTTCTACTAATTGGAATCAGAAGGGAAGTCAATGAGTGACTTTTTTTTACCTTTGGGCCAAAAATATGTTCAGTAGGTCAAAAATGGACAACTTTACAGCCATAACGTAAAAAAAAAAATTAAAAACTAAAATCTTTTGTGGACCTTTTTTCTACTAATTGGAATCAGAAGTTAAGTCAATGAGTGACTTTTTTTTTTTTCTACCTTTGGGCCAAAAATATGTTCAGTAGGTCAAATATGGACTTCTGTACAGCCATAAAATGTAAAAAATAAAAATAAAAAATAAAAATCTTTTGTGGACCTTTTTTCTACTAATTGGAATCAGAAGGGAAGTCAATGGGTGACTTTTTTTTACCTTTGGGCCAAAAATATGTTCAGTAGGTCAAATATGAACTTCTGTACAGCCATAAAATGTAAAAAAAAAATTACAATTAAAATCTTTTGTGGACCTTTTTTCTACTAATTGGAATCAGAAGGGAAGTCAATGAGTGACTTTTTTGACCTTTGGGCCAAAAATGTGTTCAGTAGGTAAATTATGGACAAATTTACAGCCATAACGTAATCTTTTTAAAAAAAATTAAAATCTTTTGTGGACCTTTTTTCTACTAATTGGAATCAGAAGGGAAGTCAATGAGTTACTTTTTTACCTTTGGGCCAAAAATATGTTCAGTAGGTCAAATATGAACTTCTGTACAGCCATAAAATGTAAAAAAAAAATTACAATTAAAATCTTTTGTGGACCTTTTTTCTACTAATTGGAATCAGAAGGGAAGTCAATGAGTGACTTTTTTTACCTTTGGGCCAAAAATATGTTCAGTAGGTCAAATATGGACAACTTTACAGCCATAACGTAAAAAAAAAATTAAAAACTAAAATCTTTTGTGGACCTTTTTTCTACTAATTGGAATCAGAAGGGAAGTCAATGAGTGACTTTTTTTTACCTTTGGGCCAAAAATATGTTCAGTAGGTCAAATATGGACAACTTTACAGCCATAACGTAATTTTAAAAAAAAATATTAAAATCTTTTGTGGACCTTTTTTCTACTAATTGGAATCAGAAGGGAAGTCAATGAGTGACTTTTTTGACCTTTGGGCCAAAAATGTGTTCAGTAGGTCAATTATGGACAACTTTACAGCCATAACGTAATTTTAAAAAAAAATTAAAATCTTTTGTGGACCTTTTTTCTACTAATTGGAATCAGAAGGGAAGTCAATGAGTGACTTTTTTTTACCTTTGGGCCAAAAATATGTTCAGTAGGTCAAATATGGACAACTTTACAGCCATAACGTAATTTTTAAAAAAAAAATTAAAATCTTTTGTGGACCTTTTTTCTACTAATTGGAATCAGAAGGGAAGTCAATGAGTGACTTTTTTGACCTTTGGGCCAAAAATGTGTTCAGTAGGTCAATTATGGACAACTTTACAGCCATAACGTAATATTTTTTTTAAAAATTAAAATCTTTTGTGGACCTTTTTTCTACTAATTGGAATCAGAAGGGAAGTCAATGAGTGACTTTTTTGACCTTTGGGCCAAAAATATGTTCAGTAGGTCAAATATGGACTTCTGTACAGCCATAAAATGTAAAAAAAAAAAAAAAAAAAAAAAATCTTTTGTGTACCTTTTTTCTACTAATTGGAATCAGAAGGGAAGTCAATGAGTGACTTTTTTTTACCTTTGGGCCAAAAATATGTTCAGTAGGTCAAATATGGACTTCTGTACAGCCATAAAATGTAAAAAATAAAAATAAAAAATAAAAATCTTTTGTGGACCTTTTAGCTACTAATTGGAATCAGAAGGGAAGTCAATGAGTGACTTTTTTTTTACCTTTGGACCAAAAATGTGTTCAGTAGGTCAATTATGGACAACTTTACAGCCATAACGTAACATTTTTTAAAAAAAAATTAAATCTTTTGTGGACCTTTTTTCTACTAATTGGAATCAGAAGGGAAGTCAATGAGTGACTTTTTTTACATTTGGGCCAAAAATATGTTCAGTAGGTCAAATATGGACAACTTTACAGCCATAACGTAAAAAAATTAAAATAATAATAAAATCTTTTGTGGACCTTTTTTCTACTAATTGGAATCAGAAGGGAATACAATGAGTGACTTTTTTTCCTTTGGGCCAAAAATATGTTCAGTAGGTCAATTATGGACAACTTTACAGCCATAAAATGTAAAAAAAAAATTACAATTAAAATCTTTTGTGTACCTTTTTTCTACTAATTGGAATCAGAAGGGAAGTCAATGAGTGACTTTTTTTTACCTTTGGGCCAAAAATATGTTCAGTAGGTCAAATATGGACAACTTTACAGCCATAACGTAAATTTTTTTTTTTTTAAATTAAAATCTTTTGTGGACCTTTTTTCTACTAATTGGAATCAGAAGGGAAGTCAATGAGTGACTTTTTTTACATTTGGGCCAAAAATATGTTCAGTAGGTCAAATATGGACTTCTGTACAGCCATAAAATGTAAAAAAAAAATTACAATTAAAATTTTTTGTGGACCTTTTTTCTACTAATTGGAATCAGAAGGGAAGTCAATGAGTGTTTTTTTTTACCTTTGGGCCAAAAATATGTTCAGTAGGTCAAATATGGACATCTTTACAGCCATAAAATGTAAAAAAAAAAAAAAAAATCTTTTGTGGACCTTTTAGCTACTAATTGGAATCAGAAGTGAAGAAAATGAGTGACTTTTTTTTACCTTTGGGCCAAAAATATGTTCAGTAGGTCAATTATGGACTTCTGTACAGCCATAAAATGTAAAAAAAAAAAAAATTACAATTAAAATCTTTTGTGGACCATTTTTCAACTAATTGGAATCAGAAGGGAAGTCAATGAGTGACTTTTTTTTAACTTTGGGCCAAAAATATGTTCAGTAGGTCAAATATGGACAACTTTACAGCCATAACGTAATTTTTTTTAAAAAAATTAAAATATTTTGTGGACCTTTTTTCTACTAATTGGAATCAGAAGGGAAGTCAATGAGTGACTTTTTTGACCTTTGGGCCAAAAATGTGTTCAGTAGGTCAATTATGGACAACTTTACAGCCATAACGTAATTTTTAAAAAAAAAAATAATATCTTTTGTGGACCTTTTTTCTACTAATTGGAATCAGAAGGGAAGTCAATGAGTGACTTTTTTGACCTTTGGGCCAAAAATGTGTTCAGTAGGTCAATTATGGACAACTTTACAGCCATAACGTAATTTTTTTTTAAAAAATTAAAATCTTTTGTGGACCTTTTTTCTACTAATTGGAATCAGAAGGGAAGTCAATGAGTGACTTTTTTGACCTTTGGGCCAAAAATGTGTTCAGTAGGTCAATAATGGACAACTTTACAGCCATAACGTAATTTTTTTTTTTTTAAATTAAAATCTTTTGTGGACCTTTTTTCTACTAATTGGAATCAGAAGGGAAGTCAATGAGTGACTTTTTTTTACCTTTGGGCCAAAAATATGTTCAGTAGGTCAAATATGGGCTTCTGTACAGCCATAAAATGTAAAAAAAAAAAAATTACAATTAAAATCTTTTGTGGACCTTTTATCTACTAATTGGAATCAGAAGGGAAGTCAATGAGTGACTTTTTTTTAACTTTGGGCCAAAAATATGTTCAGTAGGTCAAATATGGACAACTTTACAGCCATAACGTAATTTTTTTTAAAAAAATTAATATCTTTTGTGGACCTTTTTTCTACTAATTGGAATCAGAAGGGAAGTCAATGAGTGACTTTTTTGACCTTTGGGCCAAAAATGTGTTCAGTAGGTCAATTATGGACAACTTTACAGCCATAACGTAATTTTTTTTTTTTAAAATTAAAATCTTTTGTGGATCTTTTTTCTACTAATTGGAATCAGAAGGGAAGTCAATGAGTGACTTTTTTTACCTTTGGGCCAAAAATATGTTCAGTAGGTCAAATATGGACAACTTTACAGCCATAACGTAAAAAAAAAAATTAAAAATTTAAATCTTTTGTGGACCTTTTTTCTACTAATTGGAATCAGAAGGGAAGTCAATGAGTGACTTTTTTGACCTTTGGGCCAAAAATATGTTCAGTAGGTCAAATATGGACTTCTGTACAGCCATAAAATGTAAAAAAAAAAAAATTACAATTAAAATCTTTTGTGGACCTTTTTTCAACTAATTGAAATCAGAAGGGAAGTCAATGAGTGACTTTTTTGACCTTTGGGCCAAAAATATGTTCAGTAGGTCAAATATGGACTTCTGTACAGCCATAAAATGTAAAAAAAAAAAAATTACAATTAAAATCTTTTGTGGACCTTTTTTCTACTAATTGGAATCAGAAGGGAAGTCAATGAGTGACTTTTTTTTAACTTTGGGCCAAAAATATGTTCAGTAGGTCAAATATGGACAACTTTACAGCCATAACGTAATTTTTTAAAAAAAAATTAATATCTTTTGTGGACCTTTTTTCTACTAATTGGAATCAGAAGGGAAGTCAATGAGTGACTTTTTTGACCTTTGGGCCAAAAATGTGTTCAGTAGGTCAATTATGGACAACTTTACAGCCATAACGTAATTTTTTTTTAAAAAATTAATATCTTTTGTGGACCTTTTTTCTACTAATTGGAATCAGAAGGGAAGTCAATGAGTGACTTTTTTGACCTTTGGGCCAAAAATGTGTTCAGTAGGTCAATTATGGACAACTTTACAGCCATAACGTAATTTTTTTTTAAAAAATTAAAATCTTTTGTGGACCTTTTTTCTACTAATTGGAATCAGAAGGGAAGTCAATGAGTGACTTTTTTGACCTTTGGGCCAAAAATGTGTTCAGTAGGTCAATTATGGACAACTTTACAGCCATAACGTAATTTTTTTTTTTTAAATTAAAATCTTTTGTGGACCTTTTTTCTACTAATTGGAATCAGAAGGGAAGTCAATGAGTGACTTTTTTTTAACTTTGGGCCAAAAATATGTTCAGTAGGTCAAATATGGACAACTTTACAGCCATAACGTAATTTTTTAAAAAAAAATTTAAATCTTTTGTGGACCTTTTTTCTACTAATTGGAATCAGAAGGGAAGTCAATGAGTGACTTTTTTGACCTTTGGGCCAAAAATGTGTTCAGTAGGTCAATTATGGACAACTTTACAGCCATAACGTAATTTTTTTTTTTTAATTAAAATCTTTTGTGGACCTTTTTTCTACTAATTGGAATCAGAAGGGAAGTCAATGAGTGACTTTTTTGACCTTTGGGCCAAAAATGTGTTCAGTAGGTCAATTATGGACAACTTTACAGCCATAACGTAATTTTTTTTTTTTAAATTAAAATCTTTTGTGGACCTTTTTTCTACTAATTGGAATCAGAAGGGAAGTCAATGAGTGACTTTTTTTACATTTGGGCCAAAAATATGTTCAGTAGGTCAAATATGGACTTCTGTACAGCCATAAAATGTAAAAAAAAAATTACAATTAAAATTTTTTGTGGACCTTTTTTCTACTAATTGGAATCAGAAGGGAAGTCAATGAGTGTTTTTTTTTACCTTTGGGCCAAAAATATGTTCAGTAGGTCAAATATGGACATCTTTACAGCCATAAAATGTAAAAAAAAAAAATAATCTTTTGTGGACCTTTTAGCTACTAATTGGAATCAGAAGTGAAGAAAATGAGTGACTTTTTTTTACCTTTGGGCCAAAAATATGTTCAGTAGGTCAATTATGGACTTCTGTACAGCCATAAAATGTAAAAAAAAAAAAATTACAATTAAAATCTTTTGTGGACCTTTTTTCTACTAATTGGAATCAGAAGGGAAGTCAATGAGTGACTTTTTTGACCTTTGGGCCAAAAATATGTTCAGTAGGTCCAATATGGACTTCTGTACAGCCATAAAATGTAAAAAAAAAAAAAATTACAATTAAAATCTTTTGTGGACCTTTTTTCTACTAATTGGAATCAGAAGGGAAGTCAATGAGTGACTTTTTTTTAACTTTGGGCCAAAAATATGTTCAGTAGGTCAAATATGGACAACTTTACAGCCATAACGTAATTTTTTTTTTAAAAATTAATATCTTTTGTGGACCTTTTTTCTACTAATTGGAATCAGAAGGGAAGTCAATGAGTGACTTTTTTGACCTTTGGGCCAAAAATGTGTTCAGTAGGTCAATTATGGACAACTTTACAGCCATAACGTAATTTTTTTTTAAAAAATTAATATCTTTTGTGGACCTTTTTTCTACTAATTGGAATCAGAAGGGAAGTCAATGAGTGACTTTTTTGACCTTTGGGCCAAAAATGTGTTCAGTAGGTCAATTATGGACAACTTTACAGCCATAACGTAATTTTTTTTTTTTAAATTAAAATCTTTTGTGGACCTTTTTTCTACTAATTGGAATCAGAAGGGAAGTCAATGAGTGACTTTTTTTTACCTTTGGGCCAAAAATATGTTCAGTAGGTCAAATATGGACAACTTTACAGCCATAACGTAATTTTTTTTTAAAAAATTAATATCTTTTGTGGACCTTTTTTCTACTAATTGGAATCAGAAGGGAAGTCAATGAGTGACTTTTTTGACCTTTGGGCCAAAAATGTGTTCAGTAGGTCAATTATGGACAACTTTACAGCCATAACGTAATTTTTTTTTTTTAATTAAAATCTTTTGTGGACCTTTTTTCTACTAATTGGAATCAGAAGGGAAGTCAATGAGTGACTTTTTTGACCTTTGGGCCAAAAATGTGTTCAGTAGGTCAATTATGGACAACTTTACAGCCATAACGTAATTTTTTTTTTTTTAATTAAAATCTTTTGTGGACCTTTTTTCTACTAATTGGAATCAGAAGGGAAGTCAATGAGTGACTTTTTTTTAACTTTGGGCCAAAAATATGTTCAGTAGGTCAAATATGGACAACTTTACAGCCATAACGTAATTTTTTTTTAAAAAATTAATATCTTTTGTGGACCTTTTTTCTACTAATTGGAATCAGAAGGGAAGTCAATGAGTGACTTTTTTGACCTTTGGGCCAAAAATGTGTTCAGTAGGTCAATTATGGACAACTTTACAGCCATAACGTAATTTTTTTTTTTTAAATTAAAATCTTTTGTGGATCTTTTTTCTACTAATTGGAATCAGAAGGGAAGTCAATGAGTGACTTTTTTGACCTTTGGGCCAAAAATATGTTCAGTAGGTCAAATATGGACAACTTTACAGCCATAACGTAAAAAAAATTTTTTTAAATTTAAATCTTTTGTGGACCTTTTTTCTACTAATTGGAATCAGAAGGGAAGTCAATGAGTGACTTTTTACCTTTGGGCCAAAAATATGTTCAGTAGGTCAATTATGGACATCTTTACAGCCATAAAATGTAAAAAAAAAATTACAATTAAAATCTTTTGTGTACCTTTTTTCTACTAATTGGAATCAGAAGGGAAGTCAATGAGTGACTTTTTTTTACCTTTGGGCCAAAAATATGTTCAGTAGGTCAAATATGGACAACTTTACAGCCATAACGTAATTTTTTTAAAAAAAAAATTAAAATCTTTTGTGGACCTTTTTTCTACTAATTGGAATCAGAAGGGAAGTCAATGAGTGACTTTTTTTACATTTGGGCCAAAAATATGTTCAGTAGGTCAAATATGGACAACTTTACAGCCATAACGTAATTTTTTTTTTTTAATTAAAATCTTTTGTGGACCTTTTTTCTACTAATTGGAATCAGAAGGGAAGTCAATGAGTGTTTTTTTTTACCTTTGGGCCAAAAATATGTTCAGTAGGTCAAATATGGACTTCTGTACAGCCATAAAATGTAAAAAAAAAAAAATTACAATTAAAATCTTTTGTGGACCTTTTTTCTACTAATTGGAATCAGAAGGGAAGTCAATGAGTGACTTTTTTTTAACTTTGGGCCAAAAATATGTTCAGTAGGTCAAATATGGACAACTTTACAGCCATAACGTAATTTTTTTAAAAAAAATTAATATCCTTTGTGGACCTTTTTTCTACTAATTGGAATCAGAAGGGAAGTCAATGAGTGACTTTTTTGACCTTTGGGCCAAAAATATGTTCAGTAGGTCAAATATGGACTTCTGTACAGCCATAAAATGTAAAAAAAAAAAAATTACAATTAAAATCTTTTGTGGACCTTTTTTCTACTAATTGGAATCAGAAGGGAAGTCAATGAGTGACTTTTTTTTAACTTTGGGCCAAAAATATGTTCAGTAGGTCAAATATGGACAACTTTACAGCCATAACGTAATTTTTTTAAAAAAAATTAATATCTTTTGTGGACCTTTTTTCTACTAATTGGAATCAGAAGGGAAGTCAATGAGTGACTTTTTTGACCTTTGGGCCAAAAATGTGTTCAGTAGGTCAATTATGGACAACTTTACAGCCATAACGTAATTTTTTTTTAAAAAATTAATATCTTTTGTGGACCTTTTTTCTACTAATTGGAATCAGAAGGGAAGTCAATGAGTGACTTTTTTGACCTTTGGGCCAAAAATATGTTCAGTAGGTCAAATATGGACAACTTTACAGCCATAACGTAATTTTTTTTTAAAAAATTAATATCTTTTGTGGACCTTTTTTCTACTAATTGGAATCAGAAGGGAAGTCAATGAGTGACTTTTTTGACCTTTGGGCCAAAAATGTGTTCAGTAGGTCAATTATGGACAACTTTACAGCCATAACGTAATTTTTTTTTTTTAATTAAAATCTTTTGTGGACCTTTTTTCTACTAATTGGAATCAGAAGGGAAGTCAATGAGTGACTTTTTTGACCTTTGGGCCAAAAATGTGTTCAGTAGGTCAATTATGGACAACTTTACAGCCATAACGTAATTTTTTTTTTTTAAATTAAAATCTTTTGTGGACCTTTTTTCTACTAATTGGAATCAGAAGGGAAGTCAATGAGTGACTTTTTTTTTAACTTTGGGCCAAAAATATGTTCAGTAGGTCAAATATGGACAACTTTACAGCCATAACGTAATTTTTTTTTAAAAAATTAATATCTTTTGTGGACCTTTTTTCTACTAATTGGAATCAGAAGGGAAGTCAATGAGTGACTTTTTTGACCTTTGGGCCAAAAATTTGTTCAGTAGGTCAAATATGGACAACTTTACAGCCATAACGTAAAAAAAAAAAATTAAAAATTAAAATCTTTTGTGGACCTTTTTTCTACTAATTGGAATCAAAAGGGAAGTCAATGAGTGACTTTTTTTACCTTTGGGCCAAAAATATGTTCAGTAGGTCAATTATGGACAACTTTACAGGCATAAAATGTAAAAAAAAAATTACAATTAAAATCTTTTCTGGACCTTTTTTCTACTAATTGGAATCAGAAGGGAAGTCAATGAGTGACTTTTTTTTGACCTTTGGGCCAAAAATGTGTTCAGTAGGTCAAATATGGACAACTTTACAGCCATAACGTAACATTTAAAAAAAAAAATGTAAATCTTTTGTGGACCTTTTTTCTACTAATTGGAATCAGAAGGGAAGTCAATGAGTGATTTTTTTTACCTTTGGGCCAAAAATATGTTCAGTAGGTCAAATATGGACATCTTTACAGCCATAAAGTAAAAAAATAAAAATAATAATAAAATCTTTTGTGGACCTTTTTTCAACTAATTGGAATCAGAAGGGAAGTCAATGAGTGACTTTTTTGACCTTTGGGCCAAAAATATGTTCAGTAGGTCAAATATGGACTTCTGTACAGCCATAAAATGTAAAAAAAAAAAAATTACAATTAAAATCTTTTGTGGACCTTTTTTCTACTAATTGGAATCAGAAGGGAAGTCAATGAGTGAATTTTTTTACCTTTGGCCCAAAAATATGTTCAGTAGGTCAAATATGGACTTCTGTACAGCCATAAAATGTAAAAAAAAAAAAAATTACAATTAAAATCTTTTGTGGACCTTTTTTCTACTAATTGGAATCAGAAGGGAAGTCAATGAGTGATTTTTTTTTAACTTTGGGCCAAAAATATGTTCAGTAGGTCAAATATGGACAACTTTACAGCCATAACGTAATTTTTTTTTTTTAAATTAATATCTTTTGTGGACCTTTTTTCTACTAATTGGAAACAGAAGGGAAGTCAATGAGTGACTTTTTTGACCTTTGGGCCAAAAATGTGTTCAGTATGTCAATTATGGACAACTTTACAGCCATAACGTAATTTTTTTTAAAAAAATTAAAATCTTTTGTGGACCTTTTTTCTACTAATTGGAATCAGAAGGGAAGTCAATGAGTGACTTTTTTTACCTTTGGGCCAAAAATGTGTTCAGTAGGTCAATTATGGACAACTTTACAGCCATAACGTAATTAAAAAAAAAAAAATTAAAATCTTTTGTGGACCTTTTTTCTACTAATTGGAATCAGAAGGGAAGTCAATGAGTGACTTTTTTTTTTACCTTTGGGCCAAAAATGTGTTCAGTAGGTCAATTATGGACAACTTTACAGCCATAACGTAACATTTAAAAAAAAAATTTAAATCTTTTGTGGACCTTTTTTCTACTAATTGGAATCAGAAGAGAAGTCAATGAGTGACTTTTTTTACATTTGGGCCAAAAATATGTTCAGTAGGTCAAATATGGACTTCTGTACAGCCATAAAATGTAAAAAAAAAATTACAATTAAAAAATTTTGTGGACCTTTTTTCTACTAATTGGAATCAGAAGGGAAGTCAATGAGTGACTTTTTTGACCTTTGGGCCAAAAATGTGTTCAGTATGTCAATTATGGACAACTTTACAGCCATAACGTAATTTTTTTTTAAAAAATTAAAATCTTTTGTGGACCTTTTTTCTACTAATTGGAATCAGAAGGGAAGTCAATGAGTGACTTTTTTGACCTTTGGGCCAAAAATGTGTTCAGTAGGTCAATTATGGACAACTTTACAGCCATAACGTAATAAAAAAAAAAAAAAAAAAAATCTTTTGTGGACCTTTTTTCTACTAATTGGAATCAGAAGGGAAGTCAATGAGTGACTTTTTTTTACCTTTGAGCTAAAAATATGTTCAGTAGGTCAAATATGGACAACTTTACAGCCATAACGTAAAATTTTTTTTAAAAAATTAAAATCTTTTGTGGACCTTTTTTCTACTAATTGGAATCAGAAGGGAAGTCAATGAGTGACTTTTTTTTTTACCTTTGGGCCAAAAATGTGTTCAGTAGGTCAATTATGGACAACTTTACAGCCATAACGTAACATTTAAAAAAAAATTTTAAATCTTTTGTGGACCTTTTTTCTACTAATTGGAATCAGAAGGGAAGTCAATGAGTGACTTTTTTTTACATTTGGGCCAAAAATATGTTCAGTAGGTCAAATATGGACTTCTGTACAGCCATAAAATGTAAAAAAAAAATTACAATTAAAAATTTTTGTGGACCTTTTTTCTACTAATTGGAATCAGAAGGGAAGTCAATGAGTGATTTTTTTTACCTTTGGGCCAAAAATATGTTCAGTAGGTCAAATATGGACAACTTTACAGCCATAACGTAAAAAAATAAAAATAATAATAAAATCTTTTGTGGACCTTTTTTCTACTAATTGGAATCAGAAGGGAAGTCAATGAGTGACTTTTTTTTACCTTTGGGACTAAAATATGTTCAGTAAGTCAAATATGAACTTCTGTACAGCCATAACATGTAAAAAAAAAAAAAAATAAACTTTAAAAACCCTTTGGTGGAACTTTTGGCTGGTAATTGGATTCAGAAGAGAAGTCACTGAGCATGTGTAGTAAGTTAGTTTTTAAGGACGCTTGGGACAAAAATATGTTCAGTAGGTCAAATATGGACATCTTTACAGCCATAACGTAAAATAAAAAAAAAAAATTAAAATCTTTTGTGGACCTTTTTTCTACTAATTGGAATCAGAAGGGAAGTCAATGAGTGACTTTTTTTTACCTTTGGGCCAAAAATATGTTCAGTAGGTCAAATATGGACATCTTTACAGCCATAACGTAAAAAAATAAAAATAATAATAAAATCTTTTGTGGACCTTTTTTCTACTAATTGGAATCAGAAGGGAAGTCAATGAGTGACTTTTTTTCCTTTGGGCCAAAAATATGTTCAGTAGGTCAAATTTGGACTTCTGTACAGCCATAAAATGTAAAAAAAAAACAAAACAAAAAAAAATCTATTGTGGACCTTTTTTCTACTAATTGGAATCGGAAGGGAAGTCAATGAGTGACTTTTTTGACCTTTGGGCCAAAAATTTGTTCAGTAGGTCAAATATGGACAACTTTACAGCCATAACGTAAAAAAAAAAAATTAAAAATTTAAATCTTTTGTGGACCTTTTTTCTACTAATTGGAATCAGAAGGGAAGTCAATGAGTGACTTTTTTTACCTTTGGGCCAAAAATATGTTCAGTATGTCAATTATGGACAACTTTACAGGCATAAAATGTAAAAAAAAAATTACAATTAAAATCTTTTCTGGACCTTTTTTCTACTAATTGGAATCAGAAGGGAAGTCAATGAGTGACTTTTTTTTACCTTTGGGCCAAAAATATGTTCAGTAGGTCAAATGTGGACAACTTTACAGCCATAACGTAAATTTAAAAAAAAAAAATTAAAATCTTTTGTGGACCTTTTTTCTACTAATTGGAATCAGAAGGGAAGTCAATGAGTGACTTTTTTTTGACCTTTGGGCCCAAAATGTGTTCAGTAGGTCAAATATGGACAACTTTACAGCCATAACGTAACATTTAAAAAAAAATGTAAATCTTTTGTGGACCTTTTTTCTACTAATTGGAATCAGAAGGGAAGTCAATGAGTGACTTTTTTTACATTTGGGCCAAAAATATGTTCAGTAGGTCAAATATGGACATCTTTACAGCCATAAAGTAAAAAAATAAAAATAATAATAAAATCTTTTGTGGACCTTTTTTCAACTAATTGGAATCAGAAGGGAAGTCAATGAGTGACTTTTTTGACCTTTGGGCCAAAAATATGTTCAGTAGGTCAAATATGGACTTCTGTACAGCCATAAAATGTAAAAAAAAAAAATTACAATTAAAAAATTTTGTGGACCTTTTTTCTACTAATTGGAATCAGAAGGGAAGTCAATGAGTGAATTTTTTTTACCTTTGGGCCAAAAATATGTTCAATAGGTCAAATATGGACATCTTTACAGCCATAAAGTAAAAAAATAAAAATAATAATAAAATCTTTTGTGGACCTTTTTTCAACTAATTGGAATCAGAAGGGAAGTCAATGAGTGACTTTTTTGACCTTTGGGCCAAAAATATGTTCAGTAGGTCAAATATGGACTTCTGTACAGCCATAAAATGTAAAAAAAAAAAAAATTACAATTAAAATCTTTTGTGGACCTTTTTTCTACTAATTGGAATCAGAAGGGAAGTCAATGAGTGAATTTTTTTACCTTTGGCCCAAAAATATGTTCAATAGGTCAAATATGGACATCTTTACAGCCATAAAGTAAAAAAATAAAAATAATAATAAAATCTTTTGTGGACCTTTTTTCTACTAATTGGAATCAGAAGTGAAGAAAATGAGTGACTTTTTTTTTACCTTTGGGCCAAAAATATGTTCAGTAGGTAAATTATGGACTTCTGTACAGCCATAAAATGTAAAAAAAAAAAATTACAATTAAAATCTTTTGTGGACCTTTTTTCAACTAATTGGAATCAGAAGGGAAGTCAATGAGTGACTTTGTTGACCTTTGGGCCAAAAATATGTTCAGTAGGTCAAATATGGACTTCTGTACAGCCATAAAATGTAAAAAAAAAAAAAAAATTACAATTAAAATCTTTTGTGGACCTTTTTTCTACTAATTGGAATCAGAAGGGAAGTCAATGAGTGACTTTTTTTTAACTTTGGGCCAAAAATATGTTCAGTATGTCAATTATGGACAACTTTACAGCCATAACGTAATTTTTTTTTTTAAAAATTAATATCTTTTGTGGACCTTTTTTCTACTAATTGGAAACAGAAGGGAAGTCAATGAGTGACTTTTTTGACCTTTGGGCCAAAAATGTGTTCAGTAGGTCAATTATGGACAACTTTACAGCCATAACGTAATTAAAAAAAAAAAATTAAAATCTTTTGTGGACCTTTTTTCTACTAATTGGAATCAGAAGGGAAGTCAATGAGTGACTTTTTTTTACCTTTGAGCTAAAAATATGTTCAGTAGGTCAAATATGGACAACTTTACAGCCATAACGTAATTTTTTTTTTTTAAATTAAAATCTTTTGTGGACCTTTTTTCTACTAATTGGAATCAGAAGGGAAGTCAATGAGTGACTTTTTTTTACCTTTGGGCCAAAAATATGTTCAGTAGGTCAAATATGGACAACTTTACAGCCATAACGTAATTTTTTTTTAAAAAATTAATATCTTTTGTGGACCTTTTTTCTACTAATTGGAATCAGAAGGGAAGTCAATGAGTGACTTTTTTGACCTTTGGGCCAAAAATGTGTTCAGTAGGTCAATTATGGACAACTTTACAGCCATAACGTAATTTTTTTTTTTTAATTAAAATCTTTTGTGGACCTTTTTTCTACTAATTGGAATCAGAAGGGAAGTCAATGAGTGACTTTTTTGACCTTTGGGCCAAAAATGTGTTCAGTAGGTCAATTATGGACAACTTTACAGCCATAACGTAATTTTTTTTTTTTTAATTAAAATCTTTTGTGGACCTTTTTTCTACTAATTGGAATCAGAAGGGAAGTCAATGAGTGACTTTTTTGACCTTTGGGCCAAAAATGTGTTCAGTAGGTCAATTATGGACAACTTTACAGCCATAACGTAATTTTTTTTTTTTAAATTAAAATCTTTTGTGGATCTTTTTTCTACTAATTGGAATCAGAAGGGAAGTCAATGAGTGACTTTTTTGACCTTTGGGCCAAAAATATGTTCAGTAGGTCAAATATGGACAACTTTACAGCCATAACGTAAAAAAAAATTTTTTAAATTTAAATCTTTTGTGGACCTTTTTTCTACTAATTGGAATCAGAAGGGAAGTCAATGAGTGACTTTTTACCTTTGGGCCAAAAATATGTTCAGTAGGTCAATTATGGACATCTTTACAGCCATAAAATGTAAAAAAAAAATTACAATTAAAATCTTTTGTGTACCTTTTTTCTACTAATTGGAATCAGAAGGGAAGTCAATGAGTGACTTTTTTTTACCTTTGGGCCAAAAATATGTTCAGTAGGTCAAATATGGACAACTTTACAGCCATAACGTAATTTTTTTTAAAAAAAAATTAAAATCTTTTGTGGACCTTTTTTCTACTAATTGGAATCAGAAGGGAAGTCAATGAGTGACTTTTTTTACATTTGGGCCAAAAATATGTTCAGTAGGTCAAATATGGACAACTTTACAGCCATAACGTAATTTTTTTTTTTTAATTAAAATCTTTTGTGGACCTTTTTTCTACTAATTGGAATCAGAAGGGAAGTCAATGAGTGTTTTTTTTTACCTTTGGGCCAAAAATATGTTCAGTAGGTCAAATATGGACATCTTTACAGCCATAAAATGTAAAAAAAAAAAAAAAATCTTTTGTGGACCTTTTAGCTACTAATTGGAATCAGAAGTGAAGAAAATTAGTGACTTTTTTTTACCTTTGGGCCAAAAATATGTTCAGTAGGTCAATTATGGACTTCTGTACAGCCATAAAATGTAAAAAAAAAAAAATTACAATTAAAATCTTTTGTGGACCTTTTTTCTACTAATTGGAATCAGAAGGGAAGTCAATGAGTGACTTTTTTTTAACTTTGGGCCAAAAATATGTTCAGTAGGTCAAATATGGACAACTTTACAGCCATAACGTAATTTTTTTAAAAAAAATTAATATCCTTTGTGGACCTTTTTTCTACTAATTGGAATCAGAAGGGAAGTCAATGAGTGACTTTTTTGACCTTTGGGCCAAAAATATGTTCAGTAGGTCAAATATGGACTTCTGTACAGCCATAAAATGTAAAAAAAAAAAAATTACAATTAAAATCTTTTGTGGACCTTTTTTCTACTAATTGGAATCAGAAGGGAAGTCAATGAGTGACTTTTTTTTAACTTTGGGCCAAAAATATGTTCAGTAGGTCAAATATGGACAACTTTACAGCCATAACGTAATTTTTTTAAAAAAAATTAATATCTTTTGTGGACCTTTTTTCTACTAATTGGAATCAGAAGGGAAGTCAATGAGTGACTTTTTTGACCTTTGGGCCAAAAATGTGTTCAGTAGGTCAATTATGGACAACTTTACAGCCATAACGTAATTTTTTTTTAAAAATTAATATCTTTTGTGGACCTTTTTTCTACTAATTGGAATCAGAAGGGAAGTCAATGAGTGACTTTTTTGACCTTTGGGCCAAAAATATGTTCAGTAGGTCAAATATGGACAACTTTACAGCCATAACGTAATTTTTTTTTAAAAAATTAATATCTTTTGTGGACCTTTTTTCTACTAATTGGAATCAGAAGGGAAGTCAATGAGTGACTTTTTTGACCTTTGGGCCAAAAATGTGTTCAGTAGGTCAATTATGGACAACTTTACAGCCATAACGTAATTTTTTTTTTTTAATTAAAATCTTTTGTGGACCTTTTTTCTACTAATTGGAATCAGAAGGGAAGTCAATGAGTGACTTTTTTGACCTTTGGGCCAAAAATGTGTTCAGTAGGTCAATTATGGACAACTTTACAGCCATAACGTAATTTTTTTTTTTTAAATTAAAATCTTTTGTGGACCTTTTTTCTACTAATTGGAATCAGAAGGGAAGTCAATGAGTGACTTTTTTTTAACTTTGGGCCAAAAATATGTTCAGTAGGTCAAATATGGACAACTTTACAGCCATAACGTAATTTTTTTTTAAAAAATTAATATCTTTTGTGGACCTTTTTTCTACTAATTGGAATCAGAAGGGAAGTCAATGAGTGACTTTTTTGACCTTTGGGCCAAAAATATGTTCAGTAGGTCAAATATGGACAACTTTACAGCCATAACGTAAAAAAAAAAATTAAAAATTAAAATCTTTTGTGGACCTTTTTTCTACTAATTGGAATCAGAAGGGAAGTCAATGAGTGACTTTTTTTCCTTTGGGCCAAAAATATGTTCAGTAGGTTAAATTTGGACTTCTGTACAGCCATAAAATGTAAAAAAAAAAACAAAAACAAAAAAAAATCTATTGTGGACCTTTTTTCTACTAATTGGAATCGGAAGGGAAGTCAATGAGTGACTTTTTTGACCTTTGGGCCAAAAATTTGTTCAGTAGGTCAAATATGGACAACTTTACAGCCATAACGTAAAAAAAAAAAATTAAAAATTAAAATCTTTTGTGGACCTTTTTTTCTACTAATTGGAATCAAAAGGGAAGTCAATGAGTGACTTTTTTTACCTTTGGGCCAAAAATATGTTCAGTAGGTCAATTATGGACAACTTTACAGGCATAAAATGTAAAAAAAAAATTACAATTAAAATCTTTTCTGGACCTTTTTTCTACTAATTGGAATCAGAAGGGAAGTCAATGAGTGACTTTTTTTTGACCTTTGGGCCAAAAATGTGTTCAGTAGGTCAAATATGGACAACTTTACAGCCATAACGTAACATTTAAAAAAAAAAAATGTAAATCTTTTGTGGACCTTTTTTCTACTAATTGGAATCAGAAGGGAAGTCAATGAGTGATTTTTTTTACCTTTGGGCCAAAAATATGTTCAGTAGGTCAAATATGGACATCTTTACAGCCATAAAGTAAAAAAATAAAAATAATAATAAAATCTTTTGTGGACCTTTTTTCAACTAATTGGAATCAGAAGGGAAGTCAATGAGTGACTTTTTTGACCTTTGGGCCAAAAATATGTTCAGTAGGTCAAATATGGACTTCTGTACAGCCATAAAATGTAAAAAAAAAAAAATTACAATTAAAATCTTTTGTGGACCTTTTTTCTACTAATTGGAATCAGAAGGGAAGTCAATGAGTGAATTTTTTTACCTTTGGCCCAAAAATATGTTCAGTAGGTCAAATATGGACTTCTGTACAGCCATAAAATGTAAAAAAAAAAAAAATTACAATTAAAATCTTTTGTGGACCTTTTTTCTACTAATTGGAATCAGAAGGGAAGTCAATGAGTGATTTTTTTTTAACTTTGGGCCAAAAATATGTTCAGTAGGTCAAATATGGACAACTTTACAGCCATAACGTAATTTTTTTTTTTTAAATTAATATCTTTTGTGGACCTTTTTTCTACTAATTGGAAACAGAAGGGAAGTCAATGAGTGACTTTTTTGACCTTTGGGCCAAAAATGTGTTCAGTATGTCAATTATGGACAACTTTACAGCCATAACGTAATTTTTTTTTAAAAAATTAAAATCTTTTGTGGACCTTTTTTCTACTAATTGGAATCAGAAGGGAAGTCAATGAGTGACTTTTTTTACCTTTGGGCCAAAAATGTGTTCAGTAGGTCAATTATGGACAACTTTACAGCCATAACGTAATTAAAAAAAAAAAAATTAAAATCTTTTGTGGACCTTTTTTCTACTAATTGGAATCAGAAGGGAAGTCAATGAGTGACTTTTTTTTTTACCTTTGGGCCAAAAATGTGTTCAGTAGGTCAATTATGGACAACTTTACAGCCATAACGTAACATTTAAAAAAAATTTTTAAATCTTTTGTGGACCTTTTTTCTACTAATTGGAATCAGAAGAGAAGTCAATGAGTGACTTTTTTTACATTTGGGCCAAAAATATGTTCAGTAGGTCAAATATGGACTTCTGTACAGCCATAAAATGTAAAAAAAAAAATTACAATTAAAAAATTTTGTGGACCTTTTTTCTACTAATTGGAATCAGAAGGGAAGTCAATGAGTGACTTTTTTGACCTTTGGGCCAAAAATGTGTTCAGTATGTCAATTATGGACAACTTTACAGCCATAACGTAATTTTTTTTTTAAAAATTAAAATCTTTTGTGGACCTTTTTTCTACTAATTGGAATCAGAAGGGAAGTCAATGAGTGACTTTTTTTTACCTTTGAGCTAAAAATATGTTCAGTAGGTCAAATATGGACAACTTTACAGCCATAACGTAAATTTTTTTTGAAAAAATTAAAATCTTTTGTGGACCTTTTTTCTACTAATTGGAATCAGAAGGGAAGTCAATGAGTGACTTTTTTTTTTACCTTTGGGCCAAAAATGTGTTCAGTAGGTCAATTATGGACAACTTTACAGCCATAACGTAACATTTAAAAAAATTTTTTAAATCTTTTGTGGACCTTTTTTCTACTAATTGGAATCAGAAGGGAAGTCAATGAGTGACTTTTTTTTACATTTGGGCCAAAAATATGTTCAGTAGGTCAAATATGGACTTCTGTACAGCCATAAAATGTAAAAAAAAAATTACAATTAAAAATTTTTGTGGACCTTTTTTCTACTAATTGGAATCAGAAGGGAAGTCAATGAGTGATTTTTTTTACCTTTGGGCCAAAAATATGTTCAGTAGGTCAAATATGGACAACTTTACAGCCATAACGTAAAAAAATAAAAATAATAATAAAATCTTTTGTGGACCTTTTTTCTACTAATTGGAATCAGAAGGGAAGTCAATGAGTGACTTTTTTTTACCTTTGGGACTAAAATATGTTCAGTAAGTCAAATATGAACTTCTGTACAGCCATAACATGTAAAAAAAAAAAAAATAAACTTTAAAAACCCTTTGGTGGAACTTTTGGCTGGTAATTGGATTCAGAAGAGAAGTCACTGAGCATGTGTAGTAAGTTAGTTTTTAAGGACGCTTGGGACAAAAATATGTTCAGTAGGTCAAATATGGACATCTTTACAGCCATAACGTAAAATAAAAAAAAAAAAATTAAAATCTTTTGTGGACCTTTTTTCTACTAATTGGAATCAGAAGGGAAGTCAATGAGTGACTTTTTTTTACCTTTGGGCCAAAAATATGTTCAGTAGGTCAAATATGGACATCTTTACAGCCATAACGTAAAAAAATAAAAATAATAATAAAATCTTTTGTGGACCTTTTTTCTACTAATTGGAATCAGAAGGGAAGTCAATGAGTGACTTTTTTTCCTTTGGGCCAAAAATATGTTCAGTAGGTCAAATTTGGACTTCTGTACAGCCATAAAATGTAAAAAAAAAAAAAAAAAAAAAAAAATCTATTGTGGACCTTTTTTCTACTAATTGGAATCGGAAGGGAAGTCAATGAGTGACTTTTTTGACCTTTGGGCCAAAAATTTGTTCAGTAGGTCAAATATGGACAACTTTACAGCCATAACGTAAAAAAAAAAAATTAAAAATTTAAATCTTTTGTGGACCTTTTTTCTACTAATTGGAATCAGAAGGGAAGTCAATGAGTGACTTTTTTTACCTTTGGGCCAAAAATATGTTCAGTATGTCAATTATGGACAACTTTACAGGCATAAAATGTAAAAAAAAAATTACAATTAAAATCTTTTCTGGACCTTTTTTCTACTAATTGGAATCAGAAGGGAAGTCAATGAGTGACTTTTTTTTACCTTTGGGCCAAAAATATGTTCAGTAGGTCAAATGTGGACAACTTTACAGCCATAACGTAAATTTAAAAAAAAAAAATTAAAATCTTTTGTGGACCTTTTTTCTACTAATTGGAATCAGAAGGGAAGTCAATGAGTGACTTTTTTTTGACCTTTGGGCCCAAAATGTGTTCAGTAGGTCAAATATGGACAACTTTACAGCCATAACGTAACATTTAAAAAAAAAATGTAAATCTTTTGTGGACCTTTTTTCTACTAATTGGAATCAGAAGGGAAGTCAATGAGTGACTTTTTTTACATTTGGGCCAAAAATATGTTCAGTAGGTCAAATATGGACTTCTGTACAGCCATAAAATGTAAAAAAAAAAAATTACAATTAAAAAATTTTGTGGACCTTTTTTCTACTAATTGGAATCAGAAGGGAAGTCAATGAGTGAATTTTTTTTACCTTTGGGCCAAAAATATGTTCAATAGGTCAAATATGGACATCTTTACAGCCATAAAGTAAAAAAATAAAAATAATAATAAAATCTTTTGTGGACCTTTTTTCAACTAATTGGAATCAGAAGGGAAGTCAATGAGTGACTTTTTTGACCTTTGGGCCAAAAATATGTTCAGTAGGTCAAATATGGACTTCTGTACAGCCATAAAATGTAAAAAAAAAAAAAATTACAATTAAAATCTTTTGTGGACCTTTTTTCTACTAATTGGAATCAGAAGGGAAGTCAATGAGTGAATTTTTTTACCTTTGGCCCAAAAATATGTTCAATAGGTCATATATGGACATCTTTACAGCCATAAAGTAAAAAAATAAAAATAATAATAAAATCTTTTGTGGACCTTTTTTCTACTAATTGGAATCAGAAGTGAAGAAAATGAGTGACTTTTTTTTACCTTTGGGCCAAAAATATGTTCAGTAGGTCAATTATGGACTTCTGTACAGCCATAAAATGTAAAAAAAAAAAATTACAATTAAAATCTTTTGTGGACCTTTTTTCAACTAATTGGAATCAGAAGGGAAGTCAATGAGTGACTTTGTTGACCTTTGGGCCAAAAATATGTTCAGTAGGTCAAATATGGACTTCTGTACAGCCATAAAATGTAAAAAAAAAAAAAAAATTACAATTAAAATCTTTTGTGGACCTTTTTTCTACTAATTGGAATCAGAAGGGAAGTCAATGAGTGACTTTTTTTTAACTTTGGGCCAAAAATATGTTCAGTATGTCAATTATGGACAACTTTACAGCCATAACGTAATTTTTTTTTTTAAAAATTAATATCTTTTGTGGACCTTTTTTCTACTAATTGGAAACAGAAGGGAAGTCAATGAGTGACTTTTTTGACCTTTGGGCCAAAAATGTGTTCAGTAGGTCAATTATGGACAACTTTACAGCCATAACGTAATTAAAAAAAAAAAATTAAAATCTTTTGTGGACCTTTTTTCTACTAATTGGAATCAGAAGGGAAGTCAATGAGTGACTTTTTTTTACCTTTGAGCTAAAAATATGTTCAGTAGGTCAAATATGGACAACTTTACAGCCATAACGTAAATTTTTTTAAAAAAAATTAAAATCTTTTGTGGACCTTTTTTCTACTAATTGGAATCAGAAGGGAAGTCAATGAGTGACTTTTTTTTTACCTTTGGGCCAAAAATGTGTTCAGTAGGTCAATTATGGACAACTTTACAGCCATAACGTAACATTTAAAATTTTTTTTTAAATCTTTTGTGGACCTTTTTTCTACTAATTGGAATCAGAAGGGAAGTCAATGAGTGACTTTTTTTACATTTGGGCCAAAAATATGTTCAGTAGGTCAAATATGGACTTCTGTACAGCCATAAAATGTAAAAAAAAAATTACAATTAAAAATTTTTGTGGACCTTTTTTCTACTAATTGGAATCAGAAGGGAAGTCAATGAGTGACTTTTTTGACCTTTGGGCCAAAAATGTGTTCAGTATGTCAATTATGGACAACTTTACAGCCATAACGTAATTTTTTTTTTAAAAATTAAAATCTTTTGTGGACCTTTTTTCTACTAATTGGAATCAGAAGGGAAGTCAATGAGTGACTTTTTTGACCTTTGGGCCAAAAATGTGTTCAGTAGGTCAATTATGGACAACTTTACAGCCATAAAGTAATTAAAAAAAAAAAAAAAAATCTTTTGTGGACCTTTTTTCTACTAATTGGAATCAGAAGGGAAGTCAATGAGTGACTTTTTTTTACCTTTGAGCTAAAAATATGTTCAGTAGGTCAAATATGGACAACTTTACAGCCATAACGTAAATTTTTTAAAAAAAAATTAAAATCTTTTGTGGACCTTTTTTCTACTAATTGGAATCAGAAGGGAAGTCAATGAGTGACTTTTTTTTTACCTTTGGGCCAAAAATGTGTTCAGTAGGTCAATTATGGACAACTTTACAGCCATAACGTAACATTTAAAAAATTTTTTTAAATCTTTTGTGGACCTTTTTTCTACTAATTGGAATCAGAAGGGAAGTCAATGAGTGACTTTTTTTTACATTTGGGCCAAAAATATGTTCAGTAGGTCAAATATGGACTTCTGTACAGCCATAAAATGTAAAAAAAAAATTACAATTAAAAAATTTTGTGGACCTTTTTTCTACTAATTGGAATCAGAAGGGAAGTCAATGAGTGATTTTTTTTACCTTTGGGCCAAAAATATGTTCAGTAGGTCAAATATGGACAACTTTACAGCCATAACGTAAATAAAAAAAATAAAAAAAAATCTTTTGTGGACCTTTTTTCTACTAATTGGAATCAGAAGGGAAGTCAATGAGTGACTTTTTTGACCTTTGGGCCAAAAATATGTTCAGTAGGTCAAATGTGGACTTCTGTACAGCCATAAAATGTAAAAAAAAAAAAAATTACAATTAAAATCTTTTGTGGACCTTTTTTCTACTAATTGGAATCAGAAGGGAAGTCAATGAGTGACTTTTTTTTAACTTTGGGCCAAAAATATGTTCAGTAGGTCAAATATGGACAACTTTACAGCCATAACGTAATTTTTTTTTTAAAAATTTAAATCTTTTGTGGACCTTTTTTCTACTAATTGGAATCAGAAGGGAAGTCAATGAGTGACTTTTTTGACCGTTGGGCCAAAAATGTGTTCAGTAGGTCAATTATGGACAACTTTACAGCCATAACGTAATAAAAAAAAAAAAAAAAAAAAATCTTTTGTGGACATTTTTTCTACTAATTGGAATCAGAAGGGAAGTCAATGAGTGACTTTTTTGACCTTTGGGCCAAAAATGTGTTCAGTAGGTCAATTATGGACAACTTTACAGCCATAACGTAATTTTTTTTTAAAAATTAAAATCTTTTGTGGACCTTTTTTCTACTAATTGGAATCAGAAGGGAAGTCAATGAGTGACTTTTTTTACCTTTGGGCCAAAAATATGTTCAGTAGGTCAAATATGGACAACTTTACAGCCATAACATAAAAAAATAAAATAAAAATTAAAATCTTTTGTGGACCTTTTTTCTACTAATTGGAATAAGAAGGGAAGTCAATGAGTGACTTTTTTTACCTTTGGGCCAAAAATATGTTCAGTAGGTCAAATATGGACTTCTGTACAGCCATAAAATGTAAAAAAAAAAAAAAAAAAAAAAAAAATCTTTTGTGGACCTTTTTTCTACTAATTGGAATCAGAAGGGAAGTCAATGAGTGACTTTTTTTACCTTGGGGACTAAAATATGTTCAGTAAGTCAAATATGAACTTCTGTACAGCCATAACATGTAAAAAATAAAAAATAAACTTTAAAAACCCTTTGGTGGAACTTTTGGCTGGTAATTGGATTCAGAAGAGAAGTCACTGAGCATGTGTAGTAAGTTAGTTTTTAAGGACGCCTGGGACAAAAATATGTTCAGTAGGTCAAATATGGACATCTTTACAGCCATAACGTAAAATAAAATAAAAAAAATTAAAATCTTTTGTGGACCTTTTTTCTACTAATTGGAATCAGAAGGGAAGTCAATGAGTGACTTTTTTGACCTTTGGGCCAAAAATATGTTCAGTAGGTCAAATATGGACTTCTGTACAGCCATAAAATGTAAAAAAAAAAAAAATTACAATTAAAATCTTTTGTGGACCTTTTTTCTACTAATTGGAATCAGAAGGGAAGTCAATGAGTGACTTTTTTTTAACTTTGGGCCAAAAATATGTTCAGTAGGTCAAATATGGACAACTTTACAGCCATAACGTAATTTTTTTAAAAAAAATTTAAATCTTTTGTGGACCTTTTTTCTACTAATTGGAATCAGAAGGGAAGTCAATGAGTGACTTTTTTGACCTTTGGGCCAAAAATGTGTTCAGTAGGTCAATTATGGACAACTTTACAGCCATAACGTAATTTTTTTTTAAAAAATTAAAATCTTTTGTGGACCTTTTTTCTACTAATTGGAATCAGAAGGGAAGTCAATGAGTGACTTTTTTTTACCTTTGGGCCAAAAATATGTTCAGTAGGTCAAATATGGACTTCTGTACAGCCATAAAATGTAAAAAAAAACAAAACAAAAAAAAAATCTTTTGTGGACCTTTTTTCTACTAATTGGAATCAGAAGGGAAGTCAATGAGTGACTTTTTTTACCTTGGGGACTAAAATATGTTCAGTAAGTCAAATATGAACTTCTGTACAGCCATAACATGTAAAAAATAAAAAATAAACTTTAAAAACCCTTTGGTGGAACTTTTGGCTGGTAATTGGATTCAGAAGAGAAGTCACTGAGCATGTGTAGTAAGTTAGTTTTTAAGGACGCCTGGGACAAAAATATGTTCAGTAGGTCAAATATGGACATCTTTACAGCCATAACGTAAAATAAAATAAAAAAAATTAAAATCTTTTGTGGACCTTTTTTCTACTAATTGGAATCAGAAGGGAAGTCAATGAGTGACTTTTTTTTACCTTTGGGCCAAAAATATGTTCAGTAGGTCAATTATGGACAACTTTACAGCCATAACGTAAAAAAATAAAAATAATAATAAAATCTTTTGTGGACCTTTTTTCTACTAATTGGAATCAGAAGGGAAGTCAATGAGTGACTTTTTTTCCTTTGGGCCAAAAATATGTTCAGTAGGTCAAATTTGGACAACTTTACAGCCATAACGTAAAAAAACTTTTTTAAAAATTAAAATCTTTTGTGGACCTTTTTTCTACTAATTGGAATCAGAAGGGAAGTCAATGAGTGACTTTTTTGACCTTTGGGCCAAAAATTTGTTCAGTAGGTCAAATATGGACAACTTTACAGCCATAACGTAAAACATTTTTTTTAAAAATTAAAATCTTTTGTGGACCTTTTTTCTACTAATTGGAATCAGAAGGGAAGTCAATGAGTGACTTTTTTTTTACCTTTGGGCCAAAAATATGTTCAGTAGGTCAAATATGGACAACTTTACAGCCATAACGTAAATTTAAAAAAAAAAAATTAAAATCTTTTTTTTGGACCTTTTTTCTACTAATTGGAATCAGAAGGGAAGTCAATGAGTGACTTTTTTTACATTTGGGCCAAAAATATGTTCAGTAGGTCAAATATGGACTTCTGTACAGCCATAAAATGTAAAAAAAAAATTACAATTAAAAAATTTTGTGGACCTTTTTTCTACTAATTGGAATCAGAAGGGAAGTCAATGAGTGACTTTTTTTTACCTTTGGGCCAAAAATATGTTCAGTAGGTCAAATATGGACATCTTTACAGCCATAAAATGTAAAAAAAAAAAAAAAAAAATCTTTTGTGGACCTTTTAGCTACTAATTGGAATCAGAAGTGAAGAAAATGAGTGACTTTTTTTTACCTTTGGGCCAAAAATATGTTCAGTAGGTCAATTATGGACTTCTGTACAGCCATAAAATGTAAAAAAAAAAAATTACAATTAAAATCTTTTGTGGACCTTTTTTCAACTATTTGGAATCAGAAGGGAAGTCAATGAGTGACTTTTTTGACCTTTGGGCCAAAAATATGTTCAGTAGGTCAAATATGGACAACTTTACAGCCATAACGTAAAAAATAAAATAAAAATTAAAATCTTTTGTGGACCTTTTTTCTACTAATTGGAATCAGAAGGGAAGTCAATGAGTGACTTTTTTTTACCTTTGGGCCAAAAATATGTTCAGTAGGTCAAATATGGACTTCTGTACAGCCATAACATGTAAAAAATAAAAAATAAACTTTAAAAACCCTTTGGTGGAACTTTTGGCTGGTAATTGGATTCAGAAGAGAAGTCAATGAGTGACTTTTTTGACCTTTGGGCCAAAAATGTGTTCAGTAGGTCAATTATGGACAACTTTACAGCCATAACGTAATTTTTTTTTTAAAAATTAAAATCTTTTGTGGACCTTTTTTCTACTAATTGGAATCAGAAGGGAAGTCAATGAGTGACTTTTTTTACCTTTGGGCCAAAAATATGTTCAGTAGGTCAAATATGGACAACTTTACAGCCATAACATAAAAAAATAAAATAAAAATTAAAATCTTTTGTGGACCTTTTTTCTACTAATTGGAATCAGAAGGGAAGTCAATGAGTGACTTTTTTTTACCTTTGGGCCAAAAATATGTTCAGTAGGTCAAATATGGACTTCTGTACAGCCATAAAATGTAAAAAAAAACAAAACAAAAAAAAAATCTTTTGTGGACCTTTTTTCTACTAATTGGAATCAGAAGGGAAGTCAATGAGTGACTTTTTTTTACCTTGGGGACTAAAATATGTTCAGTAAGTCAAATATGAACTTCTGTACAGCCATAACATGTAAAAAATAAAAAATAAACTTTAAAAACCCTTTGGTGGAACTTTTGGCTGGTAATTGGATTCAGAAGAGAAGTCACTGAGCATGTGTAGTAAGTTAGTTTTTAACCCTCAGAGCCCGACGGCATCGCCCACGACGTCACACGGCACCTCCGATAAATATCTATATTATTTCATGAAACTTTTATCGATTTTCTTACCGTTTTTTCCAGCAGAAAGCTAACGAGCTAGCCATCACGGGGGTGTCTTTGGTGTCTTTGTAGCCTTTACAGAAGGTTTTCTATCCAGCCTGGAACATGTGCATCTTTTTGGAGTTGTTCAGCAATAAATCAAAACGCTTACATCCAAGATATATCCACTTGATGTCCATAATTTATAAATTTTCCTTCATTTTTGCCGCTAGCGCGATGCTAGCTGCCATTTTGGATGAGGGTTTGACCAATGACAGGCTGATCCGTCATCCACGTTGGTGTGCGTCATTACGCATGAACCGCAGCTCTGTTATTGTGAAGAGAGATAGACGCACGGCTTGTTTTGAGGATAGAGAGAGAGACGCGCTGCAGTTTTCAATAGTTTTGTGGAGAAAGTTTGAGGAAAAAGTTTGAGAAGAAAGTTTGAGGAGAAGTTCCTGATAGGAACTGTTTTGAGGCTTGGCAC
Organism: Romanogobio albipinnatus; assembly: GCA_023566225.1. NCBI lineage: Eukaryota > Metazoa > Chordata > Actinopteri > Cypriniformes > Gobionidae > Romanogobio > Romanogobio albipinnatus. Next base: position 58,012,038 of record CM042247.1, on the reverse strand, counting down.
CAGTAAATATCCAAAATCCAAAGAGGCCAAAAGCGCCTGGACTTTTTTTGGAAAAATGTAAATAGTTTTGGTTCTGTATAAGTTATCATGTTTATTCCTGAGTTCCAGGACTCCAAAGACTTGAACAAACTGTTTTCCAGAGGAAATATGCTTAGCTTTTATTTATTTGTGTGTGTTTTCAATAAATATTTGAGTGATTCAATTTCCGTTTTATGTTTTCATTTGTCTTTATGGTCCCATAACTTATTTTACATTCAGGTGACATCAATGCAACACAAATATACTGACAGTGCAGCTTGTCTTGAAAAAAAAGAGGTGTGTCAATTGTCTGTGCACAACAGGGTTGATGTTTTACAAGCTTTTTTAGTAAATAACACCAGGCGGAAAATTTATTGTAAAAATACCCTTAGGTCTCTGAGGGTTAAGGACGCCTGGGACAAAAATATGTTCAGTAGGTCAAATATGGACATCTTTACAGCCATAACGTAAAATAAAATAAAAAAAATTAAAATCTTTTGTGGACCTTTTTTCTACTAATTGGAATCAGAAGGGAAGTCAATGAGTGACTTTTTTTTTACCTTTGGGCCAAAAATATGTTCAGTAGGTCAATTATGGACAACTTTACAGCCATAACGTAAAAAAATAAAAATAATAATAAAATCTTTTGTGGACCTTTTTTCTACTAATTGGAATCAGAAGGGAAGTCAATGAGTGACTTTTTTTCCTTTGGGCCAAAAATATGTTCAGTAGGTCAAATTTGGACTTCTGTACAGCCATAAAATGTAAAAAAAAAAAAAAAAAAAAAAAATCTATTGTGGACCTTTTTTCTACTAATTGGAATCGGAAGGGAAGTCAATGAGTGACTTTTTTGACCTTTGGGCCAAAAATTTGTTCAGTAGGTCAAATATGGACAACTTTACAGCCATAACGTAAAAAATTTTTTTTTAAAATTAAAATCTTTTGTGGACCTTTTTTCTACTAATTGGAATCAGAAGGGAAGTCAATGAGTGACTTTTTTTTTACCTTTGGGCCAAAAATATGTTCAGTAGGTCAAATATGGACAACTTTACAGCCATAACGTAAATTTAAAAAAAAAAAATTAAAATCTTTTTTTTGGACCTTTTTTCTACTAATTGGAATCAGAAGGGAAGTCAATGAGTGACTTTTTTTACATTTGGGCCAAAAATATGTTCAGTAGGTCAAATATGGACTTCTGTACAGCCATAAAATGTAAAAAAAAAATTACAATTAAAAAATTTTGTGGACCTTTTTTCTACTAATTGGAATCAGAAGGGAAGTCAATGAGTGATTTTTTTTACCTTTGGGCCAAAAATATGTTCAGTAGGTCAAATATGGACATCTTTACAGCCATAAAATGTAAAAAAAAAAAAAAAAATCTTTTGTGGACCTTTTAGCTACTAATTGGAATCAGAAGTGAAGAAAATGAGTGACTTTTTTTTACCTTTGGGCCAAAAATATGTTCAGTAGGTCAATTATGGACTTCTGTACAGCCATAAAATGTAAAAAAAAAAAATTACAATTAAAATCTTTTGTGGACCTTTTTTCAACTATTTGGAATCAGAAGGGAAGTCAATGAGTGACTTTTTTGACCTTTGGGCCAAAAATATGTTCAGTAGGTCAAATATGGACAACTTTACAGCCATAACGTAAAAAATAAAATAAAAATTAAAATCTTTTGTGGACCTTTTTTCTACTAATTGGAATCAGAAGGGAAGTCAATGAGTGACTTTTTTTTACCTTTGGGCCAAAAATATGTTCAGTAGGTCAAATATGGACTTCTGTACAGCCATAACATGTAAAAAATAAAAAATAAACTTTAAAAACCCTTTGGTGGAACTTTTGGCTGGTAATTGGATTCAGAAGAGAAGTCACTGAGCATGTGTAGTAAGTTAGTTTTTAAGGACGCTTGGGACAAAAATATGTTCAGTAGGTCAAATATGGACATCTTTACAGCCATAACGTAAAATAAAATAAAAAAATTAAAATCTTTTGTGGACCTTTTTTCTACTAATTGGAATCAGAAGGGAAGTCAATGAGTGACTTTTTTTTACCTTTGGGCCAAAAATATGTTCAGTAGGTCAAATATGGACATCTTTACAGCCATAACGTAAAAAAATAAAAATAACAATAAAATCTTTTGTGGACCTTTTTTCTACTAATTGGAATCAGAAGGGAAGTCAATGAGTGACTTTTTTTCCTTTGGGCCAAAAATATGTTCAGTAGGTCAAATTTGGACTTCTGTATTGAGTTCTGTATTGGCTGATTGCCTGATTGCTGGTTGATTGCTCCTGCCTGATCGATTGCTCCTGTCTCCTGTGTGCCTCCTGTGTGCCTGTTTGTAGCTCTGTACAGCCTTGCTCACGTTTGAATCTTTATCTTGATATTTCCTCTTTATTCTACTGCTAAATATAACTTACTCATCACCATAAATTGTTTAAAAATTGCCTATCACGTTAAATTTGACATCGCTAGCTTTTAATCTAAATCACCATCACACGTTAGCATTTCGCTAGCCTGTTAGCTTATCATCTCTGCACCCGGGTCTCCTGCTCTCTGAGTTCATTAGTTGGATTAGTAAATAGTGTCCAGCATACGATTGTGGTAAGTGGTAAATTGGATTAATCAACAAATACGGTAAGTCATGTCTTCTCCTGTCATTATCACTTGCACTTCATGCTGCATGTTTAGTATAGGCTTCTCCGCTGGCGAACAGGGCTTCACATGTGATAAATGTAAGGAGATAGTTAGGCTGACGGAGAAGATTTCAGAATTAGAAACACGCATCCATACTTTATCTGAGAGTAGTGAGGATGTAACAGCTTTAGACACTGATTTGGATGTGAATAGCTTAGTGAACTCTGTACATTCTTCGGTTCCGGCTGCAGGGCCCTCGCAGCAGGGCAACTGGGTGACAGTGAGGCAGCATAGTCGCAGACCAAAAAACCGCTTTTCCGTTCCGGTTAGAACATCAAACAGGTTCTCCCCTCTCAGTGAAGCACCCACTGAGTATCCTGTTGAAAGTGCCCTAGTCATTGGCGATTCTATTACACGGAATGTGAAGATACCAGCCACCATAGTCACTTGTTTACCGGGAGCCAGAGCGCCTGACATCAAAGCAAATTTAAAAGTGCTGGCTAAAGCTAATCGTAAATTCTCTAAGATTATTATTCACGTCGGCACTAATGATGTTCGACTTCGCCAGTCGGAGATCACCAAAATTAACATTAAAGAGGTGTGTGAACTCGCTAGTACGATGTCAGAGGCTGTTTATTGTTCTGGTCCGCTCCCCGTTAGAAGGAGTGATGAGATAGTTAGCAGGCTATCATCACTCAATGGCTGGTTGTCTAAGTGGTGTCTGCAAAATAACATAGGGTTCATAGACAATTGGAAAAGTTTTTGGGGCAGACCTGACCTGTTGAAGAAGGATGGCATCCATCCCTCCTGGGGTGGTGCCGCTCTTCTCTCTAGTAATTTGGCACATAGTCTTAGAGCTAAACCTTGACTCACTAGGGCCCAGGTCAGGAAGCAGACAAACTGGCTAAACCGACCGTCTGCTAGCTGTCTCACGTCACCGGAGTCAGATAAATCCCAGCACATAGAGACTCTTTCACCGAGATATTATCATATAGAGACTGTGTCTGTTCCCCGAATTAGTAAATACAAAAAAACATCAAAACCATTGAATGTTGGCCAAAGAATTGGCTAAACTCGTTAAATCATCAAAATCAACAACATGTATGCTTGACCCTGTACCGACTAGGCTATTAAAAGAGATGCTACCAGAGGTCATAGATCCTCTTCTTAATATCATTAATTCATCTTTGTCATTAGGATATGTACCGAAAACTTTTAAGTTGGCTATTATTAAACCACTTATTTAAAAACCGCAACTTGATCCTACAGAATTAGTCAATTATAGACCAATCTCAAATCTACCCTTTCTGTCAAAAATACTTGAAAAGGCAGTGTCTTCACAATTATGTTCCTTTTTAGAAAGAAATGGTATCTGTGAGGATTTCCAGTCAGGATTTAGACCGTATCATAGTACTGAGACTGCTCTCATCAGAGTTACAAATGATTTACTCTTATCATCCGATCGTGGCTGTATCTCTCTATTAGTGTTACTCGATCTTAGCGCTGCATTTGATACCATCGACCACAACATTCTTTTGAATAGACTCGAAAATTATGTAGGTATTAGTGGAATTGCTTTATCATGGTTTAAATCATACCTATGCGACCGTTATCAGTTTGTAGCAGTAAATGAAGAGATGTCACACCGATCGCAAGTTCAGTATGGAGTACCACAAGGCTCAGTGCTAGGACCGCTACTCTTCACCCTGTACATGCTACCACTGGGAGATATTATTAGGAAGCATGGCATTAGTTTTCATTGTTATGCTGACGATACTCAGCTCTATATTTCTTCACGCCCTGAAGAAATTTACCAATTCACAAGATTAACGGAATGCATAGCCGCCATAAAACATTGGATGACTGGTAATTTCCTGCAACTCAATTCAGAAAAAACTGAATTTTTAATTATTGGACAAAAAAGCTCCACAAGTAGTAACCTAGAATACTGTCTAACACTTGATGGCTGCTCTGTCAAGTCTTCGTCGTCAGTGAGGAACCTGGGTGTGCTCTTTGATACCAATCTTTCGTTTGAAAGCCACGTTTCTAGCATCTGTAAAACTGCTTTCTACCATCTTAAAAATATATCAAAATTACGGCACATCCCTTACAAAAAATAACTGCAGTACATTGAAGTAAAACTGCAGTATATTGAAGTAAAACTGCAGTAATATTGCAGTACAAAGTAGTAACTGCAGTACAATGAAGTACAACTGCAGTAAAACTGCAGTACAAAATAGTATAACTGCAGTACAATGAAGTACAACTGCAGTACAAAGTAGTAAAACTGCAGTACATTGAAGTACAACTGCAGTACAAAGTAGTAAAACTGCAGTATTGAAGTTCAGCAGCAGTAAAACTGCAGTACAAAATAGTATAACTGCAGTACAATGAAGTACAACTGCAGTACAAAGTAGTATAACTGCAGTACATTGAAGTACAACTGCAGTACAAAGTAGTATAACTGCAGTACATTGAAGTACAACTGCAGTACAAAGTAGTAAAACTGCAGTATTGAAGTTCAGCAGCAGTAAAACTGCAGTACAATGAAGTACAACTGTAGATTTGCAGTATAATTAAGTTTAGATGCAATATAACTGCAGTACAGTGATACACTGTAATGTATACGAAGACTTCGATGCAAATGTCCGTTTTATTTTTAATTGAGTTTTTTTTTTATTGGGCTCCTATGTTTATGTTCAGTAATATCACTTAAATGGCAATTTACTTTTAGTTGTCATTAAATATTTTTTTTTTAACCTATAGGAGCCTTATAAAAAGGTTAATTTTAAAAGAAAAATATCAGACGGTTTTTGCATCTGAAGTCTTCATAGGCCTTCCAACTCATACTACACTGTACTGCAGTTATGCTGTATTGTGCAACATGTAGCCACTTTTGTCACCTATGGGACATTTCAACCACATAGATAAATAGCCTTCACGTGACTGGATCTTCCCCACCAAAAAATAATTAAAAAATGTATCTCCCGGAACGCAAAACACAATTGGGCTAGTTTTGAGTAGCAATTGGACGAGTTTTGTAACCTGCCAACCCTGATTCGCAAGCAGGACGGAGAAACGTTTTCTGGAAGAAACGTTCATCAGGCAAGTTGGAGCTGCTTCACAACAATTCTGTTGGCATCATTATTCTCATTTTTATCACTGTAAAGTAACAATATGTATTGTTTAATGTGCTATAAATAATAGTGACTTGACTTAAAAGGGACCTATTTTGCTTATTTTTACAAGATGTAATTTAAGTTACAGGTGTCCCCAGAATGTGTCTGTGAAGTTTCAGCTTAAAAGACCTCACAGATAATTTATAAATCCATGTCATACTCATTTCAGACTACAGTGAAGAACAGGCTTTTTTTCGGGCATGTGCCTTTAAATGCAAATTAACTGCTGCGTGCACGCGGCCCCACCTGCTCGTGATTATCATCATTAGCGATCTCTCTCACGGATAATGGACTGTTTTCTGAGCACGCACAAGAACTTGCTGTCAGATAACAAGTCTCGTGAGTAACTTCTCTTTTACATTTTTTGCTGGGTTTTAACTGTCAAATACACACAAGGTTCTTGTTTTCTGAAAAACTGTGCAGAGGGGCGGTAATATAAGATCCTCTTCCTAAGTCAGAAGAGAGAGGCTAATTTTTCACTGTAGAAACTTACCAAAACAAAGTTACTGGCGTTGTCCTTTAAAATGTTCTGGGTTGGTAGATTCACCGGGGACCTGATTATAGCACTTAAACACGGAAAAATTAACCATGGTTTTATTATAGTAAAAGTGTAGTAACCATGGTTTTTGGGCTAATTGATTACCATTTATATAACCACAGTTTTACCGCAAATTCTATGGTTGGAGTAGTAAAGCCAAGGTTAATTTGTGGTTACCATGGTTTAACTATTATAACCATGTTTTTTTTTTTTTTCCTATTTGGTTCATTTTCGTAAGGGTTGCCTTTTATGTTAAATATCTTTGTAATATCTGATAATATTGTATATACACAAAAATAGACTAAATTAGGACTTCTTTTCGCAGCACTGTACACAAGCATTTATGTTCAATAGTTTGACATTAATGTGCAGAAAAGGATGTTTTACAGGAATACTATTTATTGTGTGCTTGCTATTTTCAGAAAAATGCACTGGTAACAACAACAACAAAAAGACCAAATGTAGTTCAACAGAAGATCATGGCTGCTGTGAAACAAAGCTGCACTCAAATAATGGTGAGAGCTGTAGGCAACTTTATTTATTTGATCTTTTATAAACTATTATCTTTATAGTTTTGAATGCATAATAACTAATATTGTACTTCAGGAACCAAGACCTGTGGGAATGCTGGAGGAATCAAGTGTTCAAAGTCTTCTGTCTCCTAAGCCATGTTAGAAGAGATCGAGGATTTAAAAAATGAAATCAAAGAGCTAAAAGAAGATTTACAATATTAGCGCTGCTGGAAAGGTAAAGAAATCTAGTTATACCACAACAATTATTCTCAGTACTTGACATCAGTTCTCAACAGTTTGCTCGTGGACTCTCTTGTTCATGGGTATATTATACCATAGTCTGTTTGTATACTGGATTCTGATTGACTGAAAGGTGTGCATTAAAACAATGAATGCACAGATAGTTACAGTCAGTTTAATCTCCATTCTAAATCAATGTGCTGCCTTTCCTGTAACACACACACACACACACACACACACACACACACACACACACACACACACACACACAGAAACATATTTCTAAGCAACAAAGTCTTAAAGGGTTAGTTTACCCAAAAAATTAAATTAGCCCATGATTTCCTTAGCTCATCCTAGGTGTGTATGACCTTCTTTCAGACGAATACAATCAGAGTTATATTAAAAAAAAGTCCTGGCTCTTCCAAGCTTTATAATGGCATTGGCATAAGTGCATATATCCATCATATAACTGCTCCACACTGCTCAGGGGGTTAATAAAGGCCTTCTGAAGCAAAGTGGTTTGTGTAAGAAAAATATCCATATTTAAAACTTTATAGACTAAAATAACAAGCTTCCGGCGGTCAGCGGTACGCAAGTCAACTTACAGCGAAAGAGTAATCCTTGACGCATGCGTATTGACGAACACACGCAAAGGATAGAGCAAAACAAAACACCGGTCATGAATTATGCTGCCTTCACGTGCTCTTGGAATTATCGTAAATACGAGTTTCCTATGTATAAATTGCACATGAACACCCTCCCATTTCAAAATTTGAATGAGATGAGCTCGTAATCACGACTTCAGAAGTGTGAATTATCAAATTTCCGATAGCACGTGAATGCTGCATTAGTCTAAAACGAGAATTTTAAAGGGAAATGGTGGAGGATTTGGATATAAGAGAAGAGGGATTTTAAGTTTGTTGCCCAGTACTATCCGTGAGAGGCGTAATAGCTTGCGATGCTCCTGTAAATCGCGTCAGGGGTCACTCTTTTAGCGCAAGTCCACTTGCGTACCGCTGGAAGTTAGTTATTTTAGTCTATAAAGTTTTAAATATGGAGATTTTTTTTCTTACAACACGCCATTTTGCTTCAAAGGGCCTTTACTAACCCCCTGAGCCATGTGGAGCAGTTTTATGATGGATGGATGCACTTTTATGATGGATAGATGCACTTTTATGATGGATAGATGCACTTTTATGATGGATAGATGCACTTTTATGGACGTCTAAAAAGTCAATGCCATTATAAAGCTGGGAAGAGCCAGGACATGTTTTAATATAACTGATTATTCGTCTGAAAGAAGAACGTCATACACCTAGGATGAGTTGAGGAAGAGTAAATCATGGGGTAATTTTCATTTTTGGGTGAACTATTCCTTTTTTGCTGTTTCTGAAGTGATTCAACTGTAAATTCAGCTTCACCAGAGTGCTGCTGCACAGATGCAGATCATTCACATATGCACTATCTCTTTCTCCTTCGTTTATTCATTCAAATAAATGTAATCCAACCATGATGCTGATGTATCTCTGTGCCTGATTTAAAGTGTGCAGAATGCTAGATCTAATGGCCCAATAGCCAAAAAAAGAAAATTAACTGTTAGGTTTACCCTTCCAGTCAAATTGTGCTCCACAAACATTAAGGACAGCTTTAATTTAACTTTTTTACCTATCTTTAACAGCTGTGTGTCTATTGCACAGTTTTAGTGCACTTCACAGAGGCAACCCACTTCATGTCAGGTGGTTCTTTACCTCCATCTTGTTCAATAAATGTAATGCACACCTAGCCATGGATTAGCCCTTACTTATGTGAAAGGTTATAAGTTACACAAAGTAATAAATGAAGGGGCACAATAACTGTGGAACATATATTCCATATACTTTATTCCAATAATATTACATTTTTATTTAAGGTTAGATTTGTGAATTAAAAGTCTGAGAGGATAAAAACAGCCAATATTTGTGGAGGGCGCTGTACAGTATTTAAACATTATTGTGTCTCTCTGCTTTTTATTTTTCCAGAAATGCGTGTCATTGTGCAAATTACACAGACTGTCAGTGGAGTGAAAGAAACGCTCAGATTTCATCAAATAGATCTTCATTTATGTTCCAAAGATGAACGAAAGTCTTACGGGTTTGGAACGACACAAGGGTGAGGAATTGATGACTGGCTGAACTAACCCTTTAACTTCTTTGCCTGGAGTGTTCAAAGCATATTTGTGATTTGATAATGCTCACCAATATAGCGTTAGAAATTCATTGGAAATATTATGAATACTTTGCACAATTCAAGATTAATATTAAACACACTATATGCCTGTGGTGAAGTGTAACTGAAACTTGAGTTTATCTAATCAATTTGTTTCTTTGTTTTTCCAGACTACATCCTAAATAGTGTTTCCACATCTGAGATGCAGGCAGTTATAAGAACCATGTGGGATAATGATGAGGATAAACTCTTAAAAAAAGCACGCTCCCTGAATAATATAAGATATATGCATGATCGTATGATTTGTAAATAAACACTTTAAATACAATGTCTAACTCTAAGTCTGTTATTTGAAGAAAGTGAAAATCACATTTATTTTTGCATTGCTGTTTGAGACATTCACTGTTTTGTACCGTAATTTTTTTCTATTGCAGATGTGTGAAAATAAAACTTATTCTGGTTGTATTTTAATGGTAATGGTACAGCATTTTATTTGTATTGCACTTTGGTAGTATTGTAATTGTGCTTTAGTTATGGTATGTATTGCAGTACTACCAGAGTTATATTGTAGTATTATTGCAGTATTACTGCAGTATTACTGCAGTTATATTGCAGTTATATTGCAGTATTATTGCAGTATTATTGCAGTTATATTGCAGTATTATTGCAGTATTATTGCAGTATTATTGCAGTTATATTGCAGTTATATTGCAGTATTACTGCAGTATTATTGCAGTTATTTTGCAGTTATATTGCAGTTATATTGCAGTATTATTGCAGTATTATTGCAGTATTACTGCAGTATTATTGCAGTATTATTGCAGTATTATTGCAGTATTATTGCAGTATTACTGCAGTATTATTGCAGTATTATTGCAGTATTACTGCAGTATTATTGCAGTATTACTGCAGTTATATTGCAGTATTATTGCAGTTATATTGCAGTATTATTGCAGTATTATTGCAGTATTACTGCAGTATTATTGCAGTATTATTGCAGTATTATTGCAGTATTATTGCAGTATTACTGCAGTTATATTGCAGTATTATTGCAGTATTATTGCAGTATTACTGCAGTTATATTGCAGTATTATTGCAGTTATATTGCAGTATTATTGCAGTATTATTGCAGTATTATTGCAGTATTACTGCAGTATTATTGCAGTATTACTGCAGTTATATTGCAGTATTATTGCAGTTATATTGCAGTATTATTGCAGTTATATTGCAGTATTATTGCAGTATTACTGCAGTTATATTGCAGTATTACTGCAGTTATATTGCAGTATTATTGCAGTTATATTGCAGTATTATTGCAGTATTACTGCAGTTATATTGCAGTATTACTGCAGTTATATTGCAGTATTACTGCAGTTATATTGCAGTATTACTGCAGTTATATTGCAGTATTATTGCAGTATTACTGCAGTTATATTGCAGTATTACTGCAGTTATATTGCAGTATTATTGCAGTATTACTGCAGTTATATTGCAGTATTATTGCAGTATTACTGCAGTTATATTGCAGTATTATTGCAGTATTACTGCAGTTATATTGCAGTATTATTGCAGTATTACTGCAGTTATATTGCAGTATCATTGCAGTATTACTGCAGTTATATTGCAGTATTATTGCAGTATTACTGCAGTATTATTGCAGTATTATTGCAGTTATATTGCAGTATTATTGCAGTATTACTGCAGTTATATTGCAGTATTACTGCAGTTATATTGCAGTATTATTGCAGTTATATTGCAGTATTATTGCAGTATTACTGCAGTTATATTGCAGTATTATTGCAGTATTACTGCAGTTATATTGCAGTATTATTGCAGTATTACTGCAGTTATATTGCAGTATTATTGCAGTATTACTGCAGTTATATTGCAGTATTATTGCAGTATTACTGCAGTTATATTGCAGTATTATTGCAGTATTATTGCAGTATTATTGCAGTATTATTGCAGTATTATTGCAGTATTATTGCAGTATTACTGCAGTTATATTGCAGTATTATTGCAGTATTATTGCAGTATTACTGCTGTTATATTGCAGTATTATTGCAGTATTACTGCTGTTATATTGCAGTATTATTGCAGTATTATTGCAGTTATATTGCAGTATTACTGCAGTTATATTGCAGTATACTGCAGTTTTTTCGTGTCCAAAAAACTGCATTTTTCTACATGAACAAAAACTGCAGTATTACTTCAAAAAAACTGCAGTATTTTTTTGTAAGGGTATGGTTGATCTAATGCTACCTGCATACTCGTGTGAAGTCCTAGTTTGAGAACTCTTAGAGTTTACACTCAATCGTGAGTGTATGACTGTGCTAATGTTTGATGTATTTGGTAATGGATGTTTAATGGTAGATATTTTGATTTCTCTTGTAGAAAGGACTTTCTTTGCTTCATCTCATGTTTCAGTTGATCACCATTGACTGCTCATGAAATTTGTTGTACTGGGTTCATTTCTGAGCATAGTTTGGAGGCACGGAGTGTTGCTAGGAAGCAACAAAGAGGACGATGTGTATCACCATGCGTAGCGTAGCAAGGCTACGACGTGTGGCTTTCATCAGCACGCATTGACTTCACTTTTCACTCACTGGATTATAACATTGCATCGATCTCAAAGAACCTTGTGGATTCATCGCCATCATCATCATTTCAGCTCACCTAAAGACTGGACTTGAACGATAAGTTTCATTACATTTTTTTGACTCATTTGCACAAAGACAAAGACTGCTCTATTGATATATTGTTAATTTTTGGGGGGGTAATTATATATACATCTATATTTATGCACTGGTGGGAATAAAAGAAAAAGGAAAAGAAAGAATATTTGTTTGGTGAATTGGGGTTATTATTTAGTACCATTCGAATTTCTGTTGAACCCCCTCAGTGTAACATCTTTTAAAGAAAAAGGAGGTGTTGCAACTTAAATCAATATGTCCTCAATAAACCCGTCTCCGGCGTGTTGCCTCCGGTCCTTCGAATATCCCGATCTATTATGACCTCTGACCTGTAAAGCTGCCATAATAATAATAATAATACGCTGTTTGTTAATTGGCCAGAGGAGAACTGGCACCCCGACTGAGCCTGGTTTCTCCCAAGGTTTATTTTTCTCCATTAGGTCACCTGATGGGGTTTTGGTTTCCTTGCCACTGTTGCCTCTGGCTTGGCGTGCTCAGTTGGGGACACTACATTTTTCAACTAAACATCGAAATAAATCTAATTAATAAACTAAATTAACCATATAAACTAAATTACTGATCTAATTATTGATCTAAAGCCCACACTGTCACCGTATGGAAATTGAAATGAACTGATGACATCAAATGGATATACAGCTGAATAAAATTATGCTACATTATTTTCCTGTTTAACACTGTAAAGCTGCTTTGAAACAATCTACATTGTTAAAAGCGCTATATAAATAAAGTTGACTTGACTTGACTTGAGCTCCGTACTAATTTGCCAGAGTTGAGCGATATTGTTTCATCTGCAGTAGGAGTGCTGCAGTAACCCCCAATTTCCACCGGCTGCGTTACGGCTCCGTCACGGCGGCGGAGTCAATAGGTTTCCATTAAAGTCAATGAGTGTATTTCCACTGAATGCGTTACAGCTGCGTTCCGACTCCGGCGATCCGCAGCCCTCCGCATCAAATACGCAGAGCTTCTATTTTTGCCGGATGCCGGAGCGCTCCGCAGCACTACAGGGCAGAGTACGCAGGACAGGAAGTCGAGTGACAAAACAGAACAGCCAGAAACAAAATAAAAGATCCGTTAAAATTTTCAAAATAAAATACACCGCGCTCATATTTCCCTACACTACACCTTGAAAACGTCATAATGGGCGGAGGCAGGCTTGTTTTAACCCCGTTTACATGATGGATGAAGAAATGCTGATTATTGAGAATCAACCCATCATCTATGACCCCTCACATCCTTTTTATAAGGACAACATTAAAAAGGATGCGGCGTGGAAAACTATAGCAGAAGTGATTGGTGTGGATGGTAAGTCACTATTTTTGTCCAAGAAATAAAGATAGAAAGCAAATAGCTAGTTATGTACTCGTAATGAGGAGTTATATAGCTATACAGGTTAAATATCGCGCAATCACACCAGAATTCGTGAGATTACATGGGGCCTCGTGACGTCAGCTGTCAGTCATGACTGCAGCCGTTCCGCAACAAATCCGGACCTGGTGGGTATTGACGGACGACGGAACACGGAGCTGTCACGCAGCGGAGCCGTTCCGCAGCCGTAACGCAGCCGGTGGAAATTGGGGGTAAGACACATGGACTGTGTCGAAAAGGAAAAGGGTGGACAGGCTGATGATAAAAGAAGAGCAGCAGTGGAGATCAGGATCCAAGCAAGAGGTCATGTTCTGCTCAAATTGCCTAAACAGAACAAGCTGGCCACTGCATACGATGCGAGTTTGTGCAGTGAGGATCTGTCTAATGGGCTGTCATGGGTCTTTTGAGAAGTTCTTCTTTAAAAAAAGAGGACATTTTAAAAAAATTAACAGGGAAGTATAAGTGAAAAACAAGAATTGTTAATGTTCTAATTTCCATGATAAGTATTTGGGGTGACAGTAACCTGCTGAAAAATCCAGCATAAACCAGCATGGACTCCATGCTGGTCCAGGATGGTTTATGCTGGTATATTGCTGGACTTGCTGGTACATGGACCAGCATATCGACGCTGCTCTAAAGCAAACCGGAGCTGGTGAATTTTCTATTAAAACTCATCACAAGCCACTGGAGGCCACTTAATCACCAACATCGAAAGATTGAGCATTGGACTTTAAGGCTGCAGCCCTTCAAATTCAAAGTGATCTGTAAAACACAGCTGATTCAATTTCTTGTCTCACTGTGAACCAACTCCAACTGCAACATGTGACAATGAGCACATTTACCTAAAGCTTTCACACTTTGTGAAATAGTAGTGACAGAAGCAATTCAGTGTGGTTTGAGGACAGAGTCCAGCAGAGTTGTTGGAGCTCATGCAGTCCTGAATACTTGTGCATCAAAGATGAAATGCCATGAATGCATTCTGTTACTGCTTTTAATTGTTTAAGTTATGACTTCATTATTGATCAATGTCAGAGGTAAACTAGTAAACTGCTTCAAAGCATCAATGGTCTCCTGTTTCAAAAGATCTGTACATAAATCTGTTAAAATCAGTTAAAACAAGCTTGTGTACATTGCATAACAAAGACATTTAGAGATATGAAAACCAAGAAAACTGCCTAATAAAAGCATAATCATAAGCCGTTTGTTCAATAACAGGGGTTATGAGAAGAGCTCTTTCAACGAGACAGTAAATAACTCAATAATTCAAATCTGAAAAGACTTTCATACTTATTTGGGAAGTCACATATGTCAAAAACCAGCTGTTAGTCACTCATTTCAAAAAGTGCACATAGTAAAAGGCATGTCAGTGCAGTCAGGAGCATGACATATTGTTGAAAATAGTGATCGCATGCATTTTCAACAATTGCTGAAAGATAATGAATTCAACACTTATCACCATAATGGTGATTTCAAACAGACTTCAACAACCTTTGTACAAGTACCATATAAAAGAAAACTGCCTAACTGGTTTGTAATAAGTGAATATGGTAATGGTGTCTCCTCAAATCGCTTGTTTAATCATTCTCTGGTGAGAAATGTATTTTATTGGCAGTTGATTTAATCTAAGGCTGTGTGTCTGTAAGTCAGTTGCGTTTCTGCTCATCTCTTTTTTTCTGTTCTCGTTCCTCTTATCTTCAGTGATTCTGCTTGTTAACCGCATGTGTCATTAGTAATGCTCAATCATCACTTGCAGTGTGAATCTTCTTTATTTCACTAACTGCAACATTGCTTCAGTGTTACTTTTCCTTTCTATAGATTGGGACCATATGAAAACTGAGCAGTGTTTGTTTAACACTGAGGATTTTACTGTGTGAACTTGTAACCTGCAACATGTGTTTTACTTTATTAAACAATTTATTAAAATTCATTTTTAAAATTGTCTTAGTCTTTTAGATTAGATTAGATTCAACTTTATTGTCATTACACAAGTACAAGGCAACGAAATGCAGTTTAGGTCTAACCAGAAGTGCAATAGCAGCAAGTGCAGGATATACAATGGATGAATAAGTGCAGGACATGGATATGTACTGAATATATATAAATATGTATAAATAGAGAGATGATTATTACTATAAACAGAACTGAATTTACAGGTGAATATGTAGTGAATAAATATACAGATGGCTATTACTATAAACAGAATTTTACAGATAGAGGTATACAATAATATGTTAGGCTAATATGAGGAATAGCAGGGATTAAGGTAGTGCAATAAATTATGGACAGAAACTATCCGAAAAAAAGTGTACAAGTGCAGTGGAAGTGATTGCATATTACAGTTAGGAGTACGGTGCAAAATGCAAATGTAAACAGTGGTACTTTGAATACAGTCGGCAGTGCAAATGAGCATAATCCAGTTAAGATATGGTGGTGCAGAATGCATAAGTAAACAGTTGTTACTGTAATAAACAGTCGGTAGTGCAAATAACAAAGTGAAGGCAGATGTGAAGTAGGAGAGTTAGCAGTTTATGAGGGAAGTGGATCAACGGGGGTTTGAGTTCAGTAAAGAGACAGCTCTGGGGAAAAAACTGTTCTTAAGTCTGCTGGTCCTGGTCCGGAGGATCCTGAAACGCCTGCCGGAGGGCAGGAGAGAAAACAGTCTGTGGGCCGGGTGAGAGGAGTCCTTGAGGATGCTGCGAGCTCGATGCAGACAGCGTTTCCTCTGGATGTGCTCGATGGCAGGTAGTGGAGTCCCTGTGATGCGCTGGGCAGTTTTCACCACCCGCTGCAGTGCCTTGCGCTCCGCAACAGAGCAGCTCCCATACCATACTGCCACACAGTTGGTCAGGATGCTTTCTATTGCGCAGCGGTAGAAGTTCACCAGGATAGCCGAGGAGAGCTGATTCTTCCTCAGTGTCCTCAGGAAGAAAAGGCGCTGGTGAGCCTTCTTGACCAGACTGGAGGTGTTGGTCGTCCACGACATGTCCGCCGAGATGTGGATCCCCAGGAACTTGAAACTGGAGACACGCTCAACAGCCATTCCATTGATGTGGATGGTGTCGTGTTTGCCTCTTGACTCCTTCCTGAAGTCCACGATGAGCTCCTTCGTTTTGGTGGTGTTGAGGAGCAGGTTATTATCAACGCACCATGTGGCCAGGTGCTGGATCTCCTCCCTGTAGGCAGTCTCATCGTTGTTGCTGATGAGACCAATCACCGTAGTGTCGTCCGCAAACTTGACGATGGAATTAGATCCATACACAGGCTTGCAGTCGGACACTACTACGGACTACGGACACTAAGAAATGTGATGTGTAACACATACACAAGTTCATACACAAGATCCGCGGTCATCATCACAGCTGTGTATATTCCCCCACAAGCCGACACAGACCGGGCACTAAAGGAACTGTATAGGACAGTGAGTGAGCAGGAAACCGCGCATCCTGACGCTGCGTTTATTGTGACCGGAGACTTTAACAAAGCCAACTTCAAGCGCATCGCACCCAAATACCACCAACATGTTAGCTTCAACACGAGAGGGAACCGTGTTTTAGACCACTGTTACTCCCCCTTCAAGGATGGATACAAATCACTCCCACGCCCACCATTCGGCAAATCAGATCACGCGTCAATCCTCCTTTTGCCCGCTTATAGGCAAAGACTCAAACAGGAAGCACCCGCCCTCAGAACCATCCAGTGCTGGTCGGACCAATCAGATTCTATGCTACAGGACTGTTTTGATCACGCGGACTGGGAGATGTTCCGGTCGGCCTCTGATGACGACATCGAGGTCTACGCTGATAGCGTAACGTGTTTCATCAGGAAGTGCGTAGATGACGTTGTTCCGACCAAAACAATTCGGCTGTACCCTAACCAGAAGCCGTGGCTAAATGGGGATGTTCGCGCGGCACTCAATGCGCGAACCTTCACCTTTAACTCCGGTAATGCGGAGGAGCATAAACAAGCAAGTTATGCCCTCCGGAAAACCATCAGAGCAGCAAAACGGCAGTACAGGGACAAGATTGAAGGACAGTTCAACACCACCGACTCCAGAAGCATGTGGAGGGGAATTAACACCATCACGGACTATAAAGGGAACACAAACTCCACCGTGAACACCGCTGCCTCTCTCCCGGACGAGCTCAACACCTTCTATGCTCGCTTTGAGGGAACTAACACCGCCCTCGCGGAGAGAGAGCTCGCGGCTGAAGATACAGAGGTTGGTGCACTCTCCGTATCTTTAGCGGATGTAACCCGATCCTTCCGGCGGGTGAATGTCCGTAAAGCAGCGGGTCCAGACGGCATTCCCGGCCGTGTGATCAGAGCGTGCGCGCACCAACTGGCTGGAGTTTTCACGGACATTTTTAACCTGTCCCTCTCCCTATCTGTGGTCCCCACATGCTTTAAAACGTCCACCATTGTGCCTGTACCTAAGCAGTCAAAAACCACCTGCTTAAACGACTGGCGTCCTGTTGCTCTGACCCCCATCATCAGCAAATGCTTTGAAAGAATAGTCAGAAACCACATCTGCTCTGTTCTCCCCCCCTCACTGGACCCACTGCAGTTTGCATACCGCACAAACCGCTCCACTGACGATGCCATTTCATCTACAATACACACTGCTCTCTCCCACCTGGAAAAGAGGAACACGTATGTGAGAATGCTGTTTGTGGACTACAGCTCAGCATTCAACACCATTGTGCCCTCCATACTTGACATTAAACTCCGGGCTCTAGGCTTAAACAGCCTGTTATGCAGCTGGATCCTGGACTTCCTGTCAAACAGACGCCAGGTGGTCAGAATGGGCAGTAACATCTCCTCATCACTGACTCTCAACACTGGAGCCCCTCAGGGTTGTGTTCTCAGCCCACTCCTGTACTCCCTGTACACACATGACTGTGTGGCTACCCACAGCTCCAACACCATCATCAAGTTTGCTGACGATACGACGGTGGTAGGTCTTATCACCGACAATGATGAAACGGCCTACAGAGAGGAGGTGCACACTCTGACACGGTGGTGTCAGGAGCACAACCTCTCCCTCAACGTCAGCAAGACCAAGGAGCTGGTGGTCGACTTCAGGAGGAATGAGAGAGAACACCGCCCCATCACCATCGATGGAGCACCGGTGGAGAGAGTCAGCAGCTTCAAGTTCCTCGGTGTCCACATCACAGAGGAACTCTCATGGTCCGTCCACTCCGAGGCCGTTGTGAAGAAGGCTCATCAGCGCCTTTTCTTCCTGCGACGGCTGAGGAGGTTTGGAATGAACCGCCACATCCTCACACGCTTCTACAGCAGCACCATCGAGAGCCTGCTGACTGGCTGCATCACCACCTGGTACGGCAACAGTACCGCCCGCAGCCGCAAGGCCCTGCAAAGGGTAGTGCGCACGGCCAGCTGCATCATCGGAGGTGAGCTTCCCTCCCTCCAGGACATTTACGCCAGGCGGTGTGTGAAGAGAGCTCAGAGGATCATCAGAGACTCTAGCCACCCGAACCATGGGCTGCTCTCACTGCTGCCATCAGGCAGACGGTACCGCAGCATTAGAACACGCACCAGCCGACTTCAGAACAGCTTCTTCCCACAAGCAATCAGACTACTTAACTCCTGATCCATCAGGATCATAACACACACTGGACAGAATATCACTCCGCACAACCCACTGTAGATACACACACATTATATACACATTTATGTATCATTTATTATTTATCATTTATCATATAGCACCTATTGTACATAATTGGATCTCTACTGTGAATAATAATGTATACTGTACATTGTATATTATTATTATTATTATAGCTTAATGTATACTGTTTAATGTATGTTTAGTGTATATTGTTTAAAGTATATGTATATTGTAAGTATGTGTATATTGGCTAAAGCTGTGAGAACTACACTCACATTGTGTAAATTATTTATTGTTTATTGTAGAGTTTTACTGTGCTGTGAGTAATTGTGGGCGCATCAGATGTGTAATCTGTTGTTGCTTAAATGTTGTACATGTCATGTCGTGACTGCTATGTTGCTCGGAACTGCACCAAGAATTTCACCTGCTGTTGCACTTGTGTATATAGCTGTGTGACAATAAAGTGAATAAAGTGAATTGTTGTGGTCTCGCTGGGATCATACCAGCACCCAAAAGACAACATATGCTGGTCCACCAGCACACCAGCACACTAGACATGAATATAAATATATAACGGTAATATAAATAAGCTTTAGAATCAATAGATAAAGCTATAAACAATTTTCTTTCTATACCTATTATCAACTATATGAACTAACTTCACAACTTTTACTTGCACTGATATAGCAAGCTTTTTTTCTAAGTTGTCCTTTCTTTCATAAACAGCCCTTTTGTTCTTACAGTTCTTAATATTTTTCAATCGCGTAATATTCTGCAGAAGAGAGAAGGGAATTGCAGTTTCATTGTTCCTCAGCATGTTATTGGCTGGTTTGTGATTGGCCCTATTTTAATGATCTGAGCGTATGGTCTGAAGCTCATGGTGCAGGTGCACTTAGGGTGTGCCCGAATCCACTTTTGCTAGTTAAACTACGGGAAAAAACGGTCTGCGAGCACGGCACATTGTCCAGAAGGGTTGTCGTCCCTCGTCTCTTAATGAGTCATGGGTGTGTTTTGGGTGTAACGTGCAATAAACCAATCAGAGTCTCAGCTCCCATTCCCTTTAAAAGCCAGTTGCTCTCGCACTATGAAGGATTCACTATTTGCATAGCGGAATATAGACACCCTCAAATACATGTGTGTATTGCCACGATTGGTCAAATAATTGGCCAATGTCATTTGTCATCACTCCAAATAGGTCATTCTGATACATGCAATGATTATCCATTATGATATGTAGGATTTTTTTCTTTATGTACACAATAATACTCTTTTACATTGTAATGTTTTATATTTAAAACTTTTTCATAATTTTTCATATTTAAAAATGCTGCTGCACGTCCCTGTGTGTGTAATAATTAGAGTGTACACTTTTGTGCACCGCCTATAGGCTCATATTACTAACACACCCTTTAAATGACACAAAAAATACTGCGCTATTGACTTTAGAGCAGGTTTGGAGCTGGATGTGAACTGATAACTGTGTTGCGCTGAAACTAGCATTGCATTGCGCCATTATGGTACCAACAAAGCCTGATTGGATTGGTTTGGTTTTGTCAACTGGAAACAAATCCTGTAACCCTGAGTTTGTTCAACTAGCATAACGGTACGGGCCCCTGGTGTGATTGACATTACACAGTCTAAGAAAAGCATTTATTTTTCCACTCTGTAAATTCAAATGGTTTATGAATTATGATCTCAGAATGTGTTGTTCATTTGAAAAAAACCCTGCCCCTGCAACAGATGTGATTGGCACAGTGAATTGATCGAGAGCAAGGCAATCACTGATAGTAACTCTGATGTTTGTAGCCAGTGTTAGTCTGGATTATTTTCACTGTCAGATAGTGTGTGTGTGTGTGTGTGTGTGTATTCCCAACATATTATGCTTAATATCGTATTAATATAGACTACCATAAAATTGAATAATGTTGGAAAAAGTGCACTAGCTTTTGACAATCTGTGACATTCAAGGCTTTATTAATTTTATGGACTCTTTAGAGAAACCTAAACTTATTCAGAAAACTTCTGAACAACTACACTGCCAACAAATAAGATTTTAGCTGATTATGCTGCCCCTTAATAGGGCAATTGCTATAAATGGATACATTTAAGTAGGTCTACTGAAGCTTGTGGTTAGGTATAAATACAATGGACTCTCTGCACGCATTTAGCCTCATTTGCATTTTCTGGTGAAGAGCAGTGCATAGAAGTTTTACGAAAACGAAGCACAGAATTAAATGTTGAGGAAGTAGCACACAACTGGACACCACAATATTAATATGATCCACCTTCGTGGAAAAGGTAATTAAAACATTTAAATACTTTGAATGAATGAGGCATTTGTTGAATGAGTCAATGTTATGTTTTAATGTAACAGGGTAAAACAGGGCTAAAGGCACACCTTAAGAAAAATATGCTTTTCATTCCTCCCATAGAGTATGATTGCAGAAAAAAGATATATGTTTGTATTGAACATTGATGGAGCAACAGATTGTGTGTGTGTTTGTTTGTTTAAAAATGTTATATTTACCATCTGAATCTAACCATGTCATGTCAACAAATGGACAAGTCAGCTAGCTTTTTATTATTATGTTCATTATTGTGCCGTTTTCCCCAAAATACCATACTTTTACATATTCTTCCATTATTGAAAGTCTGGGCCCGCATTTATCAAGCTTCTCAAAGTGCCATTTTAGTCTTAAGTGCTGAGAATTCATGAAATGTACTCCTACTTTCAAACTTAAGTAATAAAGCAAGTTATCAAATTTCTTAAAGCTCAGAATCACTCTTACTCACCCAGTTATTTAAGACAGCTCGAGAGGTCTCTCAAGTGGTTAGGAGTTGCCAGTAGGGGCTTGTGATGGCACTGAGGAGAAGAGGAAGAATGTTTTTGAAATGTTCGACAATGAGCAGTTAATCAAACGGTATCGTTTGGACAGAGCAGGCATCATCTTTGTCAGTGCTGGATAATGTTGGGCTGAACTTGCCTTTTATAACATTCCACTGTTCAACTAATTCAGCAAGCAGTAGCGCTTCTTCCTCCCGCCAGTTCGGTTTTCTTTTGGAATCCATGGTGGCAGATTATATAAAAAAATCTAGGCTATATTTAGGCAGGTCAGTTAACAGCACACCAGTTTAAACATTTTAATTAAGACATGGTGGAAAATGTGTTTATCTTTCATTCCAAATGTGTATATTATTGTAACAAATTTCGATATGTATAAGGAAGGAAGAAGGCAGGGTCGGCTTAGTGGAGAATCGGGTGACTTTTATTTTCTCTGTTTCACACACTCTCTTAACACAGCACACGCTCACAAGCGTTGCACAAATAAATCAAACTTCTCAAAGACAGTCCAGCTGCTCTCCAGAGCTCTCCTTTCCTTGTGTGTGTCCCCGAGTCTCATGTCAGTCTCTCTCCCGGAAGCTCTCTTCCTGGAGGCTTATATCCGGTCTCTCCATGCCCATTACTGGAACAAGACACAGGGGTTCATTATTTGCACTTGACCCAGTTGCACTTGCACTTGTCACAGACTTCGCTAAACCACGCCCCCCCCGGCACAATTATAATGTATTGTCTTGAAAATTCTTTATTGTCAAATGTGTGCTGAATGTAAACTCCTCTTAGGAATTTCACCATTCAATGTGAATTTATCTGAGTATATTCTTAAATAAGCACATCTATTCAGTGATTGGTTCATGCCTATGACATAATCTAAAATCCCGTTTGTGGCACAGCAACGTGTCGTGAATCAACTCTAAGACTGACACTTAAGATTTAGTCCTACACTTCACTTAAAGTATGATTGAGATGCTTGATAACTAACTTTTAAGCGCAGCTTTGAGCCAAGAATTTATTTACTCTTAAGTCAATTCTTAGCAGTGTTCTTGTGAGTAATTCTCAGATGCTTGATAAATAGGGGCCCTGGATTTTCTTTAAAGGGCATATTGCAGGTTAGAGACCCCAGTGAGTCAATGTATAGAAAAATAATGTAGGAACTAGATTTTTTAGAGACTGATTGAGTATTTATGTGAGGAGAAACAGAGGAGAACAGAGCAGGTGTCTCGGTGAGAGAACAGTGTTAGCTTATAGATAGCACTAGCTAAACGATATGTGTACACTGTGCTCAGATTACGATACTGTACAGATTATAATCATGTTTCAGGCAATAGGGATAATTATGATTTTTAATTACAATTATATCTGCATTCAGGGCCGTTTCTAGCCATTCTGACGCCCTAGGCGAAATCCTTATTGGTGCCCCCAGTCAAATTTTAAAAAGCAAAATTGGTATTACTGGTATTAATTAACAAATACATACATACCAAATTATATTTGTATATATTTGTTAATAAGGATTCAAATTAATAGCCAGATGCCTGTAAAGCCCTGGGCCTATAATATATAGCTATATTTGTGCAGTCCCTAGTTGCTAAGAAATTGTTCTCAGACATAACTACATAATTATTATGTGTTATTAGTACATTTCACATGAAAGAGATAAGAATAAATACTGATTCAGTGTGGGTTTTGTTACTCATTGATGCGTGAACTTCCCCTTTAAATAACTCAACACTTTGCCCTCTGTGTGTGACACTGCTTGCGTTAAGCGCTATTAGAACTGAATGAATCGATTCAGCATCAACACCATCCGTAAAGATACGTTACATTTGTCAACGTGATTTAATAAAGGATGTATTCATGTTGTGAATTTGCACATTTTATTATACTATTTTTAAATTGGCCGCTAAAGTTTTATACACTCTAAAAAAAAAAGTTCTATATGGCACCAAAAATGGTTCTTGGCTCGTAATCATAGGGGAACCTTTTTAAGTGCTATATAGCACCAATTTTGGTGCTTCAGTGGTTCTTCAGTGGTTCTTTAGAGGTTCTTCACCGGTTCTTTGACTAAGGTGCTATATAGCACCTCTGAAGAACCGCTGAAGAAGCTTGCTGGGTTGTTAATAAATGGATAATTGTCACAGTATTTATTCTCCCAAGTCTTTCTGGCAGAACTGATAATCATGAAATGCTGACACTGCATGAAAACACTGAAATCCGGCAATATCCGGGCATGGTATACTCCTGTGTAATTTGATGTTTACCGGATGTATGTGGGAAAAAGCGGATCAGAGTAACACGGAACAGTATATTTCCATAAAAACCCGGAAACCTCACGTATGCGGACGTATACAGGAATCCGTGAAATTTCACGGACATATACAGCTGAAACACTGCTGGGTGTGCTAGGACTGAAGACTGTTAGGTGTGAATAAGACCTTTCATATGTTAATGACTGACACTAGTGCTGGCTGTTCTCAAAGGGAGGGGGGCAGGGGAGGACTTGAGGATTGAGAATTATCTCTGGTCTACTGTAGGCTACAGCAAACAAGCTTTTTGTACAGAAAAAATAATTCTTAAGGCCCTGAAACACTAAACCGAACTAGCAATGACTAAAGCCGACTGTGGGGTTGGTTTACGTTGCCTGGGTCTGGGCCAAACCATCAGAATGGTGTGTCAGGGCCTTAAAACCACTGCATGAAAAGAGTCTCTCAATCAAATATTTTTTATAAAAACAGTACAAAATAAAAACCCTGACTGAACATATACGTTCACAAAAAAATCTGAATATGTAATGAAATAAACAAAGAAATGTAATGGAGTTAACAAAGGATAATTAACCAAACATTTTAGACTATCCCCAAACAATTTTTGCAAAGTTTTACAAATTGTAGGAAATAATAGCATTAAAGGGGGTGTGAAATGCTGTTTCATGCATACTGATCTTTTTGCACTGTTAAAGACTTGGATTCCCATGCTAAACATGGACACAGTTTCAAAAGCTAAGGTGGACGTTTGATGGGAGTATTTCTTTGCCAAAATTAGTACTTCCTGTTAGTCATAAGTTTCGGAAAGTTTTTTTCGATCATGGGTCCGCTTGACGTCAACAGGGCGGAATTTCCTTGTATGGGCCGTACGGACAATTCTACCGGAAGAGAGCAGTTATTTTTAAATAAAAAGGAGATGAAATGTGGAATATAAAAAAGTTTGAACACCAAAAACTGATATGCTCAAAATAAAAATATGGAATAAAAAAGAGCAGGGATTCACTTGCTCAAGAAACACAGAAACACAAGCAGATCTTTCAGCTCTGCAACTGTTCACAAAAAGTGTCACTCCAAGATTCTTAACTTTAACACGCTGCAAAAAAGTTGGGTTTTGAGGTTTGAAATCCACCACTCACAATAGATGTAGGTGCAACCAATAAGGTTACCAATAAAAATAATCCTAATTTTACAGAAAAAAACTTCAGTTTTTTACAGTATTTTCTTGTAAATTTTGAATTATGTTTAAAACGATGTAAAATTACAAACAATATCTAAATAAACAACTTGACTGTTATTTTAAGGATTATATCATTAATGACAAATTACAGTAATTCAATTTTTTTTATACAGGAACATCACTGTATTATTTTTCTGTTTTCATAAATAACAAATTCATGCAAAATTACAAACAATATCTGTAAATTAACAACTGTAATAAAATATTTAGCTCATTATATTAAAGGTTTAGGTTTATGTCCATACTAACAATTTAACATTATTCTTTGTCATTTTAAAGTAAATCTTATTAGTTTTATATTTACACTGTAAAAATAAAAACCAAAAAAAAAAAAAAAACGGTCAAATGACTGGCAGCTACAGCTGCAAAACAAAAAACGTAAAATTAAAGTCAAATATCTTAAGTCAAATAAAGTTAAAAAAAACTTCACCGAAATTTACATTAAACGTTTTAAAGAAAACACTATTAGTTTACAGATTTTTCCTTATTTAAATTAAGATATTTTACTTTAATTTTCTGTTTTACAGTGAAGGTGTATTTTTACATTCAAACTGGTTTTACATTCAATTCTGGATACAAATATAACAAACTATATAGCAAACTAAATATCAAACAATAATTGTTTTTAAAGAGTACAAATCTGCACCATAGACCGTAAAAAAATAGATCTGCACTGCTCTCCAGGTTGAAACTTCCAGGCCTCTGCCCACACCATAAAACACCATTTGACCAATTAATTAAATATAACAGCAAATAAAAATAAATATACACATTTTCGAACTGTTGTTTAAAAAAAGGTTTTTTTTCTTCTATATTTGCAAGGCTATTTGCTGTCTTTCCGTGTTCTTTTGAGCGTGATTGGTCAATCTGAACGTCATCCAGAAATCTGGCCAATGACAGTGCGCGCCTTCAGTTTGAATTATACACCCGTTGTCGTTGGAGTGTCTCGCGGGGACGCGGTCGCGGCTTCTAATTAGGCTGTTATTCAACAGGACTGCTTCTTCGGTCCATTAATGGCATTGCATGGATCATTTTTAATCTGTTAAAATCCTATTTTGGACGATTTTTGATTGTGTCGACTGAGAACGAAAAAACATGAATACGAACAGACTAAGTTTCCGATGGCGGACAGCAGACGGCAGAAGGTAACGTAAATCCCTTTATATTGTTTCTACTGCTCATCAAGATATAACCTTTCTGTAAAATGCACACAATTATCTCAGAAACCTTGTCATGTGAGGTATTCACTTGATTTAAACAGTCCGTTATGTCTTAAGTAAAGTCAAACAGTTCAAGTTAATGCGTGTCATTCTGTGCATCCGTTCTTAAAGGGGCTGCAGCTTTGTCATCATTTTAATCAAACAAAAGAATAGAGAAGACCTTCTGCTTCTTTAAGAATCATGTGATATTATTTAATTGAATATCATACAGTGAAGACTTTTAAAGCAGTATTATTCTGTAGCATTTTAATAAAATATCCATCAAAACAAATATATTGTGATATCGTTATTGTAAAATAAAATTTCTCATGTATGTAGAATTATATGGTCATAATGCCCATCCCTACTGTCAGTTAGTTTTAAGATCAAGCTTGTCATAAATGTAAAGGTTTGGAATGAATAATCTGAGAACACTGTCATGTTCACTCGTTCAGCAGAGAGGACAGGAAAACACCATACTTGGGCTCTGAAGAATTATAGGAAAACCAGCAATTTGGCTCTACTGTAAAGTTTTTGTATGGACCTGGTGAGTACGTTTTGCAAGTCCATGTCCGTAAGTTGATAATTAATATTAATGTTTTATCAAACAAATTAATATTCATTTGTGTGTGTGCATGTTTCTTCCCCCCTCATGATCCAGAAGGTTTTGGGATCCATGATCCTGAAGAACTTTTACAGATGTTGACCCTGAAAGTGTAAAAGGTAATCTTAAAAATGTTGTCATTATTTTAATGTTCTCTGTTTTTTTCTGTAATGTAGACGCATGCATTTTCTGTGAAGTTGCTTTGAAACGATATGTATTGTGAAAAGCGCTATACAAATAAATTTTAATTTAATTGTTTTACTTACTTTTATTGGCATTAACTATATATTATTCATGATTTATTTGGCAGGTTGCAAGATGTGTTTTATTTTGTGAGACTT
Source organism: Romanogobio albipinnatus (assembly GCA_023566225.1). Classification (NCBI taxonomy): domain Eukaryota; kingdom Metazoa; phylum Chordata; class Actinopteri; order Cypriniformes; family Gobionidae; genus Romanogobio; species Romanogobio albipinnatus. Next base: position 57,984,514 of record CM042247.1, on the reverse strand, counting down.
TGCTGAGGAAGTATTCTTTGGCTCAGTCTGAAAAGGCCCAGAAAAGAAACACTATGAAGAACATCACACAGAACCGTCAGAGAAAGAGACGGGTAAGTTAAGAAACCGGTTAAGCAGTTTTCCCCCCAGAATGTTACTATACTCCTCTCTGAGTTTTAGTGGTTCATTTACTGTCATGTTTTGCAGTTGCTGGAGACCAGGTCCAGGGTTGCACAAACCAACACAGAACCTGTGGAAGACCGCAACTATAGACCTGATGTCTGATGAAGATGATGCTGTTGTTGATGGATGGCCAGTGTGGATGGTTAGGCTAGCTACTACAAACCAGACTAGACTGACCCACACTACGTGTCACATCACCAGCCCATCATGCCAGTTTGAAAAAATGTTCAAAACTCAAACAACATTGTGTTAGAGTTGGTCACAATTCTTTTATATTTTTAATATTCAATTGTTCCATTTTATATTTTCTTTATTCCTATGTTTATATACTTATACTTTTATTGGTTCCCATATATAGAACATTTACATATATTTTATATACACTTTTTAATTTATAGATTTCTTTGTCTCGTTTTATATTGTATACTTTGTATGTTTGTTCCTTTTTAGATGTCCATGTTGCTTTTGATCTCCACGTTTTGTATTGTTGTTCCTCTTACGTCTTTAGATACATTTTGTTCACTTATCTTTTCCCCCATTCATTTTAATGTATGTTTATAATGCTCTTTGTTCTTTTTATTTGGTTATATTGTTTACTTGGAATATTTGTGTATTTTATATACACTTTTTTTTGTCTTATAAATTTATTGTTCTCATTTTATATTGTTTAATTTGTATATTTATTATTTTCCTTTTTATGTACACTGTGTATTTTATTCCTTTACATCTCTGTCGTTTAAATGCATTTTGTTAACTTTTTTTCCTTTTTGTTTCTTTACCAATTCATTTTAACGTATGTTTGTTCTTTTGACTGTTTATATTTTTACATTTGTTCCTTTACATTTTCATCCCTTTTAAATACATTTAGTTCACTTGTTTTTTGTTTCACCATTGTTTTAATGTTCGTTTATAATGCTGTTAAGATTTTTTTATATATATATATATATATATATATATATATATATATATATATACCTTTTTAATAAATATTTCAGACTTTCTCAAATTGTTTTGTGTGTGTTTTTCTTTTGGGAGGGAGAGGGGATTAATTATATATATATATATATATATATATATATATATATATATATATATATATATATATATATATATATATATATATATATATATATATATATATATATATATATATATATATATATATATATATATATATATATATATATATATATTAATGAGCAAAATCTGCATAGCTGGCCTATAACCAATCAAGTCACTATGCTACAAAACCTAGCCCACCCTTAGCCTTAGAAGTAACCAATAAAGTCACTTGACTGGGTTTTCAATGCGTCCTGTCCTCCAATAGCAGTCTGGGTTTTGGGAGTGGTTTTAAAAAAACAACCAATCCAGTTTGAGATGAAGGACCAATAGGGGGTGGAAGGCAAAGGTGTTTAGAGGTGTGAAAATGTCTCCTGGGAAAAACTTGATGGGATTATTTGCCATGGCAACAAATGGCTGTAGCATGGGAGTATACGGCCACAACATACATCCGATTTGGTACCATTTCGGATGAATACGGACATATACGGATCCATGGAATTTGACCTATCCGGCCAGTATACTCCTGGATTCTTCCGAATTTCAGCAGTGTATACAGGAGTATACTGGTCCGGATACACCTTTTTTCATGCAGTGTGAAGTAAGTGTGCAGTTATATTTTGCCTCTAACATGAGCAATGCTTTCTGCCCATTCACAGCGTGATTTCTAGACTGCCACAAATACTGCCCTAACAAAATACAGATTTGTACCTGTTATTTTAATTGGCCTTTAGTTTGAATTTAGCTTTATTTTATGGTTAAAAAAGTGTTACCTTGCCAAAGCATTGACCGAGTTCATTGATCTAATGGTATTATATCGGATGAGACGTTAAACGGAGGTCCTGACTCTCTGTGGTCATTAAAAATCCCAGGATGCCCATCAATCAAAGCTTAAAAAAAACACGAAGAACGGGACCTTTAATATGTATTCGTGTCAAAATGACATATAAACAGCTTTTCCTATATTCTAGTTTGCCTGGAAACGCTTCCAACACGCTTGCGTGTCGCGCGAAAAATAGGCGTCGGTTCTATTTCTAGCATGCACGCGTTTTCAGCGGGACTCGAGCCGCGCATGAGACGCGTGTCACGCAGGCAGTGTACAAGCTCTAACCTGTTAACATGAGAGCCGAAATAAAAACGGACTCGCCACGCAGCCAGTGTGTAGTGTTTCTACGAGCTGAATCTCTGACGGATCCGTGACTGCCATGCCGACTCCTGAACCACAGACAGCATAGTGTTATTGTATGCGTTTCATGTTATCCTTGTTTCATTAATTCTGTTATGGGTTTATTTAGTGTCGATTCATCGATAGTGTGAGACTGTGAGGATGTATGCCGTCATGAGTATGTATTTGAGTGAACTTGAATGTACATACGGCATGAATAAAATATTTACATTACCTGCAGATAATTCCATTTTTTTTATATAGGAAACCTGTGGACTCGATGTCCTGACAGGCTGGACACAATAATTTACCATGACAATGATACATTGGGATAGAAAATCTAACGAAAATACACAGACTTGTACTGAATACCAACCTATTCTGCACTGAGCCAACGCAGAGCTCGGCAAGCGACTCCCTCTCGTGACGTAATATGACGCGATGTTGAAAAAAAAAGTGTTTTTTACTACAGCCAACGAAACTGCCTCTTTATCTACAAAATGTGTGCTCTTATGTCTTTTTAAAAACATTTTAAATCCTGCATTACCTTTTCATATGGTATTTTCATACAAGGTTATATATTCATTTAGAAAAAAATGTAACCTGCAATATGCCCTTTTAGCCCCGATCTTTAGGATGCGTGTCAGTAAGAAACATGGTGGAATACCACAGTACTTAAAGGTATTTAGCAGTGATATTGTCAGGCTTTTCTATTTACAGTGATGGCATATGATAACTATGATAGCATTATAATATAACAATATAATATGTAACGATAAAGGGACCCACTTTCTATTAGGTGGCCTTAACTACTATGTATTTTAATTCATCATTTGATACAACACACTTATTGTGTACATACATGTTTTTACATTGTACTTACATTTAAAAAAATACCTGCATGTAATTACGTCTGTAATTAATTTCTGTAGTTACATTTGTAATTACACAGTTGACACTTCCCTTACACCAAACCCTACCCTTAAACTTACCCACACCACCACACCTGTCCATAACCCTACCCTTAAACTTACCCACACCACCACACCTGTCCCTAACCCTACCCTTAAACTTACCCATACCACCAATCCTGTCCCTAACTTTACCCGTATCCCACCTCAATATCAGCAAGGGTGTTTTGCAATACAATTTGAACACAGTAAGTACATTGTACTTATTTTTTGATGTAAGTACATAGTACTTAAGGCCACCTAATATAAAGTGGGGCCCGATAAAGTTTACAGTGGCTTCATACATTAATTGAAAACATAAAAAAGCAAAAAACACCTGATGCACATTCCTTGTTCTTTATTTTCTGGAAGTAGATTTTAAGAACCTTGCTGTATTTTTGTGTAATTAATTAAGAGAAAGTACTCCACCATTTTAATCCGTCGAAAGTGACTTGAACTCACATGACATCATAAATACGAACTTCCCAGGAACGCACCAAAAGAACGAACCAAAAGAAACTACAACGTACATGACAGTAAACGTCTCGGTTACATATGTAACCCTCGTTCCCTGAGAGAGGGAACGGAGACGTAACGTCAGTGACTGACGAATGGGGGTTTCGCTTAGATGCCAATCGCCTTTGAGCTCTAACAAAACGAGCCAATGGCATGAAAATGCCATGGGTCTGCGGAATTTGCATAATGCAAGCCCGCCCAACCACGTGGTTATAAAGGGCGCCGCATAGCAATCTCGCATCATGTTACCTGCTGAAGAGCCAATTCCTGAGCGGCCGGCCGTTCCAGCGGTACAGCTGAAGTGGCTGAGGGACGTTACGTCTCCGTTCCCTCTCTCAGGGAACGAGGGTTACATACGTAACCGAGACATTCCCTTTCGTTCAGTCACTCCGAGTAACGTCAGTGATTGACAAATCGGGGTCCCAATTCAATCCCGCCACTCGGCTGTCTTCTAGTGCCCTGCGTAGTGTGAGCTCCCTCTCGTAAACGGACGAAGGACTGCACTAACACAGGAATACCAAGGTACACTGGGAGCATATCCCATGTGGAGAAATGCAACACAATGCCTGCCCTAAGGGGGGGGGGACTTAACAAATACACATATGACCTTTACAAGGAACTGCATATGGAGTATACCAGGGTATCCAGCCGCAGGTGGAAAACATTTTTAAACCCCAGGCGTGGCAAGGTGTCTTGCCAAGGGAAGACACGTGCTCAGAGAGACTTACCGTGGAGATACACATGTGGGGTTGCCCAACGGGGGAACCATGCATATGGCGGCACCTAGCCGAACGCGAAAGCTGACCACTCTGGCAAACACTTTGGCGTTCGACATCATAAGTGCTGGAGGAGCTCAGGGCCTTCTGAGAATCTCACCTGAGTAGAATAGCGCACGCATTCAGTCCGTGGAGTGGAATGGCGCAGCAAGCGAAGACACCTGAGCCTGTCCAGTTACTGGCCACTTGGGGTGAGTACACGAGCGGACACAGGCTCCACTCGGAGGTTATAAAACCTGGCAAATGTGATAGGAGTCGCCCAGCCTGCAGCTCTACAACGTCTGTCAGCGAGGTGCCACGCGCTAAAGCCCAAGAGGAGGCAACACTCCGAGAGGAGTGTGCTCTCGCCCCAAGGGGGCATGGCATGCCTTGAACCTGGTAAGCCAGGACAAAGGCATCCACTATCCAGTGGGACAACCTCGCTAGGAGAGGGTCTTCCCTTTCTGCCACCCACCGTAACAGACAAGAGCTGGTCTGAGGTACTGAAACACTGCGTCCGGCCTACATAAGCGCAAAGGGCGTGTACTGGACAGAGCAGTGCCAAGGCTGGGTCTGCCTCCTCCAACGGCAGCGCTTGCAGGTTCACCACCTGATCTCAGACGGGAACCTTGGGCACAATCCAAGCTCGAATCCCCGGCACACTTGTCACCGACAAAGCCTGCAGGTCACATACCCCCTTGAAAGGAGCCATGCAATCAAGAGCGTCGCTTTCATTGAAAGGAACTTACCTTAGACTCAAATTAGGACTGCGAAGGCTCAAAAAGGGCAAACAACAGGGTAATAGCACTGCTGTGATGTCCCAAAGGGGGCATGAAGACTTGCGGAATAGGTTATACAGTTAAAGTCCACCAGGTCGAGGTGGGCCAAACAGCAGCCATCTAAACCCCTAGGGCAGAGGAGACAGCCAATGCTCCGCCCAACCTGTGGAAGGTACAAACCCAAGGGCATTTTCTGGGGTCTTCCGAGGAAGAGCCCAGGTGACAAGAGGTTCCACTTCAATGCACAGGCCTGTCACATAGACAAGGCCATAACGGAAGAACCTGCCGCGCCCCGACAGGGCCCACACATTTAGTAGGAAACCACTGACCGGGACGTGGGTGCCAAGGGTGCCCCGTCTCTGAGTAAGGAGTTCTTCCTCAGAGGAATTGACCTGGTAGAGGAGCTGTCGCAAGGACAAAGTTTAAAGAACCAGGTCCAGATCGAGCCGAAATACGGGGCGGCCAAAGGAGCTGCTCCTTGCCCTCCGTGATCTGCACAGACCCTGTGCAAGGGCTCATTGGGGAACGCATGTCTGCGTGAGTCCCGCTGCCTGCTGAGCCTAGTAGGCAATGGGAAGAGCTAAAGGGAGGCAGCAGGATCACCTGCGTGTCGCTGAACTGTTCCCAACCAGCTGGCGCGGGGATGGAGTCTCCATTCCACCGGTTACGTGGCTGAAACCGTGGGAGCACGTAGGCTGCACGACTCAGTCCGGGAAGAATGTAAGAAGCGTACCTCAGAAGCTTCAGACTCCAAGAGGAGATGGTGGCCGAGTTGCAACATCTGGAGGAAGCATAGACCACCTCATCGGCTGGTGTACACTACTTTCACCGTGATGTGGATGAACCAATACATGTCTGCCAAAGCAGGGCCCGCAGGGCAAGACGTATGGCAGTAACTCGAGGCAACTGACATGCCGTAGGCGCTAGGGTCCTTTACAGGAGCCTGCGGAGCACGTCAATTGCGCATGGCACCCCAGCCCATGACAGAAGCATTAATATGCCAGGAACTCACTCTAAGGGCTTCTTCAACTCGTAGAAAAAAGAAGTCCACACGGGGTGGAGGTATGATGGCAGGCCCGAGCCACGGGGGCCCGGAGCGTGCCCTGATGCCATGCCCATCCCCAGACTCGATCGCAAAGCCAGTGCTGAAGCGGTCTCAAATTAAACAACCAGAGCGGCGTTACCATGGCTACAGATGTCATTTGCCCCAGGAGCCTCTGAAAAACCTTTTCAGAGAACCGCATTCTTGCCCCAGTGAAGGAACAAGCCAGCACAGACTGCACATGCTCGCACTGCACGTGCATGGCGACTGAGTCGAGAAAAAAGACACTCCTCAGGGAAGAGTATCTTTTTTCTCAGGTGACCTGAAGGCCCAACGGATACGGTGCCAAAGCACGAGGTCCCTGTGTTCACAAAGCCTGGTCCTGAGAGTGACTAGTTAGCCAGTCATCGAGAGCTCAGGGTGCGAACCCCGTGTGCCTGGGCACTAGGGCTATCTCGATGACTTCGGAGAAGCCGCGAGATGACAGGGCTACCCGAATGGGAAAACTGCGTATTGATATATCTACCCCCCCCCGAAGGCAGACCAAGAAGTGGCCTGAGTCGGGAAAATGGAGACATAAAAGTACGCGTCCCTCAGGTCAGCGCTGCAAACCATTCTGGGTTGAAGCAGGATTTGAGACATCTCTATCAGCGTTTATGCCTCCACGTCCCCCCGATTGCCTCATAGACAGTAAAAGATTGCCTGCGAGCTTCTCCTCGGGTCTATGCGGTACAGCGCGACAGAGTAGTGTGGTTATGACGCAATCGTTAGCCTATTTTTACAAAAACAGCTTCTACGGGGCGATAGTGTAAGATACAAGGTAATGGAGCATTTTATATATTGTCGTGTTTGTTTAGAAATAAACAATGGACAAATGGAGTCTTTAAACGCCTCAGATGTAAAGATATTCGCTGTCAAAGTGAGGCCAAAATGAATGGGAGTCAATGGGATGCTAACAGCAGGTGATGGCTTGGTTAGCAATGGCCGCCCCTATGGAAGGTACGCTTTCCGGGGGCTGGATTACCCCCTTGGATCAAACCGCCGTCCTGACACAGAGTCACAGCCTACACCCACTAACACACTGGCATCGTCACCAGATCTCCACGCTCCGCCTACTTGTTCACTATCCCCTGAGTTCTGATCACATGCACCTGCACCTCATCATTAGTGACACTTCAAGAGCATGCTCCACACACACACACACACACACACACACACACACACACACTCACACACACACACCATTGTCTGGTCTCGTCATTCGTACCTGGAATCAAATCACTGAGGGTGCTTCTAAAATTACTGAGGGTGCTCTAGTAAAGTGCAGATAGGCTAAGCAACGGCTCCACCATAGGAGTGTACAGTGTGAAATGTATGATTATTTATTTACAAGTAATTTACCAATTACTGGAATTTCAAAAATATTTTGCTACAAATTGTCTATTAATCTATTAGTCCGCCTTTACTTTGCTTTAATGTGTTACTAGTCTTTTAACATATCTTCCTGAGAACCAGAAAAAAAGGTTTTGTGAATGTAGATTAGTTTTTTCCCAGTCATTATTGTTTGGAGCATAAAAAACTAATTGATATATTTTTTGGGAAATTCCTATGTTATATGATATATCCTCTGCTCTGTAGAGGACACCAGAACCCCTTTATTGAAAAAAATTAAAGACATGAATAGACAAACAATGGGATTTTTGTTTTAATTCACCAATCAATTTGGTTTTTTTGTTTTAATTCACCAACCAAAGGTTTTTTTATCCAAACTTTGTATAAAGATGATTCTCAATGTTATGAAAGATACAGAATAATTTGATATACCAATTTACTTTATGCAATATGTGTGTAAATATGGCCATAAATGCCATTCCAGAGCTGCCAACTCTCACGCATTGGCCGTGAGACACACGCATTTGATTGGTTTCACACGCTCACACGCCACACACCCGATTTCTCACGCTGAAGTGTCAACCCGGCCAGTCAAATGCCTGAAAGATGAGTTTATCTATAGATCTACATGTAGAGCCGATCATGTTGATCGATTAGTTATGCTCTCGGTGAGGGGGTTCAAGATAAATGGGCAAATAAATACGGTGTTGTTGCTCGACCTAAAGCTACATCCCGTTTTGAGTTCTGACGAGAACGAGCCTGTAATGAGCGAAGCGGAGCTCTGTGACGCTCAGGGGTGCGTTTCCCGAAAGCGTTGTTCGCAAACTATGGTCACAAGTTCCGTCATTACACAACTCAGTTCTGTCAGAGTTCAACGAGTCGTGCTTCCCGAAACCATAGTTCCAACGAGCGTTCGCAAACAGCATCGCAAAGTTGATTTGCACACATTTTGTTCTTGCACTGATGTTAATTGTGTAGCCATTTTGCACTTTGGCAGCCAGTTTGAGATATAGGCTATATCTGAGTATTGTGTGTAATGATTCTGACAGTTTTTTTTTACATATAAATGACTGGGGAAAAGTGTCCCAATAACCCTGAATTCACCCTATACTCTTTGAAATCATAATTACATTGCACTATGAAGCTTAAAACCCCAAATATTATAACATTCTTCATTAACAATTATTCAGTTATTTGTAACAATCTCATTGTAAAAAAAAAAAAGAAACAGAAAAAAGTGTAGCCAGCTCCTTTTTGATAGTAACTTGTAGTGTAGCTACTTTTTCAAAAGGGTAGCATGAATGTAACTTAACTACTCAAAGTAGTTTTTACTACAACACTGTTTTTTTTAGATCAGCCACAGCAAAAAAAGAACCACAACAGACAGAAGAGCAACAGACAGGACAGACAGTTTTTTTTCCTTTTTCTTCCCTGTAAAAGTATGCTGTAGGTTGATGTATAATCAATTTGTTCTATTTAGACAAAACCTTGCCTCTAGGCCTAGTGCTTTAAAGGTCCCGTTCTTCGTGTTTTTTTGAAGCTTTGATTGTGTTTACAGTGTGCAATATAACATGTGTTCATGTTTCGCGTGTAAAAAAAACTAAAAACGGCTGATGAGTTCCTTTATTCTATGAAGTCCCTCCTTCAGAAATACGTAACGAGTTCTGATTGTGCCAGTGCTTCCCGTGTTGTGATTTGACCGCAGCTTAGCGAACGTGGCACAGTTCCTGTGTTGTGATTCGACAGCAGCTTAGCGCACGTGGAAAGGTCACGCCTCTTAACGGGAGATATATGCGCTTAATGATCTCTACAGCGTCCCTGGGAAAGCCAAACAAAGGTGATTTGACTCCGGGATGAAAATAACAGCGTCTTGACGACATGGCGACAAACACACTCAAACGCAACACTTCCTTTTCTCCACGCGACACGTCCTCTTCTCCAGGTGGGACAGCAACAAGACCACGCCCCCTTTTTTCGCATATTCTTGTGGGCGGAGGTTAGTCTGTTCTACTGTTCTACTGACGTCATTTATGAAGGAAGTACCAGGATGTAGTCCAAGCCGGCCGTTCGCTGTAGGCTTTGAAAGGGAACTTCTGTTAAATAAAATATCTCGCTTTGCATTGAACTTTGAGCTTTATAATTTTACAGGTATTATTTATGCTCTAACAGCAACATTACACACTAACTAAAGTTTGAACAATGGGATCACGAAGAACGGGACCTTTAAAATTGTGTGTGTGTGTGTGTGTGTGTGTGTGTGTGTGTGTGTGTGTGTGTGTCTATAGGATATAGCCTACAACGCGTCATATAGATGCATTTTGTATGTATATATATATATATATATATATATATATATATATATATATATATATATATATATATATATATATATATAATATTATTATCTATTTTATTTTTTGTTGTTGCAATTTTTGCATTGTACGCGGCAAAATTTAGCTTGGCCCCACCAAATCTCACTCTAAGCTTTTTTGAAAAGTTGGCAGCTCTGCCATTCCCATTCTAGGCAATGCATCTATATACTGTATCTAATTTGCATATTAAAGAGTTTTGGGACAATATGTAAATGTAAAAAGATGTGTAATAATACTTTTGACATATGAATGTCTTGTATTTCATAAGAATATCCAGACCAAAAACTGTGTTTGTTTTCAGAGAAATTTGCTAAATAATGTCCTCTACAGAGGCAAAACCTCTATTCTGGGTCTCAGGAGGATCTCGTGCAGAGTGGCATTTATATTTAGATGTCACTTCCGAAACTTTGCTGCAAGCATTTGGCCATCGGTCCTGCAGTACAGATTTTACTGCAGTACAGGCCATACATTTACCTGCCCATAGACCCTCCCCTCGAAAAAAAAAAAACAGACAGAAGTGGTCAAAAGTGTACAAATGAGACAGATAAAAATACCAGGTGTAAACGGGTATGTATCTCCCTCGTCTACTTGTGATCTGATCAATAAAAATGCATTTTAATACCAGGTGTAAACAGGGCCCTAGAGTTATTCCAAAACTAAGCGCTCTCGTTGATTCATCTGTCAGTCTGTTTCCATTGTACCAAAAACCTTTAATACAATACTCTTAGCAATAATAGTTTTATTCAATGGATGACTGTAGCCTCGAAAGTGAGCCAAGCCAAGACCGCTACGATCACTAAAATTATGTTGCTTTGTCAGTTCATCGCGATCTCACAAAGTTCCGTTATACAAATGAAGTCGTCAACAATAAATCTCTTACTTACATTGTGTCTTGACTTTGTTTGTTAATGAGAGGTTTCGTGAGCCTGCATTAATGCCGCCTTCACGTGGAATCAGAAATGTAATTCCAACTTTTGAAATCGTGATTACGAGCTCATTGCATTCAAGTTTCATTGCATTCAATGTGAGGGCGTGAAGGCAACATAACTCAGCACTGAATACAAACTCTGAATAAAGAGATTCTGATCGCGTTCGAGAAATCAACAACTATCTGTGATTGGCTACATTACTCACCGCTGCAAATACTCGCTGTAAATAGATGCATTTGAATCTGCCAAATCTGTTTCGCCAATATTATTACAGTATCAACTGAGGGTGCCTTTGCTTGCGTTTGAGGGTGCTTAGCACCCTCTAGTACCCCTGTAGACTCGGGCCTGCTTCCAAGTCCTCCTGAGTTCTGAGTTCTCCCTGAGTGCTCCCTGGTCTCCTTGTGTTTCCCTCCACCGGATTCCCTTCCTCATGTTCACCCAGCTAAGCGACTGTTCAGTGCAAGTGCTCATCATCCTGCTTCCCTTGTTTACCTGTGTCCGTGTCTCTGTTAATAAATATCACCATTCTCTTTACCTGTTTCTCTGCCTCCATCTGTGTCCTGACAATAAGTGTAACAATAGTAAACTTTAAGTGCATAACTAATTCACACCAAAGTTTCTCATCTGTACTGCATCTGTACTACAAGTGAACTTATTCAAGTAGTTTGCTATTTTACATGTCTCTGAACTCACTTTCAGGAGGCGGGACTAACCTCCGACCTCATCCAATCAAAACTTTCTTTGGCCAATTTCTTTTTCTAGATTTATATTTATAATTTAAATGAAATTACATCTGCTTTCTTTTGTTATAATACTAAACGGATATCAATTTTAAAAAAACGTAGAATTACTAGTAACCTAGTCAGTGACCTGGGTTACAAAAGCTGCTGCTCTCTGTGTGATTTTTTGTCGTCTCTGGGCGTGTTCATATATAAATTGTGCTAGCTTATTTTATCCATTAGACTGAAAGATCTGAAAAAGGCCATACATTTACCTGCCCATAGACCCTCCCCTCGAAAAGAAACAGACAGAAGTGGTCAAAAGTGTTCAAATGAGACAGATAAAAATACCAGGTGTAAACGGGTATGTATCTCCCTCGTCTACTTGTGATCTGATCAATAAAAATGCATTTTAATAAACAGGGCCCTAGAGTTATTCCAAAACTAAGCGCTCTCCTTGATTCATCTGTCAGTCTGTTTCCATTGTACAAAAAACTTTTAATACATGGCTGCGATTAGGTTCACTATCATATGTATCTGTGACAATTGCTTTCTGTTCCTTCTAACTGTGTCCTTTTGAAAAGAGGCCAAATATCTATATGACATGTTACCGACTACACTCACCTAAAGGATTATTAGGAGCAGCACTAATACTGTGTTTGACCCCCTTTGGCCTTCAGAACTGCCTTAATTCTACGTGGCATTGATTCACCAAGGTGCTGAAAGCATTCTTTAGAAATGTTGGCCCATATTGATAGGATGGCATCTTGCAGTTGATGGAGATTTGTGGGATGCACATCCAGGGCACGAAGCTCCTGTTCCACCACATCCCAAAGATGCTCTATTGGGTTGAGATCTGGGGACTGTGGGGGCCATTTTAGTCCAGTGAACTCATTGTCATGTTCAAGAAACCAATTTGAAATGATTCGAGCTTTGTGACATGGGGCATTATCCTGCTGGAAGTAGCCATCAGAGGATGGGCACATGGTGGTCATAAAGGGATGGACATGGTCAGAAACAATGCTCAGGTAGGCCGTGGCATTTAAACCATGCCCAATTGGCACTAAGGGGCCTAAAGTGTGCCAAGAAAACATCCCCCACACCATTACACCACCACCACCAGCCTGCACAGTGGTAACAAGGCATGATGGATCCATGTTCTCATTCTGTTTACGCCAAATTCTGACTCTACCATCTGAATGTCTCAACAGAAATCCAGACTCATCAGACCAGGCAACATTTTTCCAGTCTTCGACTGTCCAATTTTGGTGAGCTCGTGCAAATTGTAGCCTCTTTTTCCTATTTGTAGTGGAGATGAGTGGTACCCGGTAGGGTCTTCTGCTGTTGTAGCCCATCCGCCTCAAGGTTGTGCGTGTTGTGGTTTCACAAATGCTTTGCTGCATACCTCGGTTGTAACGAGTGGTTATTTCAGTCAAAGTTGCTCTTCTATCAGTTTGAATCAGTCGGCCCATTCTCCTCTGACCTCTAGCATCAACAAGGCATTTTGGCCCACAGGACTGCCGCATACTGGATGCTTTTCCCTTTTTACACCATTCTTTGTAAACCCTAGAAATGGTTGTGCGTGAAAATCCCAGTAACTGAGCAGATTGTGAAATACTCAGACCGGCCCGTCTGGCACCAACAACCATGCCACGCTCAAAATTGCTTAAATCCCCTTTCTTTCCCATTCCGACATTCAGTTTGGAGTTCAGAAGATTGTCTTGACCAGGACCACACCCCTATATGCATTGAAGCAACTGCCATGTGATTGGTTGATTAGATAATTGCATTAATGAGAAATTGAACAGGTGTTCCTAATAATCCTTTAGGTGAGTGTATATGTATACATGAATATGGATTATTTTTTTTCCCAGGATTGAATAACAAAGTTTCACCACACCCCATTATGAACAACCCATTGCAGCAGAACAGAAGCTAGACAGGAAGAGTAACTGACTTTCATGTTAGACTTACTATGAGAAAAATCCTCTAGGCAGCAATGTGGAAAACATGCATATGTGTGTGTGCATAACTAAGCATATGTTTATGTACATACTTAGCAAAAGTTGTGAGCTAAATCTGACAAAAGCCTCCCATGGGAAACATCTGGAGAATCCTAAATTGGGGAAACAAACAAGCAAACAAACAAATACAAATATAGCATATAATGTTAGTAATATCCATTAATATATAAATATATACTTAACATGTAAAAAAGTTTTAGGGGTAGAGTTAGAATGGGGATTAGTCTGTACTAATCATAGTTATATAAAACTTTATACAAAACCAATAGAAGTATATATCTACACTCAGTCAAAAATTGTCATCTCACGCACTCTCTCTCTCTCTCTCTCTCTCTCTCTCTCTCTCTCTCTCTCTCTCTCTCTCTCTCTCTCTCTCTCTCTCTCTCTCTCTCTCTCTCTGTATGTGTGTGGCTACAAGTACAGAAACACACTGCACTGTGGACTGGGGAAGGCATTAAGACATTTATTAATTCCTCTTTGAGCTTTGCTTACAAGTCTCCAAAAAGCTTTTCTTGGTGAGTTTGTTTCATGCATACATACATTTTTAATTGTATTATATGCATGTTTGAGTGTGTCAAAAGGATTGTCATTATAAGCGTAATGATGTATTTTGGTTTTGTTTAATGCTGTTTTATGAACATGTTATTTCTGTCTATTTATGATTTCTTCTGTTTGCATGTCATAGAAATATATTTTTTTAATAGAATTAAACAGAATAGGAGATCTTTTGTAAAGTTCAGGGTAAATTATTTGTATCTCATCATAACTCATGAATTCCCCCAGTGAGCATGAATATGTATAGCATTTTATTGGTAAAGTTGTGCCGATTGTAGCAGTATGTGGACATTTATTTGACTTTTCCTTCACTGCATTCAACTCTATTGACATTTTTCTTCCAGGCATCAAGATGAACGTGAGTCAGGTGAACACTTCACTCAAGTGCGAACGGGACACTAGCGTAACATCCATACTCTTCCCTTGCCTTTACGCTACTCTCTTCCTGGTTGCTTTTGTGTTGAACAGTCTGGCCGCCTGGATCTTCTTCCAAATCCACAGCAGCTCGACATTTGTTGTGTACCTGAAGAATGTAGTCATGGCCGATCTGTTGATGACCCTTACCGTGCCTGTAAAAGTGCTGACTGATGCGGGGTTGGGTTCCTGGCACCTCCGGGCTTTTCATTGCCGGTACTCAGCTGTACTCTTCTATACCACTATGTACATCAGCATCCTTCTTCTCGGATTCATTAGCTTGGACCGATACCTAAAGATTGTGCATCCTTTCGGGAAATGTGCTTTTCAGAGGGTCGGGGTGGGACGGATACTGTGTGCAGTTGTCTGGGTGGTTATGCTGTCATTGGCTCTTCCGAATGTCATCCTGAGTAACCACATGCCACAGATCTCCGCTGGTGGAAAGCTGCGATGCACCAGGATGAAGGGGAAGATGGGTCTCATGTGGCATGAAGGTTTTAACTACTTTTGCCAGGTTGTGTTTTGGGGTACGTTGGCACTCATGCTTGTCTGCTACACCTTCATCAGCAGGAAAGTGTTTGAATCGTACCGTGCATCACAAAGCAGCAGTGACACAGCCAGTAAACAGACCACATATAAGGTAAAGTGCACTTTCTTTAACCTCCCTTTATGCAACCCTGAGAGTGCAGACACTGAAGTACTTTAAAGATGCAGATAGTAGTCATTTGGTTATTTGGGGCAGTCTTTCCCAATCCTGTTCTTGGAGGCACACCAACAATGCACATTTTGGTTTTCTACCTTATCTGACCCATCCATTTCAGTTTTGAACTCTCTACTAATGAGCTGAGTTGAAACAGGTGTGTTTGAATCAATGTGTACTGCCTAGTATGCCTCCAGGGTGAGGGATGGGAAACACTGATTCAAGGAATTGGAAATTATATTGATTAATACAAACTAGGGGTGTAACGGTACACATATTCATACCGAACCATTTTGGTTCAGGACTTCCGGTATGGTGCACGTATGCAATCTTTAACAGTTAACAGCCGGCTTGTTTAACGCGCGGAACACACTTCAATCCGAGTTCCCACACGAACATATTAAGTATTCTGTCCATTTTATCATGAAATTCAAGCCGTTTTGACGCTCTTTAATGTGACGTGACAGATCACTGTATAGGCACGTCAGTTCAAGTGGTGCGCGAGTGAACGCGATCATGTCTTCCTAAGGAATAAACATGAATGAACATCTGAAGGTATGTTGAGGATCCATTACAACTTACTGAAACCTATCATATGTTGTGTAATCAGTGTTTCAATGGCGGAAAGACATCAATAAAACAGCTTGAGAACAATGACATGTAGCATCACATTGACCTCAGAAGTCATTCAGTGTCCACAGCTGTTAGTTCACAAGAGAAATCAACTCTTTCACTGAATATGTTCCTATATATCCCTATATATTCATTCAGTCATTTTTACCAGGTTTGTCATCAGTATTAATTTTACATTTACATATTTGGCAGACGCTTTTATCCAAAGCGACTTACAGTGCCCTTCGTACAGGGACAATCCCCCTGGAGCAACATGGGGATTGGTGCCTTGCTCAAGGACACACTGGTGGTGACCGCTGGGATCAAACCAGCAACCTTCTGCGTATCAGTTCCATGGTTTAACCAACTGGACCACCATCTCACCATCTCTTATTAAATGCAGTAAGACACTGATATTAAAAGACCAAATTCAATATAAACCTTCATCTACTCACCTGTATATAGTATAGGCTACATCATCAAAAATGTGTAAACTGAATTTGATCTTTTAATATCACAGTTTTAGTACATTACGGTACTTTAACCCCTTACCTGTCACCCCCCATTTTGGCAAGTGGGGCATTTTGACATGCCCTAAATAAAAAGGTTGCTGCTCATAAGTCATTCTGAATGGACACAACATATATTTAGAAAGCCAACACTTGAGAATTTACAGCTGAAGACTGATATTAAGACTAATATTAGACTGATATTAATAAGGAGATATAAAGGCTCAAACATAAAAAATATTAAGAATATATTTTTAAATGTATAAAAATATTATTTTAATGTAGTATAACAACTTATAACCACAACTAAAGTGAAGCCATGAGTGTGGTCATGCTTCATTTCAAATCTGAAGATGATATCTCTAAAATGATGCATTCTGCGAAGCATTTTGTAAGATCTTATCAGGGGATTTTTTAGAAAAAGCTAAGATAAGATGCTATTCAAATCTGTTATTGCAGTCTTTACCCATTTGCAGTCTTTTGTCTAATGACTGGTGAGGTGAACTGCTCTATTGTTCTCAATCACACGTTTCACACTTCTGGCAGTATGAGACTTAATCCTCATTATTCTTTTATCGCTTTTATCACATCCTTGGAACCTCATGTGAATTATTGTAACAAAATAGATTGTGAAATAGACAAAGCTCCTGGTCCAACAGGTGCATTAGAGCTATAGTTAGAATCAAGCTACATAACACAATTTAAATGATTAAAATTACACTTTCACTCAGGAATTACCTTCCTGTCGTGATATAAGGGGGATTTCATTCATAAGATTATGTTAAAACATGTTATATTTAGCATTTTATATGGAGCTACAGCAGGTGTTCACCCTCCGCCTGCTTGATCAGCCCTTTCATTCTAACGGTTTTACTGCGTAATTAATCTGTGTTCAAAATTAAGTGGTGGAACAACTCGATTTAAAATAAAACCCATATCAACAAATCCTAGGTAAGTGTTAAAGTGTTAAAAGTGTTTTTCATGTTAAATGTTTTAGAACGTCCTGCTGTTTTTAGTGTTTGAAATATTGCAGCAAGTGCTGTATATTGATCATAAATGCCCAAAACGGGCATCTTGTTCACATATTTTTGTTTTAAGATGCATATTTGACAGGCTTGTGCTGCAGTTCTATGGCGGTTTTGCCCTCTTAGGCTCAACGACAGTCATGTGACTGAAAACTATTAATTACATTCTAAAGATCTCGTTTGTCTCCACTGCGGAGTGGAGAATGAAACCATATCCGTACCAGCTGTTCATCCATCTTGGCTGAGCTTTCAATGTTGTTACGGAAGCGCTGTAACTTGGTTGGTTCGATGTCACATGACCTGTGGTGCGCTTGCAGCCTTCAGAAAAGTTGAGATCTCTCTGTGGTATAGACATAGCCGGGAAAAAAACGAGTGCCCGCATGAGCCTTTAAAATAATGAACTTGAACACGCAAAAGACGGAACATATGTGAACTGTCAGTGGTTAGATCACCGTAGCAGTCAATAAACGGGACAAGGGAGGTCACGTACAGGACAAATCAATTAGGCCCAATATATAGGGCATCCCGGCTAATACGGGACAGTTGGCAACCCTAGTTGCCTCTTCCTTTGCGCCTACCTCTCATATAGCTAAATGCTCATAGATATCGCTCCCTTATAAAGATTCAGTGTAGTTAGCAGTGTTTGGTCTACAGCATACAAACTGCTTTTTTTCCAAAAGGATTAAATTATTAAATGATCTCCTCTCCTCCACAGGTGTTTGTGGTAGTGGGGGTCTTCTTTGTATGCTTTGCACCCTTCCACCTGGCCCGAATCCCTTACACCCTCAGTCAGACCCGGGATACTTCTGCCCAGTGCTGGGCCCAAAACCAGCTGTATTTTGCCAAAGAGATCACACTCTGGATATCATCTACTAACGTGTGCCTGGACCCTCTCATTTATGTTTTCCTCTGTCGAGTCTTCCGCAAGAAGCTCACAGCCACACTGAGCCGCCATCCACTCCCACTGGGGTCTCTGACAGAGACCTCCACCAGAATGGAGATGCCAAACAGAGGCCATTATAACACAAATCTGGATTAAGGTCATCATTAACGTCCTTCTCTTCGTCCTGTGGCTGTTATGAGGTTCAAGGGTTCATGAAAATACACTGCAAAAATAATTTACATAATTACTATTTTTGTCCAGCACAAATATCTAAAAGTAGATATTGTCATTGGAATGGTTTTCTGTAGTGTACTGAGGAGCAGAAATAACTACATTAAAAAACTCCCTTATTTTACCAGTACCACATGTTGTCTTTCTTGCAATCAGACTTAAAAAGTAAAAAAGAAAAGTTGGTAACACTTTACATTAAGGTTACATTTTACAGTTTTTTTCAGTTATCATGAACTAACAATGATAAATGTGACCCTGGACCACAAAACCAGTCTTTTTTTTTTTGTTATTGAGATTTATACATCATATGAAAGCTGAATAAATAAGCTTTCTATTGATGTGTAGTTTGTTAGGACAATATTTGGCCGAAATATAACTATTTGGAAATCTGGAATCTAAGGGTGCAAAAAAAAATCTAAATATTGAGAAAATCTCCTTTAAAGTTGTCCAAATCAAATCCTTAGCAATGCATATTACTACTAATAACAGGAAATGATCTTAATATCCTAATGATTTTTGGCATAAAAGAAAAATGGATAATTTTGACCCATACAATGTATTGTTGGCTATTGGCACAAATATACCCTTGAGACTCAGGACTGGTTTAGTGCTCCGGGGTCACAAATACTTCTACAACACTTAATAATAGTAATTAATGATAATTTGCACATTTACTAATACACTATTAAAATCAAAAGTTATATATTGTATGTTGATATTATTTAATGGACCTGAGCTCACATGAACTAACAATGAACTAATGCTAATGAAGATCAATAAATACTGCAGCAAATGTACTGCTTGAATTAAATGATGTTACCTAATGAGACTTTATTGTAAACTGTCACCGAAAATGTTTTAGAAAATTTTTCTGGAAGTCCAATTTTTAAACATTTGACATTTTTTTGTGGTAGGCATGTACCAAACTTGAACGTCAGCTCATGAAATATATTAGTGTTAAATCAACATTGACAGGGTTATTTTCACTGACCTTAAGTGTGCTTTATTATCAGAAACCACAGCAGCTTTTATTTCCCTTCCAGTTATCTTGCGCTCAATGTTTCCTCTTCCTGTTTTATTTGGGCAGTCAGTGGCAAATTAACTGTTAAAAGTGGGAGGAAACTAAAAATATCCTGAATTTTCAAACAATGCATTATATATATATATACAGTCAAATCCAAAATAATTCAGACACCAGATATAATATTGCGTTCAGGACACTATAGTTCATTTATGTACTGTATGTATTTATTGAGGATAGCAAAATAAAGTAAACTGTGACATATTATACCCAAAACTTCTCCATACAGTGACTACCAGTAAAACTGATAAACATTTGGGACCGAATTTATTCAGACACTTTGACCTGAGCATGTTTTGCTGAAGTGTTTTTTTCTTTAATTGCTAATGTGACCTTTGACAAAACATACTGAACAAAATGAAACATTGCTTGGTCATTGGTTGACCTAAATTGGTATTATCTAATTGTGTTCTTAAATTTAACAGCTGATTGGTTGATTGTAATCCATTACATCCCTTTCTATCAAAGTTATCTGACATTATCAAGATGAATTCATTCTGACACAGTTTAACTCTGAGTTCTTGTCATATGTTATTACCATTTTCTAAACTATAGTGAATAAACTGTGATAATGTGAGAAAATGTTGGTAACTAACCCTAAAATCAGCCTTAAAGTCAGCTTACAGTTTTCTCTTGTATGATACTGCATGTTACCTTTGACAAGAAATGCCACAAGCAAACATCAGAGTGAGCGTGAGCGTTATGACAAACAAACAAAAAACAGTAATAAAAATGCAAGTCATCATTACAAATAATTGCATCACACAATTGATGTGTTATTTCGACAGAATATGGTGATAACTGGCCACAAAACCATCAAATTTACAAAATGTAATGCAAGCCGACGCATCATGACAGCTTTCAGACCAAAGCATACTGTAACATACTGCTCTGAGACACTAAGGCTGAGGATCCAAACGCAGTTTTATTAAAGGGTAATCCACAAGCGCAGTCAAAAACAGGCAAAAGGTCATACACAAGCCAGTAATCCAAAATCAAGAGACAAGAAACCAGGGAAAACACTCAGAAATAAACGATTGAATGAGATAACCAGGCTTATATATGGTGAGGTAAACAGGGTACAGGTGGATGTAATCAGGGATGATGAGTCCAGGCAGTGAGTTATGGGAAATGTAGTCCTTGATGGAGTGCCCTCTGGTGGTAATCATGGGCACTCTCACATGTGAATCGTGCATACATTAGCGACAGATACTTTCCTCATTAAAAAACTTCCCGTTGATAATATATCACATCATTAGACTGGCACAGCAGCTGATTAAATATATGTAACAGACCGTATTAAACGGTTATGAAAATGTAACTATTATGCAGAATTACATCAAATGTGCATGGTCACTCAGATAGTACATTTACAGACTGTACAAATAACTGTTTTCTCAACTAAAGCTTAACATATAAAACAGTGGCCAGAATAAAATCAGTTTGATTTTTAAAAACGTACCCAGTGTTAATTTCGTTGACGAATAATTTGTGTCATAATTTTCGTCAACAACCTTTTTTCACTGACGAAAACGAGACGATAACTAAATAAAAACTAGTGTTGGATGACAAAAACTATGACGAAAATCAACTGTCATTTTCGTCAACAAATAAAAACGAGACGAAAATGTTAGGGAGGGTCGATTAGGGAAGAGATCCAGTCAGAACTGATGTCCTGTGTAACAGATGCGCACATTTAATTTGAACTGATCTAACCGCTGGAAAATGTTGTTGAGCTTCTACAGGCTCACGCATCCCCAATCCAGCGCTCCAGAGCGGCTCACAATCAATCAATAACACACACTTATGCCAGGCAATTGTTTATGAACTAATGCTGATGAATAATGACAATGTTTACTTTGCGATGTTTATATAGTAATATGTTTTAGACGGTCGTAACAATGCATATTTTATGTCATCTGAACTTGAATGAGCTCCTGCAACTGCAATAGGCGAGATTTCAAAATAAGAGCCGGTGTATTTCCAGCTGGTTTATAATTAAAAGTCACGCATTATATATTCGTTTTTGCTTACACATTAAACTGTATTTAATTTCATTCCCATTTAATTCATCAGGAGGAAAGAGCAGTATTTGACACATATTCAATAAAGTATCAGGGTTATAATATTTCACTATTACCATTAAAAAAAATCTTTGTTACTTGAAATTAAATAAATGTTAACTGAAATAAAAATAAAATAAAATAAAAAAACTTATTTGAAGCTTTAGCTTAACATGATATACTAACTAAAACAGAAATACAAAGTTAGACAAACTATATAGATGTTTTTAAAAACAAACAAAAAAGTGAATTGAGCTCTTTCGTGTATTTTGAATGTAAAAAACAAAATGATGTCAAAATGTCAGTTCCAGTGTCAGTCGGTTATGTGACGCTTAAATGCTTAATGTATTACAATTGAACTAAACTCATTAGATTTTAGGAGACTAAAACTAGACTAAAACTAAAAACAATTCAGGTGACTAAAATATGACTAAAACTAAATGGCATTTTAGTCAAAAGACTATGACTAAAACTAAAATCAAAATATGCTGTCAAAATTAACACTGCTTGTAACGACATTGGACGCTTCCTGCTTGGTAGCCGCAATTTGACGTCCCTTGTAGAAAGCCAGACCCGCTGTCCTGCTTGGTAGGGAGGATGTGGGCGACACCATCGGTTGGCCTGGAGTTCCTGTACTCTCACGACTCTCTGGAGATGGTGCACCTTCCCACACCCTCTCACTACGTCGGATCCAATCGTCCACCGCAGGGACCGATGAGGGTTCGCCAGACCACGGGAACAAAGGGGGTTGATCTAAGGTATCTACCAATTTCTTGGTTTAATCGTTCCACTTGTCCATTTGCCTGAGAGTGGTATCCTGACGTGACAGGCTTATGTTGATGTCCAGATGTTTACAGAAAGCTCTCCAAACTTGGGACGTAAACTGAGTTCCTCTATTGCTGACAATATCATCAGGTATACCAAAAATTCGGAAGACTTGATGAAACAGTGCTTGTGCAGTCTCCATGGCTGTGGGAAGTCCCTTTTGAGGAACCAGACAACAGGATTTGGAGAAACGGTCAATTATGACTGAGATAGCAGTCAAACCGTTGGAGAGAGGCAGGTCTGTTACAAAATAAATCGAAAGATGGACAGTGGTTGTGGCCATTCTGTGACTGCTTTGACCTTTGTGATGGTTCCGTGAGTTTGTTTATCCCTGAGTAACAGGTGATTGGCTGATGGAGGGCGTGGTTTCACACCTGAAGCTAATCGGTCACTTTAAGAGGGACTGTTTTCACCCAGTTTAGTGGGTGATAGGCAGTGTAGATGGGGAAAGAGTGAATGAGTTTTTGTCTGTAGCTTCAGTATGTTTATAAATGCACTTTTCATTCAAATTAGACAGTAACTAATACGTTTGGTATGGCATCTGTTGAATAGTTTGTTAACTTCTTAACCCCACACCGGTTCGTGGGCGGGGAGGTTGACGGAAGTGGGCGTGTCTGTACTTTTATTTACTTTTGTTTTATACAAAATATTAAATCAACTATCACAAACGATGCATCATTTGAAAGCTAAAACACTCAAGATTCATGTTCTGAACTTGTTTTTGCAATAAATACACCAGAGAGGAAAGGGTTAAATGAAATGCTAAAGGCCATGTAAACATTAGCATAATATAAGCGGTACTCATCTTTCATCTCCTGTCGTTCAGATCAGATCGGACGAATCCAATAAACACCCGCATACATCCCCGTGTAAGGGTCCACTCTTCAAAATGCATCCCCCTTTTTAATCCAAAACAACGAAAAAATAGGGAAAAAACTAAAAATCTTCCATTGTTTGCAAAAGAGTCTTGAGTTAGTGTAATCAATCATGTCCAGTTTCAATGAAATATCGATTCTAATCCGTTTCTGGCAAACTCCCCCTGCAAGAATAGTCTATTCTCCGTATTATAAACCCTCCCTCGTCTCTCTCCTTCAATCAGAGTCTCTCCTGTGATGCATCATATAGAGGAAGCGCCTTACAGGCTTGGTGAGCTGTCAATTATTGCGCCCATGGTTTTCGTTGGATAGCCAATGCCTTTCCAACAAAGGTTTGATTGCCCGTTCTTCGTACGTTGCTAACTCAGTTAGCTGGATTTGATTGTTGACGATTTGACATGATCTCGGATTGTTTGGTTCTTCGAAGCTCGTCCTGGACTGGCTGTCATAGCAACAAGTCCGTAAGCTTAAACCTGCTCGGGAGCAGGCTTACGTAATGTAAACAGGATTAGATTGCGGCTTTATAAGCGGAGGAGATAGGGAAGTCTGTCGCAGCCATGTCTTGTCCATTTTTACGACAGCAACCTGTTGCGGAAGGTGCAAGAATAATTTGCAGAGCTTTTCGAATTAATCGCGTATTGCGGGAGAGACAGGATCCTTTAGCGCAGCACGATAGTGTAATTGTTGAGAGATATCGTTTTTCTCGTGAGGGTGTGATTTACATCATTAATTTGTTGGAACCCCACATTAAGTGTTCGACACGGAGGAGCCGGGCTTCAACAACAGCACAGACTGTGTGCATTGCCCTAGGATTCTTTGCGAGTGGCACTTTCCTTTACACTATTGGAGATGCAGAGAACTTAGTGAAAAGTGCTGTCTGTCGTGCCATTCGCAAAGTTTACCTGGCACTCAAACAGTTTTTAGGGGTTTTTGTGATATTTCCAAGCCACTTAAGACCACAGGTTGTAAAGCAGAATTTGTTTGATATTGCAGGTACATTTATAATTGTTAATGATATGCAATCATGACCATGCCAATAAGTATGACTAACAGTATGGTGTTCTTCAGGCTTCCCTAATGTGATTGGTGCCATAGACTGCACACACGTCCCCATCAAGGCCCCAATGAAGGGGATTTTGTGAACCGAAAGGGGGTTCACAGTGTAAATGTGCAGGTAATTTACCATTACAATTTATAATATTCCAGATTAGTAAGATTACATAAAAAAAAGGAATGGAATCAAAAAGTATGCAGTTGACTGACTAAAATCTCTTAGATGGTGTGTGACTATGTTCCATATCACAAATGTGGAAGCAAAATGGCCAGGATCACATTTATGCACATTATTTGAACGTGTTAAGGGAACAAAATGTCAAGCTCACAGTATTGCACACACTTATGCGGAGTCTAACAGAACTGCATTTTTCTATTATACAGGGGATTTTGACGGGATCCTGCTTGGAGACAGGGGCTATGCCTGCAGGCAGTATTTTATGACGCCCTTCCCTGACCCAAACCCTGGACCACAAACCCGTTACAATACAGCTCTAGCCAGGACAAGGGCACGCATTGGAATTACCTTTGGGCAACTAAAGGAAAGATTTCAGTGTCTGAAAAAGGGTTTGCACCTGACAGGGCCTGTGGCATAATTGTTGCATGTGCCATATTGCATAACATTGCCACCATCAGAAAGGAGAGGACCCCTGTGGTGGGGGTGCAGCCTGATGATGACCTCCAGCCAGTGCACTTGGACCAACCTAGTGGCAGAGCTGCACGGGACAGAATTGTGGAACACCATTTTTGAATGTGTAATAAATGACAAGACAAATATGCTTAGTTCCTTGAGTTTTATTTAAACAATTCTTTATAAAGAAAAGCCAGCAAGTCATCTTTTGCCTGCAATAAGAGATATTTATGTAAAGTCGGCAATACTTCTGTGTCAAATAGTGTATTAGTACTTACTCTGAAGGTCCTTTTGTAGCAACTCTATCCCTAGTGCAATTTTTCTATTTTTCAAGATGTCCAGTTCAATTTCTCCTCTTAATTTGTGTTTTTTCAGCTCAAAATAAAATTTTTTTTGCCAAAGATGTCGTTTATATAGGGAACGGATGTAAACCTGTGTCATTTTGTGTGTGTGTGTGTGGGGGGGGGGGGGTGGGGGGGGGGTGTCTAAACATGCCTCATGCAACAAAAGTTTAACGTAAAAGTACAACACTTCCCACCTCTGTATCAGTTCTTTGTGCGGTCTCTTCTGCAGGCCCTTCTGTAGGCCTTTCTCTAGGTGTGGACTCCTGCAACTCATATTGCAGACAGAAAGAATAGGTACACAAGTAAATACAAATTAGGTTAAAGTTATTTATGCACTTACAGGTTCTTCCTCCAAAGGACAGTCATCTGAGAGGGTTTCTTCACCGTCCTGTGCAATGGAAATAAAATGGATATTACAAAGTGTTGCACTTCCCTTTTGATGTAAAAGTACATAACTTACTGCATATGCTTCAGCCACCACTTGCATGGGAACAGGTAAAAGTGTTGGTGTATTATGTAAAACTGCACAAAAGAGGGGGGAAAAGTCATTACAATTAACTCCACTGTTAAAAAATGTGATAAATAACTCATGCCAACATTTTATATCAACTAAAAGTTTAGAAGTTTCCACTTTGACAAACGGTTGAAATGACTGCACCAGCCGTTTGGATTATACTTAATTTAATGCAGCAACAAATAATTTTACAGTGTACTAAGATAATTGAAAGCTCATTTAGCCTACCAGTAATGAAGGTGTTGCTGCTACTGGTCCCTGGCTTTGGGTCTGAGGAAGAGCTGCCCCCAGGGATACCCTCCACAATGGTTCGGTTTTTATTTAACCCAAGGGCCAGCTCTTCTGCTGGGGTATATTGTGGGGGTTCAGGACCACCACCTGTTTGTTTTTTTTTTCAGCCTTTTGGTGGCTCTTATAAACAGACAAACACATCATTTAACAGTATTTTAAAAAGTCACTTTTTTTCCTCTTTTTAAAAGCCAAAGACAGTATAAGATGTAAAGGCTACCATTTTGTAGAATATTCTTGTACTTCACTTTTACTTGTTCCCATGTTCTAGTGGGTCCCGTGGTGGCTCTGACATAAAAGAACAAAGTAAATATGAAATTATTAAAGTGCAAAAATACATACTGTATAAAGTGATAGAAACATCTAACATGGACAGCACTTACGCATTTAATTTGTCTGCTACTTTTTGCCAGCCCTCTCTCCTGGCTTTTGCAGACTTTGAGGTGTTCCCTGTCGTTTTAATTAAAGACTCAAATTCGGCATAACCTTCCATTAAAAGGTCTTGTTCTGCTTGAGAGAAAAACTGGGCGCGTTCTTTGGCCATGCTGAACAGCCAATAACAGCGTTGCTGATCATTGTTTCTACTATCGATACATATCCCCTTTTAAACCAACGCATGAACGCGCAATTATCTCAGATATCTCAATCCAGCGATACTAATCATAAACAACAGGTGTGTTCGAAGAACCCAATTAGCCGGATCATGATTAGCACGATGATATCATCTTGGATGAGTCATTTGATCTCGGATGTAATAAGCAACGTACGAAGAACGGGCCCCTTGCCTTGGTTACCGTGCCTTACACAGCGCAAGCGTTTGTATCTATCACCATAAGGTGTGTGCGCCATTATATCCGTTAAGTGTAGCGGATACGCTACACAAAATAAAAGTCCTCAAACCACACCCAAATACATTAAACAAAATTAAATCATATACATGTAAACACAACAATAATAATAATAATAAAGACCACAAATAACAACATTACACTCCCACCAAATCTTACCATGTGCTTAAACATGAATGATTTCTAGACATAAATATACTTAAATTCACATTCAGCATGGAAAGAGAGGAGGAGAAAAACAAACAAAAAAACATTTTGTACTTAACACCCTTTGTTGTTTTTCTTTTTTCTTTTCTTTAAACACCCTTTTAAATCACACACATTCTCCATCAGCAGTACCAGCTTTTGTATGGGCCTTTCAATTAGTGATAGTTTGCTAATACATTTGCCTTTCATGTCGAGGTTTGAGGTGCCTAGACATATTTTGGCTTTACGAACAAGTCCATCAGAGCTAACAGTAACCTCTTCTACTCTACCCAGTCTCCATTGATTTCTCAGCAAATCATCATCCTTTACTATAACAATGTCACCAATTTGAATATTTCTTTTAGGAACAAGCCATTTTCTGTACCTCAGTAGGTCTCCTACATTTTCTACATGCAACACATTTTCTGATGTGGGAAGCAACAGATTTACTGATCCCTGAAATCCAGTATCCATTAGATCTAATCTCGTTGATGGTGAATCCTTTTCCTTGATGTTTGACTTTTTCATGAAAATGTGCAATAATCATTTTAGTAACAGAATGACTCTTTGGAAAAATGGCAGGATGTTTTAAGGACTCTGGATAATCCGAATGACGAAGCCTCCCTCCCACCTTGAGCACCCCATCTTCATCTATGAACGAGTCAAGAGGATACAATTCAGAGTGAGATGAAACACTTAGTCCCTTTTTCAATCTCTTCAGTTCATCTTTATAAACACAATCTTGCAAACATTTAATGATGTGCAATTCAGCTTTTTGTTGTTCGAATACAGTACTTAGATGACTTGACTTATCTTTGTTGACTCTTCTCGTAAGTCGAGCAACAGCTCTAACAGCTCGTGACCATGAAGAAAACTTAGACAAGCGATCAATCAAGTTCACTTTGTCAGAACCCTCTGTTTTTGGAACTCGAGCACTCTTCACTTCTAGATCTTCCAAGGAAAGTTCAGAACTTGTCTCTATTGGCTTTGGTAAATCCCTCTCCCACAAAAACTTAGGGCCAGAGAACCAGTTTAATGACTGCAATTTGTGAACATTTAGGCCTCTGGAGACATGGTCAGCAGGATTTTCTTTAGAAGGAACATACCTCCATTGCTGTGGGGTCGTGCTAAGCAGTATCCTTTGTACACGATTCGCCACGAAGGTATGAAACCTACAAGCTTCATTCCTTATATACCCCATTACCACCTTTGAATCGGTTCAGAATGATTCCTCAAGATCAGCATTCTCTAGTTCTCTTTTAAGCACATTGCTTATTTCAACAGAAATTACCGCAGCCGTTAATTCTAGTCTGGGAATTGTTATGACCTTCAGAGGTGAAACTCTTGACTTTGCCATTACTAAAGCACAGTGAACATTCCCATCCTCGTTCCGGAGTCTCAAGTAGCAACACTGACCATAGCCATGAGTGCTAGCATCGGAAAAATTATGCAATTCAGCCTTGACAATCTTCCCGAAGTTGTTAGGTGCATATGTTCTTGGTACACTTATTTCTTGCAACTCAGAAAGATTCTGCTTCCACTGCTCCCACCGTAACTGAAGTTCCGTTGACAAGGAATCATCCCATCCAGTACCACGCTTGCATACTTCCTGCAGAATTCTCTTTCCATTAAGCAGAACAGGCGCTACGAATCCTAACGTATCATATACCGAAGCAACAGTAGATAATATTCCACGACGAGTAGCAGGTTGTTGCTGCAACTTGATTTTGAACTGGAAACAATCTAAATCCTTTTGCCACTGTATCCCAAGGGCTCTTTCCAATGGCAAATCAAGTGCAAAACCTTTAGCAACAGATGCAAATTCAGAGGCAGGAATACTATTCAACACAGCTCCATCATTTGACTTGACTTTGTGCAGTCATAAACCACCCGTCGCACAAAGTTTTCTTGCTTCCTCAGCAACCTTTGTAACAATCCACTACACAGCTATAGGGAGTTTACACTAATAATTGGGAACCCTCGTTCCTTTTAGATAAATCAAAAAATATGGAGGGATATAAAACACAAGACAACCCAAGCCGTATAGCCAAAATCACCAGTGTATTTACAAGACAACATATAATATCCAGCATAACATTTGCAACATTGTGAATGTGTGTGTGTGTGTGTGTGTGTGTGAGAGAAGTTGCATATGTCTCTATGTCCAGCTTGTACTATGTACAGAGTCAGATCGCTCTCACCGGCAATGATGACAAATCCATGAGCAGTATCTGTGTGTTGTCTAGCTGATTAAAGTCCTCCGGTATGAGTAATCCACAGTCCCATGAAACGGGTATACTCCACAGAAGATCGGCTGTAAAAGCTCCAAAACTCAGCCAGCAAAAACCCAGGCAATCCGATACGATCGGGTCCGTATCAGTGAATGAATGAGCGCGCTCCCGTCCACCGGTTTTGCCGGTACTATATATTTAAAAACACCCTCTCAGTTCCTGTTTGGGTGACGTGACAGCACGTGACACTCTGTCTCGCCCGAACGAATCTCGCGAGAGGGGAAATACAGCTCAATAACACAGACAGGTTAGGGAGAAATACAGAACACAGGAGAAAGCATTTAAAACAAATGACCAACTAATCACTCTTATTAGTTGATCTAATATAAATATGCTTCCCCTTATGTGGCCACGCTACACCTTAATTGCCGTCTCTGTGTCTTCCAAACTAGCTACTCCATCATCCACATAGAAATTTCTCAATATAGACTCTGAACCTAGAGGATATAAATGGCTGTTCTTGTTTGCAATATGCTTTAAAAAATATGAACCTTCATTCAAAATTCAAGAGGCTTTAGATTAATCTCTCCATTCTTCCACCAAAGGAAACGCAGGTAATCCCTGTCAGATTTACTCACGTGAAATTGGTGATACATTTTTTCCACATCACACATGAGGGAAATAGGATGTTGACGAAATCTGATCAGAATGCCATTCAAATTATTTATCATGTCGGGACCTTGAAGCAGATGATCATTCAATGAACAACCGTTATACCTTGCTGAACAATCAAATACCACTCGCAGCTTGTTTGGCTTCTTGGGATGGAAGATACCGTGATGAGGCAAATACCATGTTTCTCCTTTTTTGCTGCAGTCATTAACTTCCTCTGCATCCCCTCTTTGAATTATCTCTCTCATAAATTCCTTATACCGTTCCTTGTACATTTCATCCTTAGACAGCCTTCTCTTAAGATAGTCGAGCCTGGCTATAGCCAGTTGCTTATTACTTGGTAAAACAGGTCTTTCCTTGAAAGGTAACGGCATCTCATAATGTCCGTGCATGTTTTTATGAATACTTTCCTTCAGTTTATCAAGCAAAAGAATGTCATCTTGAGATACCTTTGACTTTAAGGACATTAATGACGAAAAGATGGTCTTGAGAACACGAATAACATCTGTTGGAGTGACAGGGGGAAGTTCCTTAGCTGCAAGGCGGTGACATAGACCGTTTTCTTTAGGCAAATCAAGACGTGGAGATGAACACCCTACAATACTCCATCCCAAATCAGTTCGCACCGCAAAGGGTTCGTCATCTCTTCCAACAATCACCTCTCGAGGAGCCATCGATCTGGGGCAATTATAACCTATCAAGAGACCGATCTCAAAATCCTTCAATGGTGGTACTTTACTCGCAATACTTGACAGATGATTCCATTTCTTTGCAATTTCACAGGTGCGGATGTGATCACGGTTTACAGGTATGTAATCTCTGGTATAAGCAGGAGGAAGGTCAATAAAATTAGCTGATTCGTATGCTCGTACTTGCAGCCCTGATACTCTCTCGCTTTGCACAATTGAACCTTTTCCAAGCATAGTAGTTAGTTTCAATCTTACTGGACTTGATTGTGCTTGAAGAGCATTACTTACTCCTTGATCAATAAAAGTGGTATCACTTTGAGAGTCCAGCAGAGCATACACCAGCCTCTCACAATCAGGATTCTGCTTTGTTGATATCCATACAGGCAAAATCATTGACGTATTTGTAGTATGCCCTTCTCCAGCTACACTCAAAGTTAGTACATTAGTAGTAAGTATACTGCACCAAATGTCAAAATTTGATTGATTGACAGGTGGGCGGGGCTTCCGGTATAGGGGGCGGGACTTCCGGTATAGGGGGCGGGACTTCCGGTGTGGGCGGGACTTCCGGTGTAGGCGGGACTTCCGGTGTAGGCGGGACTTCCTGTATAGGCGGGACTTCCTGTATAGGCGGGACTTCCTGTATAGGCGGGACTTCCTGTATAGGCGGGACTTCCTGTATAGGCGGGACTTCCTGTTTAATAAATCATGTGATTGACATTAGGTTTTGACAGTTGGTTTTTGACCTATTGTCATAATAAATCATATGATTGACAGTTGGTTTTGATGGTTTTTGACAGTTGGTTTTTGACCTATTGTCATAATAAATCATATGATTGACAGTTGGTTTTGATGGTTTTTTGACAGTTGGTTTTTGACCTATTGTCATAATAAATCATATGATTGACAGTTGGTTTTGATGGTTTTTTGACATTAGGTTTTTTGTTTTGATTAATTTGACAGTTGTTTTTTTGTTTTTGAATGCGGTATAATAAATCATGTTATTGACAGAAGGTTTTATCTTTTGAAGTCGCTGTTATCAGAAAATTCCCCTCCCACCCTGCCACATCCCAGAGCAGCGTATATATATATAAATGGGGCCAGTGTGTTCTACAGCTATCAGCAAAAAGAGAAACATGAGCTACATGAGCATGGACGGATTATCAGCTCCTGAAACCCCAGATGCGGGGTTGCGCAGCAGGACGTTCGACAGTCTGATGACCAGTCTACCTATGGCGCCGAGAAAACCTTATGGGCACGTCCGTTTGACAAGCTTTCTCCATGAACTTTCGGAATGGACTAAAGGAGAATTTATGATGAACAGCAAGCGTGTAATCGGGTACAGATTTCATAAAACAACTCAAGTTGTTATACTCTACACCACCGACAGCGCGGGCGAGTTTCACCCCGGGGAAGACGCATGTCTTGTATTTCCTAAAAAAGACTGGGCATTATTTTACAATTTTGTGTGGAAGGATCTGAAGAGCGGCGGTCAAGAACCTCTGTACGTTGGAGAGTGGGACGGGGTCACCCCGAATGTCCGGTACCGCGTGGTAGGTGACCACACTAAAAAGAACCCGGATGATTCTGTCTACATATTCTGCTGTGATGACAAGACAAAGCTCACCGAAGATCGGTCAGGGGTCGTCCTGCCTAACGAGCATAACAATCTGTATGAAATGCAATTTTTGTTCAAGTGGCAAGATCTGAGTCAGCTGGATATTATGTTTTCAATCATAAACAAGCTGTTCAAATGGTGCGAGCTGCACGACGGCTACAACAAAATTAAAGTGCAGCTGTTCCACCCTGAGAGATGTCCGCGCAGCAGTACATACGCGGGGTATTCACCCCCCATTCACTACAGACATCCGGGACCTCGACGGTCAGCCCCTCCCAGACGTCGTTTATAAACCACAGCTGAAGCGCCACAACGTCCCCGCCCCTTTACTGCATCTGACATAAAGTCAGCGGCATTCAGTAGGCCCCAAAAGGCCATGGTCGGTCATGAGATAAGCCCCCAAAATGCGTAGTGCAATGGCGCCATCTATTGGACAGGCGTGTTTTTCTCCATTTTTTACCCATCACATATATATGTGTGAGGCGAGGGGAAATGCATTATAAAAGTGAACTTTTAGACCACAGCATCTCATCATCTCTCTCCCTCATCAAAATGCAGAACGGTGAGTATTTTTTCTCTATATTTGATGCTATAATGTTATACAATGATGCTTTAAACATGCAATGTGCTATTGATGTGATTTATCAACTATAACTAACATTAGCATTGAGTTAATGATGTTTTAAACATTCATGCATGGGTACAGTGTTTTAATCATTGAGTCATCTTTGGTCTATCAGCTATAACTAAAATCGGTGTCTTAAACACAGCATGTTACTGTTACTGTTACGGGTACTCTCCGGCACCACCCGGAGTTAAAACTACATCCAGTTATGACACAATTGTATGCTCTCCGGCGACACCCGGTGTCCCGGAGTTAAAACTACATCCAGTTATGGTGTAATTGCGCCCCTAGAGCACCGGGGTGAAATAACATTTAGAAAATTAATGATTTTTTTTTCAGCATCTGTCATCAGACATGCATATAAAGCGACTCACAAATGTTTCCATTCATAACAGGATTTTTTGCCTCACAGGTTCGAATGTTGAAAGTGACGCTCACGATAGCAATGATGCATGTGAGGACTGCTCTTTTATAAATTAAAAATTAAATAATAATAAATAAATAAAAATTAATAATAAAAAATTAATAAATAATTAAAAAAAAAAAAAATTTTTTTAATTGTCTCTCTTTTTTCATTCACAGTGACCCCTCAGCTGGTTGAAGCAGACAGCGCGTCTGATGGTAAGAC
Source organism: Romanogobio albipinnatus (assembly GCA_023566225.1). Taxonomy (NCBI): domain Eukaryota; kingdom Metazoa; phylum Chordata; class Actinopteri; order Cypriniformes; family Gobionidae; genus Romanogobio; species Romanogobio albipinnatus. The sequence goes on along the minus strand of CM042247.1, from coordinate 57,950,553 downwards.
AAGACCCATCGCCGACATCATGTTTTTTTTTTCTTAACATTTATGAAAAATTTATTTATTTATTTATTTTAGATTTCATTCAGTTTATCACGCAACCCGGCTTCCCACTGACTGACACCGCTCAACAGAATAATGATGACGTGCCTGACCCCACGCCGACGCACGCTGTGGATCAAATAGTTCCTGCCGGCTCTGCTTTAGACCAGGTCGCTGGACCCAGCGGTGAACCTTTGAGAAAGAAGGGTAGAAAAACCGATCGTCCTACCTCACCGACCTGTCCTGAGAGAAAAACGTTTTGTTTTATCCCGTCAATCAGTCCTGAAAACAGTCCTGACAGGAAAACTTTCTGTCCGACGCCGCCGAGCGGTCCTGCGCCGAGTCTTGACAGCGTATTTCTTTATGGTGAGACTATCTACATTATTATTTTCATTTAAACACAAATTGAATCATACCATAACAATTTTTGTGTTATATTTCTACACAGCAGGGTCGGGCTATAGCCCCGACCACATGACTAGCTGGCATACACCTCGACGCATCACTTGGACAAGTACGAAAGCGATCCAAACTCCGTTGGAAGAAGAAGACATCGAAGTTGAAGAAGTGTCAGCAGAGCATCGCCCGGCTGACGAGCCACTCGCCGATACTAATTTAATAGAGGCATTATGTCAAGAGTTTCGCGACACCCAGGTTTATTATTCTCATCATCATAGATGGAACGTTGCAGTTAATTCAATATAGATTTATTCCATTAAACTTTTGTATTGCATGTATTGATTTTTATATTCCAGATACTCTGTAATTTTGTTGTATGCATGCATGCATGTTTTTTACATCTATCATGTATTGATTTATTCCATATACTTTTTGTGATTTTGTAATATTTCATGTTTTGGTCTGAAATCTAAAATGGATGGGTCAAAAAGCTTTTGCTCAGACGACGACGCAGAACTGTCACCGGACGAAATTGAAATGCTAAGTTGGCTTCCGGATTCTTTAGAACAGTATTTGTTTAATCTAGAATCTTCGCAATCCCCCTCTAATTTGGATCTTTTTGAATTAGCCGTAAATTCCAATATTAATTTGTACGATCACGTGCTAAGCGTAGACAACAATCATGTTGTACAATACGGTGGTGTTTTAAATAATCAACTCCCTGCATGTACCGACAGCAATCCTGACGCTGATGATACTCCACAGCCATCTACCAGCAGCAGCACGAGGCCCACATCAGGTAATATTGACGCTTTACGCGAGACTGACCCTAACAGACAGAGTCGATTAAGCCGTACGGAAATTGATACGCTGATCCGAGAAGGCGGGTTCGTTAACGGATATCACGTTTTACCACGACCACGCTTCAACAGTGTGTCGTTGAGAAGGAGCATGAATCTGAGAGAGATTAACTCTACAGATTTGGCCTCTTATCACACTTCATTACATCGCATGCTGAGCGAGATCGTCACCTTCGCTAGAGAAATCGGCCACGATGCACCCGTAATCAATATGACCATGTCGGCACCCACTCTACAAACACCCATCAGCGGTGTTCTCGCCCCCGGTAATGATTATGATGTGAATTCGCTTATGGATCAATTTGAAAGAGTTTTACAGAGCAACCAGCTGTTATTATCGGACGACGCCGTCGAGATCGACGCTACCGTAGCCATGAACAGACAAGGAGGCGGTCGACGACGTAAACTTACAGATCTGGCCGTTGATCAGGTAATCAAAAGAAAAAAGACGAATTTGTTCTGCCCCATAAATTTGTCAAATCAATTGTGCTTCTCTATTTGTCTCGCTCGCTTTCTTAACCCCCAGCTACCCGAGAGCGAGTTAGAAAAACTGGCTGCAGTCATCCAAAACAGCGTCGGCTTCTCAATTCAAGACCGAATCGCTCTTAGCGACATAGCTTCGTTTGAACGAGCGCTAGGCATTAAAATCGTTGTATTTCACAGATCGAATGCCATGGTCTTAGAAACGTACAAAAATTCTGACGAACCCCACCCCAAAACGGTGTTCCTCTATCTACATGATAATCACTATTATATGATCATGAATCTGACAGGCTTCTTAGGTTCGCCATACGTCTGTCAATTTTGTTACAAAAGTTACAGCAACCGCAGAGACCACCAATGCAAGCACGTCTGCAATGTCTGTTTTGACGCCGAATGTCACAGATACCCTAAAAGAACCATACATTGTCCCGATTGTTTGCGCTACTGTAAATCGAGCTATTGCTTCGAAATGCATAAAAAGAACCCTCCTCCCGGTCAAGAATCCCCCTCCTGTGATATTATCAAATACTGCAAACTATGCAGGTTGCGTTACTACATTAAAGAGGGTGACAAGAAAGCAAAACACATATGCCCGACGGACAAATGCGTCCACTGTCGAGAACATCTGACGGGACACGGGACGCACCAATGTTTCATACAGCCCCTAGAGCCTAAGGAGCCATGCGAGAAATATATTTTCTACGATTTTGAAACGCGTTACGAAAACGGGCGCCACGTGGCTAATTTTGTTTGCGCAATCACTTTCAAAGGGAAGAAATTTACGGCGCAGGGTACCGACTGCATCGCTAAGCTAATCAACCGCTTCAGAAAACCCCGATATATTGGCTACTGCTTCATAGCTCATTACGCCTCCAGATTCGACTCCTTTCTGATTCTCGAGTATTTTTGCAAAGCCGGGATTGCGATTGAGGTCATAATGCAAGGCTGTAAATTAATTTACATGTACGACGAATCGTTTGGCCAACGATACATCGATAGCTACTCATTTTTTCCAATGGCCCTTGCCAAAATGCCCGCGGCGTTAGACTTGACGACGACTGAAAAAGGCCACTTCCCCCATCTTTTCAACAGGGTGGAAAACGAGAACTATGTTGGACCATACCCCGACAAAAAGTTCTACAACTACGATAACATGTCGGATAAAGCCCGTGAAAAGTTTGATGCATGGTACAGCACGGTTGAGGGGGGGCAGTTTGACTTCAGGCAGGAACTGTACGCGTACGGGGTTAACGACGTCGTCTTATTACGCGAAGGCTGTATGAAATACCGTCAGGCGTTCCTAGAATGCACCGAAATTGACCCTTTTGGGTTCACCACGCTCCCCGGCTGTTCGATGGGGGTCTTCAAAACCCATTATCTCGGCAGAAACACTCTCGCTCTCACGCACAACAACGCGTACATCCATCAGAATAAGTCCTACTCAAGTGGCTCGATCGAATGGCTCGAGTATGTCAAAAAGACTCGAAACGTGGATGTTCACCACGCCGTAAACCACGGTGAAGTATCGATCGGTAAGTACTTTTTAGATGGCTTCTACCAGCAAGACGGTGTGCAGCACGGCTTAGAATACGCGGGATGCATCTTCCACGGTCACTGCTGCCGCTTTGCACCCCATGAGTCACACCCCTTGTCGGGGGTACCCTATGGGGTTCTCAGGAGACAGTTTGACGATAAGATCGAAATTCTGCAGAACGCGTACGGTTTACAAGTCGAGGTTCTTTGGGAATGTGAATGGACCAAAATGAAAAAGACCGATCCCTCTGTGATAGAATTTATGGCCGGTTATTCAGCCCCGGAGAGACTGAACCCAAGAGAAACCTTGTATGGTGGGCGCACGAACGCTTATAAACTCTATCACAAAGTGAGCGGAGATGAGAAAATAAGGTATCTCGATTTCACCAGCCTCTACCCCTTCTGCCAGGCTAGGAAAAGCTACCCGATCGAACACCCCCAAATCATTTTCAAAGATTTTGAACCGATTGAAAATTATTACGGACTCATCAAAGCGACCGTGTACCCTCCCCGCAAATTACTGCATCCGGTTCTCCCTTACAGATGTCAAGGAAAACTCATGTTTCCGTTATGCAGAACCTGCGCTCACAATCAAAACCAGACCACGAGCTGTACCCACACGGATGAGGAAAGATCACTCTCCGGGTCCTGGGTATCCATCGAGCTTTTAAAAGCCATCGAGAAGGGTTATGTGGTAGCCAAGATTGACGAGGTTTGGCATTTTCCACAACGGTCAGACACGTTGTTTGTCGAATACGTCAAAACATTTTTGCGTTTGAAACAACAAGCGTCGGGGTACCCGTCGAATGTCGTCACGGACGCTGAGAAAGAAACTTACATTCGCGAGTATTTTGAAAAAGAGGGGGTTCAACTCGACCCCGAAAAGATCAAGCACAACCCCGCGCAGAGAGCTATCTCAAAGCTATGTCTGAATTCGCTTTGGGGGCGGTTCTCTTTAAAACCAAATTTACCTCAAACGACTCTGGTGAACGACCCCGAAGATTTCACCAGAATCGTCTTCGGTAATACCGACACCTTGTCGTATTTCTCATTCGTCTCAGACAACGTGGCTCTCGTCCAGCATAAACCCAACAAAGAGGATGTTTGTAAGGCTCGCGACGTCAACGTGTTTATAGGGGCGTTCACTACGGCCCACGCCCGACTGGAATTGTACGAGTTGATGGACAGACTCAGCAGTCGTATACTTTACTCTGATACAGACTCCGTCGTGTTCGTGTCTAGGGACGGTGACTGGGAGCCGCCTCTGGGTGATTATTTGGGCGAGCTGACGAACGAAATAGACGATGGGGATTTTATCACAGAGTTTTGCTCTAGCGGCCCTAAATCGTATGGCTTTCGCACCGCTAAAGGCAAAGTATGCATGAAAGCTAAGGGGATAACGCTGAATGCTAAAAATTCCCAAGCCATCCGCCTGGATACCCTGATTGGTCTGGTTGATAGTTATGTGACGTCGTATGATAGTACCGAATACATCCTGGCTCACACGGAAAACATTGTGAGGGATAAAAAGACTCTCACATTGCACAACAAATCAGTCGTTAAAAGGTTTAAGGTGGTGTATAATAAACGCAGACTTTTGCCCGATTTCACCACGCTTCCTTATGGCTACTGATCAGATGATGCACAGAGGATCAATGGATGCTTCCGATTTTGATTTCAGACTTCAACATCCATTTAGTTGTGTTATCTCCGGGCCTTCCAATTCTGGAAAGTCTTATTTTGTGAAACTTTTGTTGGAAAAAGGTTTGAATTTAATTTCCAAGAAAATTGAAAACATTGTCTGGTTGTATGATTGTTGGCAGCCTTTGTACGACGATGTACTTAAATTGTATGACATTAAATTTGTGCAAGGAATACCAGAGAGTCTGAATGATGATGATTTGTTACCTGTCACTAAAACAAATCTTCTCATCGTGGATGATTTGATGCAGCAAGCTAGCGCCAATTTGGAGCTTCAAAGGGTTTTTACGCAGTACGTACACCACCGTAATCTCAGCGCTATTTATATTGTGCAAAATTTATTTGTACAGGGTAAATCCAGCCGAACCATCAGCTTAAACGCCAATTATATGATCCTGTTTAAAAATCCTCGGGACGTCAATCAAGTAGCGATGCTGGGACGCCAAATGTACCCCGGAAACACAAAATACTTTATGGAGTGCTACCACGATGCGGTCAACCAGCCTTTCGGCTACATAATGATAGACTATAAAGCAAAAACCCCCGAGCAGTACCGTCTCAGAACAGGATTGCTTTCCGACCGTCAAGTGGTTTACATCCCGAAAAAAAGAAGAAGAACGTGATCAAATCACCATGTCCGCCAGACTTTGTAAACATCTGCCGGTGTTAAAAATGCTACATAAAGCATCTCCTAAACAAAGGCGTCTTATTCTACAATCGGCGTCCGACGAATTCATTTTATCGTTGTGTGAAGTGGCGCTCAACATCCTCTACGGGACGATTCCGGTCAATCCACAACAGTACCGAAAACTGAGAAAGAGAAAAGCCGAAATTAAATTTGTAGCCAATAAAAAAATCGGCATAGCGGCAAAGAAACGAGTCTTCAACCAGAAGGGTGGATTCCTTTTACCGCTCCTGAGCGTCGCCGTACCCTTTCTTTCGAGCTTAATAGCAAACAGATAGGATGGAGTACGCCGAGAAGATGTATTTAGTCCCGCAACATCAACTGGATAAGGTGAGAACCGAAAATGTTCGCGAGAATATTCGACAGAGCGTGGAAAACGATTTGGACGGCGCCATGAGAAATATCTTACTCCGCACTGATTTGAACCCGTACGAAAAAGCAAAACTTTACACAAATACCCTGAGCAGGTTTTTGACCATCGTTAAACAAAGCGATCGGGAGATCGGAGTTTTAACGCAGTCGTTGCCCGATCCCGCGCCTAAAGATGAAGTACCGACCGCGGCTAGCGTCGAAGATGACAACGGTGCTGAGGAGCATGTGGTGGATGAAGTTCTGAAGAATGTACCTTCGAGAAGTGTGAAAAACAGCAGATACATATTAGACAAGATGTCTAAAGCTAAAGGACTAAGCGCGTGGAACGAATCGGGGGAGTTTGTGTTCAGGGGTAAAGCCGTACAAGGCTCACACATGGTCGATTTGTTAAAAAATGTCACGGCACCGCAAATGGTTCGGGATAACCGGAGACCTGTAGGATGGTCAGAGTTTCTACACGCCTTTGCCGAATTAAACATCCCTTTTTCTACAGTGCCGAATCAACAGGTCAGGAGCACCATTAAATCTCTAAAGAGTAAACCCGACACCCCCAGCCCACCCCGTGTCAGACCTTCCAAAAGGGCACGAAGACAATCACGCTCGGTGTTTCCAGAGTCCGAAGACTCTGTGTTTAAATCCCCGACTATCGATCGAAGACAATGGTTGGAATTTTAACGAATCCTTTCATTTTGTATGTACATTAATATGTATCTTATGATTAAATAAAAGACGATTAAAAATATAATGGTTTCAAGATTTTTATTTATATGTCAGACATGTCTGCACGCAGTGAACGCAGGACAACATTGTATCAATACAAACATACGGTCTTAATCTCTTCACAAATAGGGACACCATTTTATCATTTTTAATATAATCATCGGTGTATAGTTTCATCACATGATCATAGCCGTATCCTCTAGCTAGATGATATAGAAAAAACAGACAGTGCTGACCGCAGGTGTCCGATGAATAATCCTGGACTCGTCTGCCGGAATATAATACGTCGGCATCGTTGGCTGCTAGAAAGTCATTGATGCTGGTTGGAAAGCGATGGCTGGTGGGGGGGTTGCCGAAGCTGTCGAAAAAACACGCGCCCCCGTCTTGGGTTAAATAAACGGCGACCCAGTGCTCCCCCGGCATGCTAGCAGGGTCGGTGTTCACGATACAGGCCGACGGTAAGATCCTTATGGGTTTTTCGGGTAGTTGATCGCTCGGTAGAACGCCGAGAAAATGAGTCCTGCAGGTAATTTTATCCATGATGGCGGTGAGTTGCAGCGTGTTCATCTCAATAGTAGTCTATGAGTACCTGTCGGCGGTTAGACAATTCAATGATGCTGTCAAATACCGCGTAAACAATTAAATTAATGGTATTCGGCAGCGGTTTTCTGAAACGAGCTTCGACTCTGATATTCCCGGACTTGATGAGGGAAATGTGCTGACCGCACTCTTCGTCGGGCGTGAGGTTAAATGCGTAAAGCGTGTATCCGTTCAGGAAATCATTCCTGCCGAAACAGAGCGGTTGGTCTTTAAGATGTCTCCCGGTCGTCATCACCAACTGATAATATTCGCGTACTGCCAAACCAGCTTCGAAATTGGGCTGTAGAGGCTTGGCCGGGTACTGTTGTCCGTCAACGTAGACGGCTAAGAATTCAAGGTCGTAGTGTTTGAACGCGAATGGATTTTTTGCGTAGGAACCGGTGAATGCGTCGTTGTCGACCATGGCAATGACGATAGACTTTGGCAGTGTTCCTAAAAACAGATTTTCCTGATTCGAAACACGAGAGCCGGCCGGTATGGAGAACGATTTTAGACTGACCCTATCGACAGGGTACTTGGCCGTTGTCGAGAGCAACGTCTGGGCGTGAGCCAGTCTCACCGGCGGTGATACAGTAACTTTCTTGACAAATAGGGATGCGGCCACTATATTTAATTTGTAAGCCACATCGTCGGCCCTCATCAGACAGAATTCATCTTTTGCTTGAATTAGGCGTATCTTGATATCCACCCCATTTATCATAAGTTTCTCTTGGAAGAATATATCGCTGTGTATGGGGGCTAGTAGTTCCACCTCCTTGCTTTCGCTGGTGTAGCCTGATCTCTTTGTCAACCCCGCGTTATGGCCTGCCGGGTCTTGAACGTCCATATGACCCGCCGTGTCTTTATGGAACAATCCGCCGCTGAAGACAGATTCCAACGTATCTTTACCGTAGTTGATCAGACTCTCGATGATACAGCGATAAGGGTAAGTGCTCGAACTCTGAGATATCAGACGATCGCCAAGGGTCACGTCGACTTGTGAAAACATAGTGGCTCCGGGGTAGTTGATTAGACCCACCTTGGCAGGGTGTGCAATCTCTTCCCCGTTAGGTTTCGTGATTTTCACCCGCAGGTAGAGCATCGTGTTATTGAGATCCACATAATCATCGCCGTTGCCTGCAATAAAAAATTCCAATGGTGCAGAGCCCGATATGGCCGATAACGGTGCTACTTCTAAATAGCCATTTTTCTCAATAACTGTCTGTGTCAGCGGGACCGAAAATAAGTCCAGCTCAGACTTGATGCATTCACCCGACATGCGATGGAGTAGTGCCATGTTAGAATATGGATTTTGCGGCTCTCTTGATCGATGCGTTTCGACTAACAGACCTCTTACGCTTTCTGCGTACGAGTGAGCGCTTGTTTGATCCGCGCACTGTTTTCTTCTTCTTCTTCTGTACCACCCGTTGGCCACGCCTCCTCACACCCGGCGGCTTAGACATTCTCTTACGAGCCATGACCATGAGACCGGATCCGTCTTGAGCTTTATCGTTATGCGAACGCGTCAATACGTTTGAGACGACGTCGGATACTATATTTTTAGCAGCCGATTTTAGGTGAGGTTTCGCGATGCTAAATCCTCTTTTTAACAACGGTACGGCCATCCTGAACAGACCTCTGAATAGGCCTCCTAACCCCGCACCGTACATAACTCCCGATCCCGAATACCCCGGCAAACCGGAACCGGCCTGATTTTGGTAATAGCTCACATAGTCCGCGGTATTGGACTCTCCGGGTCTATAATAAACCATTTTTTAAAGAATAGAAATATTTTTTGGTTTAAAGTGTAGTTTTACGATGACTTTCCCGTAAGAAAATGGTACTTCGTGGTTTTGATCGTCCTTCAACTCTATGACGATGCTGCTGATGTGATCCTTGTTGATCGATGCGTAATGGGGGTTGTCGTATCTAGCAATGACCGCGTCGTTGCCTTTACCCGTTATATGTACACATCTCAAGAGGGGCACGTGCGAATCACCGACCGCTTGATATTGGATGATGTCCGTGTAAACGTACATTGTATAGAACCCAGCATTGATGTCGGATTGATGAGGAGCGTATGTGATGACGTCCGTAGTAAAATCGGGTTCTTTATGATCGTTTAAACCTCCGAGAGGTTTTTTAGTCATTCCTAAAATAGTGGCTAGTCTTCCTCGGAAACTCACTGAAATGTTTGGTTTCGCGACCAGAAAGACTTTGTTTTTTAATTCGTCGTGATTCAATACGGCCGCTGGTGTGATGAGTTGATTTATAGCCCGGAGGATCGCGCGAATGTTTGCGTAGTAACCCCCGCTTATGTGTAATTTCGTAATGATAGAAAAAACAATATTTGAGGGATTGCTATCCGGGGGTTCCGGGGTCGTATGTAGGATGAAATGACCATCTTCGTCATTAAAGTTGTACCAACTTCTAGGATATTCGATTTCGGCGAGTCCGACTTCCCATTGTCCTTTCAAGTCTATAGCTTTAGCCAACCTGGTTGTATAGCTGGCTATACGATTTTCAGGATAAACCGACGACGACGCATTGCATGGCAACGTGACGTAGAACCCGTGATCCTCCATGATGCTCCTTCGCTCGTATGGTCTCATCCGTTAACGACTGTGCGTTTTAAGGAGATTGCAAGTCCAGCAGAGTTTTTTTATCTATATAACTATTAAATTTTGAAGGCCATCCTAGCCATTTCACTAGAACAAGCGTAGATTTCCCCTGTTTTTTCTGACCTAAAATCTTTTCCACCTTAAAAGATTTGTTTTTACTCACAATTATTTTTTGCAACTCTTCTTCATAAAAAACCCCATCTATGACATCGCCATCATAATCCTTGAGTCTGTAGACCGGGGGGTGACGCGGAATACATGAGGATACTGTGAAAAATTCTTCCGTGTAGTTCTGCTCATAACCTTTGGCGAACGGTCCTCTCACTTTAGAAATCCTGACAACGTCGCCGACTTTGAAATTAAATACGGTCTTCTTCTTCTTCTTTATATCGCCGTACAAATTTTCAAACACTTGACCCTCATTTGCTTTGTCGACGTCCACGGGTCTCATTCTGATACTTCGGTGATAACTGCTGTTGTATCCTTGAATAATGTCTTGTAAAACATCAATGTATCGGCGGGAATTTGTAGCCGTTAAAAATCTCCACATGCGGCTTTTTAATGTTCTATTAAATCGTTCTACGACGCTGGCTTTCAAATCGGTAGCGGTGGCGAAGTGGTTGATGTCGTGCTTTTTCATCACATCTTGAAAATGTTTGTTAAAAAATTCCTTTCCCTTATCCGTCTGCAATTTCTGAGGTACACGACCCTCTTCGAGTATAGACTGGAACGCTTTAGTGACCTCAATGCCACTCTTATTCTTCAAAACTCTGACCCATGAGAACTTGCTAAATACATCTATGCATGTCAGTAGGTATTTATGACCGTCATTATCCTTGGCGTAGGCAGTCATGTCGACAAGATCAGCCTGGAACTGTGTATCGATCCCATACACAACCACTCTATTTCGTTTGTATTTTATAGGTGCTGTTTTGTGTAATGTGTAAGCATCCTCACCCGCCAACCAATCTGAAACCTCTTTATCGCTTAGACGGACGCCGGTATCTTTTAAGACGGCGTCTTTTAATCGTTTTTTACCCCCTAGAGAGCCGGGGTTGGACGGTGTATAATAAGCCTTTTTCATGAGCTCCGACATGCTGTCGTTTCAACCGCCGCAAAAGAATAACGCGTACAAGTATTTTGAATCAATCTTTTATTTAAAAAAATCCGTTACAGGATACATGCAAGATCTAAGTAAAAATGGAAATAATACAGGTAGAGTAAAAAAAAAAAAATGGATATAACGACATTACAGGATACACAGTAAGTACAAAAAGGATATAATGATGTTAATATAACACAATCTAACTAAAAATGGATATAATAAGTAGCAGTAAGTAAAAAACAAAATGGAAAATAACATTACAGGATACATAGTAGCTAAAATGGATATAATACAACATTACAGGATAGACAGTGGCTAAAATGGATATAATACAACAGAGTAAGCTAAAAAATGGTTAGTAAAAAAATAATAATGTAGTAAATGGTTAGTGATAATGACATTACTGACTGTCTAACCAGAAAAGAAAGTCGCGACAGGCCTTCATGTTTTTGTCTAGGATGAAATCGATATACATTTCGGTAATTTTGGCAGAGTCGTCATCATCACCCTTTTTCTTTATCAACTCGGTACATACATCTGCCACGTAGGTACAAGTACACAACACGTCTGAGATTGTGATCTCAGCGCGTGATTCACACATCATTTCTAGAATAGCTTCTATCATTACATCGGGTGGATCGAGACCATCAACACATTTTTCAATCAAATCGTCCCATGCATTAGCCATCCCTCTCATTATCGGCATATTCTTCTTGAGATTTGCCTGACGCGTAGTGTCATGACCAACTGGGATATCAGGGTGGGCAGCGTCCGCAATAATCTTATCCAGTAGCTCGGTCATCTGATGTTTGAAATGGTCTTTAAACACGAGTTCCAAACAGCTCCTTAGACTACAGACTACACCCATTGCGGAGGGGGCTTGGTCACTCTCCATTCACAATTGAGAGACCTTGCCAGAGATCAACGACGTCGTAGACTATTTCCTTGCAGGGTTTGTCCAGAAGTTTCAACCTGATTTCTTCTAGCTTGGCAATGATGAATGGTTCGTCTTTTAATTCGTGCAGAATACCCCCGACTGTCCCTTGAATACGCTGGGGGTGAGATTTTAGCCCGCAGCGGTTTAGGAGAATGCCGATGATGGAATGGAAAAAGGGCTTAAACAGCTTGCCTGACAGCTCGTCAAAGTGTGTGTCGAAGTAGAAGTTGGGAGGGTCAAACAGGCAGGAATGTTGCAGCTGGCTGGGGTGGTCAATCGCACACCCCTCGCAGTCGGCCTTCAGCTTATCACCGATGAGATGTTCCAGCAGCACCACGGTTGCTGCTTTTACGATTTTGAATCCGACGTCGCTGAAACATCCGTCTGTAGCGTCGTGACCGGCTTTAGCACTGGGGAGGTAAGTCAGGTTGTGTGATCCGAGGTCCGAGCCTAATTTGTCCAGCCAGTCTTTGGAGCGTTTGATAGTTTTAGCAGGACCGTGGCCGCAGTCGCATTCGATTAACGGGTCCCAGTCGATTTGGAGGGGCGATTGCCAGTCTTTGTGAAGGTCCGATGATCCAAGGGGGTAAGTCAGACAATAGTCGCTCGCGTTGTCGTCAGGAGGGTCGAGAATGCTGCCGAAAGAGATGCCGCAGCTGCACACATGAGCGGGTTCTGAAGCGCCGTCTTCAGCCATGGTTTATAAATGTTGCTTGAGAGGGTTTGGCCGCTGACTTTATGTCAGATGCAGTAAAGGGGCGGGGACGTTGTGGCGCTTCAGCTGTGGTTTATAAACGACGTCTGGGAGGGGCTGACCGTCGAGGTCCCGGATGTCTGTAGTGAATGGGGGGTGAATACCCCGCGTATGTACTGCTGCGCGGACATCTCTCAGGGTGGAACAGCTGCACTTTAATTTTGTTGTAGCCGTCGTGCAGCTCGCACCATTTGAACAGCTTGTTTATGATTGAAAACATAATATCCAGCTGACTCAGATCTTGCCACTTGAACAAAAATTGCATTTCATACAGATTGTTATGCTCGTTAGGCAGGACGACCCCTGACCGATCTTCGTGAGCTTTGTCTTGTCATCACAGCAGAATATGTAGACAGAATCATCCGGGTTCTTTTTAGTGTGGTCACCTACCACGCGGTACCGGACATTCGGGGTGACCCCGTCCCACTCTCCAACGTACAGAGGTTCTTGACCGCCGCTCTTCAGATCCTTCCACACAAAATTGTAAAATAATGCCCAGTCTTTTTTAGGAAATACAAGACATGCGTCTTCCCCGGGGTGAAACTCGCCCGCGCTGTCGGTGGTGTAGAGTATAACAACTTGAGTTGTTTTATGAAATCTGTACCCGATTACACGCTTGCTGTTCATCATAAATTCTCCTTTAGTCCATTCCGAAAGTTCATGGAGAAAGCTTGTCAAACGGACGTGCCCATAAGGTTTTCTCGGCGCCATAGGTAGACTGGTCATCAGACTGTCGAACGTCCTGCTGCGCAACCCCGCATCTGGGGTTTCAGGAGCTGATAATCCGTCCATGCTCATGTAGCTCATGTTTCTCTTTTTGCTGATAGCTGTAGAACACACTGGCCCCATTTATATATATATACGCTGCTCTGGGATGTGGCAGGGTGGGAGGGGAATTTTCTGATAACAGCGACTTCAAAAGATAAAACCTTCTGTCAATAACATGATTTATTATACCGCATTCAAAAACAAAAAACCAACTGTCAAATTAATCAAAACAAAAAACCTAATGTCAAAAAACCATCAAAACCAACTGTCAATCATATGATTTATTATGACAATAGGTCAAAAACCAACTGTCAAAACCTAATGTCAATCACATGATTTATTAAACAGGAAGTCCCGCCTATACAGGAAGTCCCGCCTACACCGGAAGTCCCGCCTATACAGGAAGTCCCGCCTATACAGGAAGTCCCGCCTACACCGGAAGTCCCGCCTACACCGGAAGTCCCGCCCCCTATACCGGAAGTCCCGCCCCCTATGCCGGAAGCCCCGCCCACCTGTCAATCAATCAAATTTTGACATTTGGTGCAGTATACTTACTACTTACATTTGCGCTACCATTAAAAACACCTTGGGAATAATCCGTTGAAGGGTCTGACTTCACTCTTCTAATAAAGCTGCTATCATGCAGACATGTAGGATGTTTTCTTTTACAAGTATCACATACAAGATAACGATAACGATGCTCACTTGCAATATGTCCTGATTTTAGGCATCCATAACAAAGTCTCTGCTCCTGGACAAACCTCCGCCGTTCTTCCGATGGTTTACTACAGAATTCAAAACAGTTATTGAGTTGATGATTACTTTGTTGACATAAAAGACAAGGAGCTCTCATCACTGGCTTCACTGATTTCGGGCTTTCACATTTTGTCTGGGTGTTAAAAACTTGAACCTTGTTCTTTTTGGTTTCTCTCAAAGTGAACTTGTCAATGCCGGGTCCTAAAGTGTGGAGAGCTTGAAAAGAAGTCACTGGATTGCAAGCAATATCTGCCTCTGCTGACACAAACGCACAGAATTTCTTAAAGTCTGGAAACTCTTGATTTCGACTGAGGGCTTGTGTAACTTGTCGGTTCCATCGACTGGCTGCCCAGTCAGGCAATTTCTGAATGAGTTTTTGATTCTCTTGATTATCATTCACAATCTGAAGACCCTTAACATGAGGCATAACATTTTCACATGCACTGAGGAAGTCAGAAAAGCTTCGAAGACCTGTTGCATCCTTTGAGTGAATTTTAGGCCAATTAGCCAATCTCTCTCTAAAGGCCTTTTGAATGGCAAACGGTTGACCATAACGACAGTTCAATTTATCGCAGGCATCAGAATAAGCTTCATCATCAGTTCTAAAAAAGATACCCTCCAAAGCATTACTGACCGTACTCACGTACTTCTTAAGATAGAACAGCTTTTCAGCAGACGAGATGCATTTTCTTTCAATAAGTGCAATGAATGAAGATTTCCACTCAATACATCGAATAGGATCTCCTGTAAAAACTGAATGTTCACGCACTGGCAATCGACTCATAGCTAGACTGTCTTGAATGACTGAAGCTTAGATGGGCATTCCTGATACTGATCGATGAGTTTTAAACGTTTAAATCTGCTTGAGTCAAGTTCTGAGACGCACCTTGCCTCTTTTTAAGATTTACTTGAGGGGTTTCGTACTCCTCTTTGACCAGTGTGCGAAATACCCGTCAATATTCGGGGGGGTCCCCATCTCCCGTTTGTTGCACAATACCGATCTAAATTTTCTCAATATGTATAGGCCTATAATAACATTACAATATTTCATGGATGCAAGCCAAGACAATCAGTCTATAGCCTACATCAGTGTTTCTCAACCTTTTTTCAGTCATGGCACCTTTGAAAATGTTCCCCATTTTGTGGCACCCCCAGATTGTTCACGGTTCGGTTTGTATCATCACGGTTTTAGGTTCACGGTTTCGGTACGGTTCAGTATTTGCTATGTTCAGGGAAAAAGGACTACTGTCAAATAAAAATAAAGAAAATAATAAGAACAAATAATTTAAATACAAGCAGCAGCACAGATAAATACTATTGAGCAAAGATACTATTAAAATAAACTATGCTTTTCAGGTTTTTCAGGTAGGGCCTACGTCTAACATTAGTTTTCAGGTACAGAAATGTATCAAATGTAAAATAACATTGCATATTTGACTGTATAAATTAAAGATTAATCCTATTAAACTTACAAAAGCTATTCAATCAAGAGCAGTGAGTGATGTCCTTGTCTTTTGTTGTTTGACTTTAGAGTAAAGCAGTAAAGGCTACTGCCCCTTTAAGACCTAATGCTCGGATATGCCTCGTCTTTCTCGACTGTATAAAGTTTACTTAAGGCATATACAGACTATGTCTGCTAGGATACTCATCAAGATGGACATGTTGACATACTTTTTGTGTGAGTTTGTCCGTTCAAGAGCAAGACTTGAAAGAGAACTCAATATTTGCGCGCTGTGAGACGTGTGTGCGCTTTCGGATGAGTGCACAGAGACAAGCGCGTGCGACTTCTCATTCGCGTTTTCTGGCACTACACCCGGGAGATGTCGGCAAAAATGACTGGTCATATTCGAACATACGGCAGCACTCGCATGTATTGAACAAAATTAACAAATTGAGAATGATTTGAAATTATTTGCACCCCGGTTGGGAAACACTGGCCTACATGACAACACGCACACACTTAACAATTTTTGATAATCCGATATGCTATATTCGTAAAGCATAAAGACCGTGGCAAGCGGCATAAATGCGTTTACACAGGAATTAAAATCGCGGGAAATCCACTGACCTTGTGTGGGCCTGGCTGTCCCTGTGTTAGTATATCTTCTTTCGTAGCCTCTTTGCTTCAGAGCTAGTAACATCACCGTTGATCCATTCTTCAGCGAGGTGTAAACCTGGTCCCTTTTCTGAGAGTAGTAACGTTTTTGCTTTTCTGCACACTAAACACCCCAATTTTCCTGCCTTAATGTCAAGCCAAGGGTTACGGTCTTTCCATTCGCCCACTTGCTTCGTTGTCCAATCAACCGGCCAGTCACTTGTGCTAGCAACAGTTGCAACTGCTGCTACAACGGAGCACTCGGCCTCAACTATTCGTTGCTTTTCTGGGCACTGACTGGTTGGATGAGGATCCTCTGTTCTGGTAGTGAGTAGGCCCACTGTGCCAGTTGCACCAGCATCGTCTTTCGGTGCCTCTTCATCTCTAAGTGCCACCTTTTTGGATGTAAACCCAAAGTGTGTGAGTGATACGCTCTATTTTAGTTTTCGCTTGCTAGCCATTTTTAGTTTTGACTTCGTTCTCAACGGTTTTTTTCTGTTTGGCGCGCATGGCCCCCGTATTTCGCAAACTGTCTTTGACCCTGCCACAGTCTGAAAATGAACCCAGGGTTTCTTTAACGATCTTTTTATCATAGACGTCTAATTTGGCTTGTGCAGCTTTCAAGTCTTTTTGTGCTTGTATTCACTGTAATTCTTTTAATTCAGCATCAATGGCCCTTTTATGCTGCTCTTCCAGCTGCCGTATCCTTTCCTTATGCTTTGCTTCTTCTAACAAAGAATCATGAACAGCTTGCTTAGATGCCAAATCAGCAGCAGCATCTACTCGTTTAGCTGATAAACTTGAAACAACGGAGCATTGGCTGGAAAATTTACTAGACACTTGATTGACACGTGAAACAGTTGATCCAAAAATTGAGCGTGCATATTGATGATCTAGCAACGTTCGAAGACACCCTTTTTCCTTATCAGCATCAAAATCTCCATCTAGCACTGATATCCTTTCATGAATAATTTTAACAATATCAGCAGTAACTGCTTCACATGCATCAATTTTCCGACGCATTTCAGTAATGGGGGATACCCACTAATTTCTAATTTCATCATAAACATTCAGAACCTTATTTTTTACTGCCTCCAAATCATCAATTAACAAAGCCAACTGTGTCACTGTAACATCAGTTTTAAGTCATTCACGAGTGCTACTGGCTTCAATTTTCCACTTATCATACAAAAGAGCAATCTTTTTCTCTTTTTTTCTGCAATTCTTCTTGTTAGTATTTGTACATTTTCTCAGTAGGTACAGGAGCGCGTTTTGAACGACGAAAACTTTCACTTTGAGTTTCAACACAATCATCATTTGGCTCATTTACATCACCTGCATCTGACTTCGACATTTTCCCTTTGTATTTACATTTCAAAAGAACAAAATAATATAGCAATATTCACATCTAATATGCAACAAGTTAATGTTAACGAGATGTAAATTCAACACTTAATTTCTCATTCATTGAAATATGAACTCTTAAAATGTGAAATTGATCAATATTCAGTCCATTGGTAAAGAGAGTATGCCACAATGTCCATCACAAGTATAAAGCCTTTCAGAATAAATCTGATCAACACAGTTCAATCGTACTCACTGCGATCCACACAAACAAACGGGCACTTTCCCTTTTCTTTATTCAGTCCATCCGATCCGTTTGACTTCCGCACATTGAGCTAAGCCGTTTAGTCGAGCCTCGATCAGTCCTCAGTCCGTGATGCGCACGCTGGTTTCACCGCAAACGATATCAAAGTCAAAGGAATGATGCACCTCCTTCCACGAACGAATGATCCTATGGAGCCGTCAACCAGATCGACGAGGGTCACCAGATTAGTGGGCAAGCTCTTACTGTAGCATCCTGGCTAATAAACTGGGCGACTCTTTCCACTGATGATTAATTTGTTTATTGTTCAGATTCGGTAGCCACAACAATGCACATGAATCACCGTAAGAGCTAGAGAAAAAAATATATATAAACATTGAAAGATTCAAACAAGATGAGAAATAGGCCAAACAAACCAACAAAATAAACAATCTCATAACAAAACCACATACAGAAAAAGGTGTGACTTGATAGTTACCTTGTTCCCCTTTACACCAGGATCTAAGCTTAAGTTTGTAGAATCCGTAAGACCTTGCCTTGGTTACCGTGCCTTACACAGCGCAAGTGTTTGTATCTATCACCATAAGGTGTGTGCGCCATTTTATCCGTTAAGTGTAGCAGATATGCTACCAAAATAAAAGTCTTTAAACCACACCCAAATACATTAAACAAAATTAAATCATATACATGTAAACATACAACAATAATAATAATAATAATAATAATAATAATAAAGACCACAAATAACAAACCAGGGTTCATTACACAGGTTAAGAGGTTAAAGCGCCTTCAGAGGACGGGTTAAATTTGTTGGTGAAACAACAGTTGTGGGAACTTGTAGAGCACTTTAAAATTGGTAACGTGGATAAACAAATAAAGAAAAACGAACTTCGTTCCATTGTGAGAAATTGGCTAAGTGAAAATAATCTGTTAACAATTTCCGCACAGAGAAAGCATGAGGGTGTAAAAAGTTTGCTAGATATTTTTTCCGGGCTGTCTTTTGAGCAAAGAGGAGAGATTTTGCAAATGCAACAAATTCACGATAGAGAGTTGGTAAAGGAAACCAAAAGTATGAGTTTGAGATTGAAAAATTAAAAGCCGATAACTTGCTCAAACAACATGAAATTGAATTTGCACATGAGAAACTAGAGGCTGAGAAATCAGCACGAGAGTTTGAGTTGCAGGCGGGGCGTCTAAAATTGGTCAAGGAGCATGACCCTGATGTTTCTCTTTATTCGAGACCATAGCTGAGGAAGGGAAATGGCCAAATGCTGTTCGAGTTGTAATGCTTCAAACTGTGATTACAGGCAAAGCACAGGAGGCATATGCAGCGCTTACCATGGAGGACAGAAAAGATTATGACAAGGTAAAAGTGTCTATCCTAAAAGCTTATTCCTAAGGTTCCTGAGGCATACCACCAACGTTTCAATATCAGGCGCTAGAACGGTTTCACCAAACATAAAAGGCGCTGTTACGTGCTTACTGTGTGGAGTTGAATCGTGACTAGGAAGGAAGGGTTACCGAGGTTGTTGCTTGCAGCTAGAAAAGTACAGCAGGAGAGTTTGGGTTTCAGCCCAAATTATCTAGTTTTTGGTCACAGTGTAAGTGGTCCACTTTCTGTTTTGTGGGATGGATTAGATGAAGAGGATCCTCCAAAAAATTTGTTAGAATATGTGAATGGATTCCATACACATTTATTTTTGGCGGGAATAGGTGCTCAGAGGAATCTTATTGGAGCTCAGAGTAAAATGAAGAAGCACTTTGATTAACATGCAGAATGTTGTGAGTTTACACCAGGTGATCAGGTGTTGGTTATGTTTCCTTCGCCTGGATCTCCTTTTTGTGCATGATTTACTGGTCCATACACTTCTTCATAAAATGACTGACCAAAATTATCAGAGGAAACCAGATCTGAGAAAAGCTAAACAGTGTTTTCATGTAAATTTACTTAAGCCCTTACCACTCTCGTAAGTCTGAAATTCAACTGGTTAAACCAGTTGCCTCTGTTGCCATTGTTTCTCTTGATGATTCTCAACCATTTTCTGTAGAAGGAGGGGAAGATGTGATTGTCCCTAAAGACTGTGTTTTGCTTCCACGATTAAAGAATTCAGAGACTCTTCAGAATCTGGAGGTTCTGTTTACACATTTGTCAGAGGTACAGAGGTCAGAATTTGTTTGCAGATGTGCCAACCTGTATGCACCTGATCCAGCATGATGTGGATGTGGGAGATGCGCGTCCTATTCGCCCCAGCGTTTCTACAGAGTTCCTGTCAGTAAGCGGAAAGTGCTGGACTCTGAAGTTCAGTAAATGCTTGAGAATGAAATTGCTGTTCCTTCATGTTCCAGTTGGGCTTCACCATGTCTGCTGGTGAAGAAGTCAGATTCTACTAATAGTTTTTGTACTACTGATTACTGTAAGTTAAACGCTATTACTAAACCTGACGCTTTTCCACTTCCTCGAATGGAGGATTGTGTGGATCAGGTGGGTAGTGTGAATTTCGTAAGCAAACTGGACCTTTTGAAGGGATACTGGCAAGTGCCTTTAACTCCTAGAGCTGGAGAAGTAACTTTGTTCATTATACCATTAGGGTTATATTCGTACTCTGTTATGAGCTTCGGTTTGCGAAATGCACCCGCAACCTTTTAGAGATTGATGAATAAGTGACATTTGGTCTGGAAGGTTGTGCTGTGTATTTGGATGATGTTATCATTTTCAGTGACACATGGGAACAACTGATCATAACCCTCTTACGTTTTTGCACTCCTTACAGTCTCCAAGTCAGCGGTTAATCCAGGTCAGCTGGATTCTCTTTTTACAGCCTTACTGTTTAACTGTAAAACATCAAGGGTTCGGATAACGTAGTGGCGGATGCGTTATCTCGTGTTCCTGATGAGAGGGAGTAGTGTGCTGTTGTGTTCGATCAGTTGTTCCTGTTTTTTTTTTTCTGTGCTCTTTTTGCTGCCTTAAATCTGCTTTCAGGATCCGGATTGCTGGGGGTAACGTGAGTAGAGTGGGAGAATGGAAATAACTGAGGAAAAACACTATTATAATGGAATCGGATGTTATATTTAAAAGAGAAAAAAGGGAAGTATGATTTTTTGTTTATAATTTCACTTATTGGTTGAGGTGTTTTGAGGATTCTTATCTGGTGATGGCGGATCTTTTAAACGGGTGTGTGTGACAGTTCCGTGAGTTTGCGAGTTACAGGTGATTGGCTGATGGAGGGCGTGGTTTCTGAACCTAAACCTAATCAGGTCACTTTAAGAGGGACTGGATGAGAGAGTGAGCAGGGAGCGATTTGGGCCTGGCAGCGAGCGCGGGCGTGGCAAGCTGGAGTGAGTACGAGCTTGGAGAGAGAGCTGTTGTTCGCCCTGGCGTGTGGGTTATTGTTTCCTGTTCGTTCATCATGAGAGTGTCTGATATCTGACGTTATGTGGGAATTGGAGGGAGACCACACTGGAGGGAGTTCCCGTTGATTCATTTTCCCTGTGTTGATCCGGACTTCCCATTGGTAATGTTTGGTTGGACTGATTACATTTGCGTTTGCCACTTATACTCACATGCTTACATTACACACTGACTAACATTTACACTGAGTACTTTTTTTTATTTTATTTTATTACTTTAATTAAAAGAAATCGTATTATTTATACAGCAATTGTGTTGCGTCTCCCTTTGTTTGTTGCGATTTAAGAACGTAAATCGTAACACCTTGGATTCCTCCATTTTTACTCCTTGGTGACTTGGTGTAAATGGTGTGAAATTCACACTTCTCTGTCTTGACATACAGTTGGTTTACTAATAGATGAGAGAGGACTGTCTTGACATGGTTGATATGTTCATCCTCAGACCTTAAGTAAATCAAAATATCGTCCATGTAGGCCATTACATACTGGTTAAGAAGGTCTCGGAAGATCTCATTAATGATCAACAATGATTCTCACAGAAATTGGACCAATTGGTCAGCTCACTATGATGCCAAGAGATGGTGGGGTTATAGATGGATAGCCAGGGAAATGCGAGGATCAATTCATGTTTAGGGGAGTCAATGACATATAGGGAGATCAAATCTTGATCAAAAAACAAACCCACTTGGAGCGTTAATGGTTTGGTTTGATGGGTAATCCCCTGTCCAATTGTGGTATCATCTACAGCTTTGATCTTAATAGGAGGGTTGCATGGTTGGGGATAAGATCCTTATGGAAGAGATTCAAAGCTGCTTCAGAATCGATCATCGCTGTTAATGAAATAGAGGTATCTTCAGTCTTTAGTCTAATAGGGAGTTTGAATGACTTGTTACTTAGAAGTGAGAAGTGTTCAATATTTACCCAAGAGGTTGTTTGGGTCTTGTGTGGGCACCCCTGACTGCGGTTGCTGGCTTCACCGCAGTAAAAGCATAGTCAGAGTTGTAGCCGCCTCATTCTTTCCTCCTCAGAAAGTTTAGAGAGACCCAATTGCATCGGTTCGTCAATGGGTTTGGTGGTTGATGTTGTCATCGGTTGCAAAACAGCAGGTGGAAAGTATTGAGATCCTCTCACATTTCTTCGTTTCAGGGCTTGTCTTATCAGATTATCAATTTGTATGGTGAGAGACTACTGATAACTGATGCACTGTGGTTTTTCATAATTGTCAAGTCTTTTTAATTCTCACCAACCTGTTTGAAGTCAGTTGCAAAACTGCTACTTCCTTTTCCTTTTCCTTCTCTTTTCAGCTTGGTTCCTTGAAGAGACTTGTTGGTGTGTTTTTTATCACCTACCAAAGCATCCAGATCTCCAAAAAGTGGGTTTGAGATTACCTTTGCTTGGTGATCAACACCACCAACTGAATGAACTTGGCTCTTCTTCTGCTGTGCTCCTCATACTTGTAAGCATGGGCTCTCCATCTTTAACGCAACTTTTAGGGCAGCTTTGAGATAATAATCCTCATGTTGGTAGGATTATCCAACTCATCTATGTATTCTATGTCCTCCATTACGTTGCAACAAGTGACCAGGAACAATGAAAATGCACAAAGATTTTCAATCCTCTGACTTTATTCCAGGCCATTTGAATGACTTTTGCATTGTCACAATTTTCAGCTCATTTCCAAAAATCTTATGCAAGAGTCTCATTGCTTCTGCATAACCACGATCGTTTGGCATGTGCTGGCAGCTTTTTACAAGTTCTCTGGGCTCACCTCTAGTATACTGCTCCAGAAAGTACAACTTGTCAGCATACTGTGTCAGCTCTGTCAACACTCGTGCAGCGATGTCTTCTCAACAACTTATTTGTAGAGATACTTTACTTGTGAGCCAATTAATGCTATATTATAATAAACGGTCAAAAGCTTTGTGTTCTTCCACTGCGTATTGCATGTGCGTCAAGCTACAAAATAGACATCACTGAACATGCGCGGTAAGAACAAATCTAAACTGACACACATCCCCAGTGCAAGGAGAGGTTCAAGCTGCCACAAAACACAACCACAAGAGAGGTGGGAGCAGGGTTAACATAAATTGTCTTTTATTTAACCAAGAACCGAGGAGGGCAAAAAGGAATCTAAACTGGAACCGGGTATCCGTAACAGTCGCATTCTCCTCGTCTGCTTGAACACTAGGCCACCTTGAAGGGGAAGGCAGATCAAAAATAAAGGCAACGTTGGTAAAGCAGAGGTGTAATTTTTCTCTTCAGTCTGTTTCACTCTAAGCCTCCCTTTTCTTCTGCGCCCTGTCCTGGGGTTGTCTGCACCCAGGACCATTCAACCTTGTGTGAAGCAAAGTTCCCAGATTTATACTGACCTCCATTGGGCCATTATTAGCTACAGTTGTAAGTGATTCCATGGTTGGATTGTGAACAGGTGAAAGTACTCAATGTTGATGACTGTTCCTAGTTTGGACCTAATTCTTTGTTCCTTGGCTCCTTTCTCCACCATTGGATTGCCACAAAACCAAATAAATATATTCAACAGTAAATTACTAATTAACAAAAATAATTATTATACCAAATTTACATAATAAAAATTTGAAAATAAATTGGGTTTGATAGTGCATGCCGGAAGGCCCGCTAAAAGAGCATTACAGTAGTTCAGTCTGGAGAGAACAAGAGCTTGGACCAGGAGTTGTGTGGCCTGCTCTGATAGGAAGGGTCTAATCTTCCTAATGTTGTACGCAAATCTGCAGGACCGGGCTGTTGCAGTAATGTGGTCAGTGTAGTTTAACTGATCATCAATCACATCTCAGAGGTTCCTGGCTGTCCTGGAAGGCGTTATGGTTGATGAATCGAGCTGAATGGAGGAATTTTGATGAAGTGCTGGGTTGGTAGAGACCACAAGCAGTTCTGTCTTTGCAAGGTTGAGTTGACGGTGATGATCCTTTATTAGATTAGATTAGATTAGATTCAACTTTATTGTCATTACACAAGTACAAGTACAAGGCAACAAAATGCAGTTTAGGTCTAACCAGAAGTGCAATAGCAGCAAGTGCAGGATATACAATGGTTGCATAAGTGCATGATATACAATGGTTGCATAAGTGCAGGACATGGATATGTACTGAATATATATAAATATGTATAAATAGTAGGGCTGTCAACGAATATTCTAAATTCGAATATATATTCGAATAGTTTTTAAAAAACGAATTTCGAAGAGGAAACTTAATATTCGAATTTAAAAAAAATGTGGAAAAAAAAATGCCCGCGATAGTAGAGGCGTGGCTGTCTGCTTTGCGAGTGGGCGCGCTAGCGGAGCCTTTACTGTCTATGGCGCGAGCCCCCGCTGACTGTGCGCGCTCCTCCCCAAACGGACGAGGCGTTTAGTTTATACTTGACCATTGTGCTATTCTTTGAAGCGACAGAGGGCGACTCGGAGTAATTGTTCTATAAACCATCAGGAAAAAGCGTAGAGAAGAAGTGGGCTAATGTACACAGGTGACGATATTTATTTTAGTACACTTCACCCAAAACCACACTACAAAAGAATCATGTAAAACAGATCAAAATAAACCTTGATATTACTTGTGACATGAGAACAAAATGTATGTAGAAATGTAACGTTAACTTGTACAACTAAATTTATGATCTCTTAAATGTTTCCTAATTTCACTAAACACTTTCGTGAGTTTTCACTTTGTTTCGTGAACTTTTCTTTATTAAACGAGCTTGTTTATGCTTTTGTAGGCTCATTTTGTAAATATAAGCAACTCATTTGTATGTGCAAACTGGACCACCCTTACTTTGCATCGCCCGCCAGAAGCTCTTTGTCTGCTACACGACAAGAGGCCGTAACGGAGAAATTAATTTCGTTAATTTGTAAGGACATGAGAGCGATCAGTGTCGTGGAGGCTTCAGGGAGTTCTGTCGAGCAGTGGAACCGAGGTACCATAACCCTAACATTACTAAAGTGTAGGCTACTGTACTGACTGAAGAGATGTTGCATGAATAAAGGATAAATGCACTGCTTCCACTGGTTTGATTATTTACCGTTTCACGTCAAGGAAAAGTTCCATGTTTACCACAGCACAGCTCGCTCGGAGTGTTCAATATGCTGTAAATCTTCAATTAATATTTGTTTCAATCACTGAATGAAGCCTGCTATATTTGGGACAAGAGTCGCGACCTTAAATTGCTTGCACAAAACTCTTGATCAGCTCAAAATGTGTTTGTTCATTTAAACCGTTATGCGCAGAGAGCGTGAGGGCGAGAGAGTGTGAGGTCTGCGGTCTTGGCCATTAGTTGATTTACTTGTTTTTGTGTAGGTAATACGTTGTCAAATATGTTTAAACTTAAATAGACTACCTATACAAGTAGTTATGTCTCTTTGTATTAATTTGTCCTGTTATTGACGTAATGCGCGTCATTGACAAAATGCGCAACCAGATGTTCGAATAGTTCGAATATTCGTGTTTTTTTTAGAGGGAATATTCGAACGTCATTTTTGAGCAATTTTGACAGCCCTAATAAATAGAGAGATGGTTATTAATATAAACAGAACTGAATTTACAGGTGAATATGTACAGTGAATAAATATACAGATGGCTATTACTATAAACAGAATTTACAGGTGAATATGTACTATGAATATAATATACAGATGTATGTTACTATAAACAGAATTTTACAGATAGAGGTATACAATAATATGTTAGGCTAAGATGAGGAATATAGCAGTGGATTAAGGTAGTGCAATAAATTATGGACAGAGCTATCCGAAAGAAAGTGTAAAAGTGCAGTGGAAAGTGGTTGCATATTACAGTTAGGAGTACGGTGCAAAATGCAAATGTAAACAGTTGGTACTATAAATACAGTCGGCAGTGCAAATGAGCATGATCCAGTTAAGATATGGTAGTGCAGAATGCATAAGTAAACAGTTGTTACTGTAATAAACAGTCGGTAGTGCAAATAACAAAGTGAAGGCAGATGTGAGGTAGGAGAGTTAGCAGTTTATGAAGGAAGTGGATCAACGGGGGTTTGAGTTCAGTAAAGAGACAGCTCTGTGGAAAAAACTGTTCTTTAGTCTGCTGGTCCTGGTCCGAAGGATCCTGAAACGCGGGTGAGAGGAGTCCTTGAGGATGCTGCGAGCTCGATGCAGACAGCGTTTCCTCTGGATGTGCTCGATGGCAGGTAGTGGAGTCCCTGTGATGCGCTGGGCAGTTTTCACCACCCGCTGCAGTGCCTTGCGCTCAGCAACAGAGCAGCTCCCATACCATACTGCGACACAGAAATGTCATTATCCAGAAATGTCTGTAATATGAACACCAACTGTAGGATCATCTGGTTGAAATTTGAAGTAGAGTTGAGTGTCATCAGCATAGCAGTGATAGGAAAAGCCATGTTTGTGAATGACAGATCCTAATGCTGACATGTAGATGGAGAAGAGAAGTGGTCAAAGCACTGAGCCCTGAGGCACTCCAGTAGCTCTAGATGATAGCAATTATAGGAGAAACCATGTTTCTGAATGAAAGAGAAGCGGTTCCAGCACTGTGGAACTCCAGTAGCTAGAGGATGTGACTTAGACACTTCACCTCTCCACGACACCCTGAAGGAACAGTCAGAGCAATTGTTGATTTTGTTGTGGTAGTATGTTGTTTTAGCAGTGGA
Source organism: Romanogobio albipinnatus (assembly GCA_023566225.1). NCBI lineage: Eukaryota > Metazoa > Chordata > Actinopteri > Cypriniformes > Gobionidae > Romanogobio > Romanogobio albipinnatus. The sequence goes on along the minus strand of CM042247.1, from coordinate 57,923,468 downwards.
GACATTTGCAGAGAAGGAAGAGAGGAGACTGATACAAGGTACGGTCAGTAGAGTTTTTAGATTTGTGCCACTTCCTCTCTGCCTCCCTGAGTCCAGACCGATGTTTACAGAGAACAGGGCAGACGGGGTGGTGCGGGCTGGTCTGGATGAACGGGGGGAAAAGTTGTCTAAGCAATATGTTAGAGTGGAGCAAAGAGTATCAGTAGCACTGTTAGTGTCCAGTGCTGAGAACTCAGGTGGAGGAAGTGAGGATGAAACCATAGTGGATAGGCAAGAGGGGGAGAGGGAGCGTAGGTTACGCTGAAAGGTGATCTGCGGAGGAGTGTTGTGTCAGGAGTCAGTATGAGGTTAAGAGTGATGAGAAAGTGGTCTGAGGTGTGCAGTGGAGTAACTAAAATGTTGTCCGGGGAGCAGTAGAGTGTGTAGACAAGGTCCAATTGGTTACCTGATTTGTGAGTTGCCGTAGTAGATACTTGCTTAATGTCAAAAGAGATCAGTAAAGTGTTGAAGTCTGTGGTCTGGTGTTTATCAAGGTGGATATTGAAGTCACAGAGTAGTACCAGAGGAGTACCATCCTCAGGGAAGTTAAAGAGTAACACATCCAACTCCTCCAAGAACTTACCTAGTTGACCTGGAGGACGATAAACAACTACAACATGGATTTTAACAGGGTGAGTAATAATGATTGAGTCAGATTTAAATGAGCTGTTGCAAGATAGAGATGGGAAGGAATTAGCAGAGAGGGCTGCAGGAGTGGCAGTGTCCTCTGGTTTGATCCAGGTCTCTGTTAGGGCCATGAAGCTGAGACGTGAATAAGTCGCGATAGATTAAATAAAGTCTGCTTTGTTTATAGCAGACTGGCAGTTCCAGAGACCAATTGGAATAGAGAGTAAAGTAGCAGAGGACCTAGGTAAACTACGCTGATTATTGTGATTGCATTGCCTCAAATTACAGCGCGTGATTTACAAGTGTTAGTAGTAATAGTAGAGATTTGAAAGCACTTAGTGAATACAGGTCAGTAAAATAAACAGATAAAAACAAGCTGAACCCAAAGGGGTGGGGGGGGGGGGGCAATACGCAATTGCCTTGTCAGTGGAGTCGCACAGGTAGAGTCGCTGGTCTTTACACACTTCGGTCTTCACACAAAAAGGGCTTCACACGAGGGCTGCCTCGTCCCTCTACTTTATACTCACTTGAAGTGTCGTTATTGAAAACAGCTGGCTACGCCTCACCTAAACTGTTTACTCACGTGGGCAACAAGAAAAAACATGAGAACACCGCAAGACTTCAACAGCATGTGAATACACTAAACAGACAAACTTTCTAGTAACAACTGAGATAAAAATCAAATGAGAAAAGATACAAAACTCACAGTAGCTGTCTTCCCTGTTGTTAGATTGCTTCTCTCTCTTCTCTCTCTCTCTCTCTTATATTCCTTCATGATATAAAACGTTTGACAGTTTTCTTTATCACCAATTGTCAAATGATGGACAACGGTTCACATTTACCGTAATGATAAAATTAAGTAAATATTAAATAATAGTAAATAAACAGTAAATAAAGTATGAAAGTGAAACAAGTACATTAAAGATCAAGTAGCTAAATTAATAAAAGATGCAGTGGATACGCTACGGTGGATTGGAAAACGGCTCGGGTTATGTATATAACCCTTGTTCCCTGAGAAGGGAACGAGCACTGCGTCGGAACGACACTTTGGGGATGCTCCCTAAGCATCAGCGTATCTGAAGTCTGAATGAAAACTAAACCAATCCTGATTGGCGTGCGTGATGACGTAACTGTGATGGCATACCCGGAAGTATAAAAGGGGAGTCGGCGCATAGAAACGGCAGCTATTGCTCTGAAGCATGCGCTCCAGGCGTGCCGAGGTGTGGTGACACGACGCAGTGCTCATTCCCTTCTCAGGGAACAAGGGTTATATACATAACCCGAGCCGTTCCCTTTCGAGGGAACTCTCACTGCGTCGGAACGACACTTTGGGGAACGAGTACCCACTAGGCCACACCGAGGGTAGCGCCTGCCCTAGTGTGAAGCCGGAGACCGGGCACAACTAGAACTGGAGCACCCTAGCGCCAGGCGCCGTAGGGAGATGCAGGCTATAGAACCTGATAAAGGTGTGTGGGGTAGCCCACCCAGCCGCCTCGCAGATATCCTGCATGGGGACCCCAGAAAGGAGGGCCACCGAAGAGGCCATGCCTCTGGTGGAATGAGCCCTCACGGCCATAGGTGAAGGCAAATTGCGCACCTGATAAGCCATGATTATTGCCTGGACAATCCAGTTACTGATTGTCTGGGTAGACGCAGGCAACCCTTTCTTGGGTGAACCAAAACACACCAAAAGCTGTTGAGATCTCCTCCACTGCGCAGACTTCTCCAAATACACTCTAAGAGCCCTAACCGGGCAGAGCAGGTGAAGTCTCCCTTCTTCTGCCGTCAGGTGAGGCGGAGGATGAAATGCCTGAAGAACCAAAGACCTGGCCACCCTTGATGGAACCTTGGGCACATAGCCCGGCCTAGGGTGTAAGATGGCTTTAACTCCCCCAGGGGCAAACTCCAGGCAAGTCGGCGTTACCGCCAAGGCCTGGAGGTCCCCCACTCTTTTCAGAGATGTAATAGCCAGGAGAAAAGCCACCTTCAGGGTCAGGTTCTTTGGTTCAGCCGACTCCAATGGCTCAAAGGGGGCCTCAGCCAGCCCTTCGAGAACCACTGCCAGATCCCAGGTTGGAACTCTGGAACGAGCCGCAGGCCTCATCCTCCGAGCCCCACGGAGGAACTGTACAACCAGCTGGTGCCTACCCAAAGGCTCGTCACCCATAGGAGTGTGGAAAGCCGCAATGGCAGTCACGTACACCTTTAATGTGGACGGGGTTAGACCCGCAGAGAAGCGATCTTGGAGGAACTCCAGCACTGAAACCACTGGGCAGTTAACTGGGTCCACCTCACGCTCCCTGCACCAAGTGGCAAACACATTCCACTTGAGGCTGTACAGTTTCCTCGTAGACGGAGCCCTGGAACTGAGTAAGGTCTCTATCACCTCTGCCGACAGGCCATCCTCTAGGTACCTGACCCCCTCACGGGCCAGACCCAAAGGTTCCAAACCTCCGGTCGGGGGTGAAATATTGTGCCCCCCGCCTGAGATAGGAGATCCCTCCTCAGAGGAATCTGCCACGGATGGCCTGCCAGCAGAGCTATGATATCCGAGAACCAAACTCGAGTCGGCCAACGGGGTGCTACCAGAAGTAGGCTGACCCCCTGTTGACGGACCCTCTCCAGGACTCCTGGGAGCTGGGTGATCGGGGGAAATGCATACAGACGCAGCCTCAGCCACGTCTGAACCATGGCATCCAGCCCCAGCATCTGCTGAAACGGATTTCTGGCAACAGGACGCTCCCAACACTGGCCCCTGGGACAGGAACCAAGGTTTCTTCCATATGACTAGGGGACGAAGGCATCTGTGCGTTACCCTGATCATACGGAACGGATTCCCTCTGGGGGAAAAACCCCTTGGTTTTCAGCCACCACTGGAGGGGTCTCATGTTTAGCAGGCCAAAAGGTATCACGTTGGATGCTGCTGCCATGTGCCCCAGCACCCTCTGAAAGTGATTCACAGTGCTGCTGCGGCCTAGCCTTATTCCTGAGACCATCGCCAGTATGGTCTCGACTCGCGCGGGAGACATTTGTGCCCGCATCGTCGTCGAGTCCCATACGATCCCCGGGAATGTAGTCCTCTGGGATCTGACTCACAATGATGGGAACAGTGAGCATTTTGAATCTGAACCTCCTCAGAGATCGATTCAAATCTCAGATCTATAATCGGATGCAACCCTCCATCCTTTTTGGGAACTATAAAGTACCGGCTGTAGAACCCGGACTCCCTCTCCGGCAAAAGAACACGCTCTATGGCTTCCTTCACCAGCAAGGATTTTACTTCTAGTTCCATTACCCGAACCCGCTCTGGTACCACTGCGGTCCAGTTCAACCCCCTGAAACTTGGAGGAGGGTGACCGAACTGCAGTCTGTAACCGTTTTCTACAGTACGCAGGACCCATGTAGAAATATTCGGAAGCCATTTCCATGCGCCGAGATAATCTACTAAGGGAACCAGCCTCTCGAGGCTGGCGTCGGGTGTAACACGAGCCTCGTCCCCAACCCCCTGAAGCAGATGACCGGCAGGAAGTGGTTGGGAACAATTCTCTGTGTGCGGACGCGCAAGCTGCCCAGCCGCAAGTCTTTCCAGAGGCAACTGGAGCAGCATGCGTTCGCGGGAAATCGATGTGGCCCGAAGCTTCATATACGGCGCGATTACCACATCGATTTCCCCCGAGCGCCGCAGAGGAAGCAACCTCGGTTGCCCCTTTGCGGGGGGGACCGCTCTTAGAAGTCCAGCTGAAGCTAGGACTTCTTCCCAGCAGCCTTCCGCGCCTGAAGTACATTCCTCAGATCGCCTTTAGGAGCGGAAGACTGCTGGTGAGAACGCCGCCTCTGTTGCCAAGCTCCCGGAGGAGGGGCTCTAGAGGCGACGCTCTCCTTCTGCACCTGCCGGTGCGAGGAGCTGGTAGACGGCTGAGGCTGCCCACTAGGGGCCGCCTTCCCAGGCTTTGAGTGGCGGGGGAGGTACTGCTGGAAGGCTGCGGACTGCTTCTTCACCTCCTGGTATCTGGCGACGACGGTGTTAACCGCGTCACCAAATAAGCCAGAAGGTGAAATCGGGGAGTCTAGGAGGAAGGATTTATCCTTCTCCTTCATCCCCGACAGATTCAGCCAGAGATGTCTCTCCACAGTCACCATTGAAGCCATGGAGCTGCCGATGGCACGGGCCGTCTCCCTGGTGATGCGGAGAGACAAATCTGCAGCCTTCCGGAGCTCCAGCACATCCTCCGGAGAGGGACCCTCGCCCTCATCAAGCTCCTTCAGAAGGTCAGCCTGGTAGGCCTGCAAGATGAATAAAGTGTGCAGGGAACTACCAGCCCGCCCAGCCGCCATATAAGCATTGCCCACCAACGATGAGGTGTCCCGACAGGGTTTGGTGGGCAGCGCCGGGGCTTTCAGTCCCATAGCCCGCCTCGCGTGCCCCCAGAACATTGGAATAATCCAATACTGGAGGATTGGAAACACGCGAGGAATAGGGCTTCTTCCAAGATCTACACACCTTGGTGTGCAGATCCGGGAAGAATGGTAAGCCCCGGCGAGGTGTTTGGACCCGGCGAGAAAGAAACCGGTCTTCCAGCCTACTGGGTGGCTGAACTTCCTGCATTTCTTGTGGCCAATCGATGTTCAACTTGGCCACCGCACGAGTCAACACCTCAATCAGCTCCTCCTGGGCGGGTGGATGAAGCAATGAAACATTTGCTGCTTCTCCAGCTGCCCCGATGCCAAACTCATCCGGCTCCTCGGAACCGGAGAGAATAAGCATCGGATCCTCGACCCGGGGGAAGAAGCCACAGCGCAGGCTTCCACACGGGGAGGAAGATCCTCAGAACTGTCAGACGAGGATTGGGAAAGTGCCGCAGCAGTCCCAAATCCCGCTGACAAGTCCTTCTGTGAACCCCATGATCTGCGACACCGAGCCGCCTCAGCGACCGCGGGTCCAGAACCATGGGGCTCACGAGGCTGGCCGGCCTCATCGAACACGGCCAGCCGAGAGCGGAGTGTGAGCCGCTCACAATGCTCACAGGTGGCTCCCTCGAGAGCCGCTCGAGCATGCTCAACACCCAGACACTGCACACAAAGCAGGTGTGTATCCGAGCCCGACATATAACGGGGACACGGATGCACACACTGCTTAAACTCTCTCAATTTCACATCCATCATCCACACACACTTTTGCTTTCACAACTGGACAAACGACAGTAAATAGACAGACAATAACAGAGAGCTGAAGAGGAAAGAGAAGAGAATGAGAGACTTAAGGATACTGGTGAGGGATTGTCAGAGGACCCAGGATTATGGCCAACAACTCTTACTGATAAGCACAGGAAAACTATTGTTCAAATGCTAGCCAGTGAAGGTGGAGCAAAACCTGGTATTGGAAATATCACACCTAAAGATATGGAGGGAAAACCATTCCCAACTTACCTTCAGTATGCAAAGTCCGCTAATGGCCGTGAGAAAATCAGAAGAGATTGGCTTATATATAGTGAAAGTGCAAAAGCTCTATACTGCATCCCATGTCTGCTCTTCTCTCATGAGAAGAAAACACCATCAAAAAGTGCACTAAATAGCAAAGATGGGCTTAAAACGGCAAACGTCAGATGGAAAAAAATTTATGAAAAGTTTCCAAAACATGAGACACATGCCCCCCATAAGCAGTGCTATTTGAAATGGAAAAGTCTTCAGCACTCCATATTGGCAGCAGGAGGTGTGGATAGTCACGTTGAACGACAAATACTGACAGAAATTGAGAAGAACACATTATTATTGGAGAGGCTTTTGGATGTGACCATTCATTTGGCTTCAAGAAATCTTGCATTCAGAGGCAAAACCCTGGAACTAGACAATGTCCATAATGGAAATTTTCTCTGCACTCTTGAGTTGTTAGCACATTATGACCCCATTTTACATGAGCATCTTGAAAAAGTAAGAGAAAAGAAGAAGGCATCACGGCTAACTCATTACCTTAGTCCTGAAACACAGAATGAGTTCATTGAACTATGTGGCAAAAAAGTTCTGAACAGCATTCTTGCAGAAAGAGAAGAGGCAATTTATTACTCGGTGATCTGTGACTCTGTGCTACTACTAAGATATGTGCATCAAGACAAAAACAGTGGTGTTTGGGAGATAACAGAAAGATTCCTCCAGTTCAAAACTTTAATAAAAAGTCAGGCAAGGAAATTTCACAAATGATCCTAGACATGTTGAAAGACAGCCGCGTACCATTGGAAGACTGTCGAGGGCAAGGGTATGACAATGGTGCGAATATGTCAGGCAAAGTGAAAGGTGTTCAGGCTCAGATTTTACAACAAAACCCAGTTGCAACATACAGTCCTTGTGCATCCCACACTCTCAATCTGGTGGGAGTACATGCTGCGCAGTCCTGTCCTCAGGTTTCGACTTTTTTTGGATGTATTAATTGTCTGTACACATTTTTCAGCGCCAGTCCAGAACGATGGGAAATTTTGAAAGACAAAACTGGTTGCTCTCTTCATCGTCTGTCAGAGACTCGTTGGAGTGCTCGTATTGCGGCTGTTCGTGTTGTGGCGACTCATTTGCCTTCAATTATTGAAGCATTAGACAGCGTAATAACCAACTGCAATCTGACCAATGAGGCAAAATATGAGGCAAATGGTCTTAAAGATTATTTTTCAAAGTTTGATGCAGTTCTTCTCCTCACTGTGTGGGTAAAGATTCTGCAGTGCATTGAGAATCGAAATATTATTCTTCAAGCAGGAAATATTTCACTGGATGTGGAGGCTGCAAACATCGCAAGTTTAAAAGAGGAAATGCAAGCACTTCGCAATGAATGGGACAGCCTTCTTGGTGAGGCCACACTGGTTGCTCAGGCAATGGAGATCCCAACTCAGTTCAAAGGTGATAAAAGAAAGAAGAGAAGAAAAATGATGTATGATGAGACAGAAGGGGATATATCTGAAGAAAATGCAGAACAAGCTTTTAAACATAACATATTTTATGTGGCACTGGATTCTATTATAAGTGACTTATCTGCAAGGTTTCAGACCACAGCTTCTGTATGTGACACATTTGCAGCTTTTCTCAAGATTACTGACATGACAGAAGATCAGATGAAGATTTCGCGTCAGACTCTAATAAAAAAATACAACAAAGACCTTACAGCAGAATTTGAAAAAGAAATGCTTCATTTAAAAGCAATTCATGGAGACACATTTCCAAATACTCATTCACCACTGGAGCTGCTGAGTACCATATACAAAATGCAGCTAGAAAGCATTTTTGGAGAAGTTTGCATTGGCTTGAGGATCTTCTGTACACTCCCTGACTGTTGCTGGAGGGGAACGTGCTTTCAGTAAACTTAAAATTGTAAAGAACTATTTAAGATCAACAACGTCCCAGGATAGACTGAACAGCCTTGCCATACTCTCCGTAGAAAGGCAGTTGGCCAAAAAACTGGACTTTAAAGACCTGATCAGCAAATTTGCACATGCAAAGACCCGTCAATGGGCATTTAGTAAAAACTGACATTATTTAGTGTTTATTAATGTTCAGACCAAAGTTTTCTCATTTGGTATGGTCATTGTTCAGAACTGCTTTACAGTATATTTAATTTAGTCCAGGTTTGGACCTGCTAGACCTTTTGTCATCTCAGTAGTACTTTTGACAATAAAACAAAAATATATTAATCAGAGTGTGGCTTATTTTGTTTACATTTTAAGTGTTTTTAGATAAAAATGCCATACCCCACCCATTGGTATCACTATGGTATTTGGTACGGGGGCCCAGCAAGATGGTTTGTACCCAGGGCCCAAAATTTGGTGCTACGCCCCTGGTGTCAGAGGGTCTCAGTTCTAATCGGCCCTCGTATTTTTTTTTCTCATCAAAACCGAATATCATCAGTATTCAGATGAAAGCGGTACTTGGCGTTGTCACGGAATGGGGAATAAACAGACGGCAAGTAGAGAGACAGGATCCAAATTGCAGGGGAGAATTTAATGAAATAAACATTCAAAAATCAGGAACAAAATAACACAGAGAAAACACGGGAACAGAGAACTGAGAATACCTGCATAACAGCAAACATTAAACAACGACCGACAGAGAACCAGAGAAAACATGGGCTTTATATACACACAGCGGAGACTAGCAAAATGAGATAACAAGGGGTGTGGTGAATGGGAACACTTGGGAAAACTAATCGACATGGAAAAACTACAAAGAACTACAAATCTCCACAGGAACAGGACACAGAAAAGAACACAGAACCTAGTCACAAATAAACCTCAACATAAAAGTCCCAAAAGTGCAAAACACAGAACAGATGTGACAGGCGTCAGATGTAAACAGGAAGATGGACACAGTGAAGCGATGCTATGGAAAAAATAAAATAAAACCAAGACCAGCAAGGTCTAAAACTATGAAAATAAAACTTAAAGCCCTGCCAGAGGCAAAAAAAGAAGCACTTCCCTTCATCTTGAATGATTCGTAGAATTATACATTTGTCGTATACAAAGTTTCAGAGACATGTTCATTCAATAGGCCTACTTTATGTACTGCTTAATACAGTGTCTGTTTAAGAATAATGTTCAACATAAGCCTATACTATTTAAATACCATTGAAGTATAGGGTCTGTTTTTTATTTTGATAAACATGACACATTATAACATTACGATTACATGAAAAGAGCTTTTACTGTTATTAACACACTGATTTGTGAGCATTAGTAGAACTGAAGGTTTTAGAATAAACACGAAACACACGTGATCGCTTTCATGCGGTGAATCCGGCCATTCGTGGAACAGCTGTGACATCATCAGTGCTCATGTAGCCGCTCTGGAGAAGCTGCGCAGAATGCACCAGCCGGCTGCTCTCGAATCGCTCTCGCTGCACTTTGTTGACATACGTCACAGTGATGCTGTCTCAAGTTGGACAACATTTTTAACTGGCTTGCGCTGCTTTAAGTCAGCAGCCGATTGGTCTGCGTAGCGCTGCATAAGTCGAACAAGCTTAATGACTTTGTAGGCAATATTTTGCACACAAAGGTATTTATATTATATTTATATTTATGCATTTGGCAGACGCTTTTATCCAAAGCGACTTACATTGCATTCAAGGTACACATTTTACATTTTTGTCATTTCTTGCTTTCCCTGGGAATCGAATCCATGACCTTGGCATTGCTAGCGCCATGCTCTACTGTTTGAGCTACAGGAAAGCTAAGGTAAAGGTATCTCATCAAATTGATTTTGGACAGGCTTCTGAGGCAGTGTAACAGTTTAATGATCTGCAACACAATAGAGCTTGCTTTGGTGTTAACTAAGCAAATATTTAATTACTACAACAGTAATTTCTCTCTAGAAAGTATATCAAAAGGAAAACGTTGGTCAAATAAAAACATTTACACACAAACTGACCAGCAGTCACAACTTTCAGACACCATCTTTCTTTTCAATTCACATTTATTTGTATAGAGCTTTTTACAATACATATCGCAGCTTTACAGAAAATGTATGCGTCTATATCAAGGAGGAGCAGTGGGAATCTTGGAGCTGTGCTGGTGTTGTCAATCCACCCTCAATTATTATTATTATATATATATATTTTTTTTTAAATTAACAAGCAAACTCTGGTTTTGTGCAGTTATTTGTGGTCGCACATGTGGACCATGTTCAACCTTGCAATAAAAAAAAAAAATTCATGCGTCTACATTACAATTTAGAGTGATCTGTTATCAGAGGTCCAAGATAATATACATATACAAATCACACAGTTAGCAAACTATGTATTAATTTAAATAATGTATTATTTTATTTTTTTAGCACAGTTGTCACAGCATTGCACACACAGGATTGTGGGATATCAAATGCAGCAAATTATACATCTATGCTGCCTTCAAAAATCAATCAAATGAAGGTATCTCAGGAGACAGGAAGTGAAGCTAACATTCGGAAGTGCCTTGATGCCTTTACTTACTTTGGAATGCAAAGGCAGCATTTCAGACAAAGCCAATGACTAATGCTGCGTTTATGTCCATTTTATACACCCTTCCCTCGCTAACTTCCCTCCTTCTCGCTCACTCATTTACACCATTGCTTACATTGCACGATTGCCCACTACTGGCGGAACCCTTGAAATATATTTAAATGAAACATCCTAAGCCCTTGATCTCTTGGAATCCGCAATGATTTATTATTTACAGTTTTTTCCCTTATGAATTTGTGGGCTGTTGTAGAAAATATAAAAAAAATTACACAAACGAAATGATAACAATACAATAAACTGTATAAAAAACAGTCCGTTTAAGGTACCTACAAGTATTATGCGGTTAAATGTCAAAATAACTCCAATATCATACACATGTGAGTTGTGTGGGAAGGGGTCAATTAAGTGTGACCTGCTGTGACATCACAATCGTTTTGCATTGTGGTCTATGGATCTACCTAAAGTGTACATATTGAGTAGACTCGCTCTGCCTCTCATAATCAAGGGGTTGAGGGTCTGTCCAAATAAATTTCCCTCTCCCATTTGACAAAGTTGAACACACTTCAAAATGGTGGTGGGGATTCCCCAAAGGAAGTTTGCATGTCTAAAAGTGGAGTTAAACGCAGTCTATATACAAAACAAGAGACATGAAAACATGAATGTGAACCAAACCAAAACAGACTTGACAGTATGCTTCATACTTCCCTGGTTTGAAATATGACGATTATTACTGAATGCTTCTAAAGAAAAGAAAAAAAAACATTTATGAACATTTACAAAATGATATGTTTATGTGAGTACATTTACATGAATAAACAAAGCTTCTTATGGCTTTTGAAAATATTAAACTTACCCTTTATTAAACATCTGTCAATTCTGAATTTCAATCCCTCAGGTAACAGGGAAGTAATAGAAATTTCCTTTTGATAATCTTCACATTCAATCTTAGTTTCTGTTAAACAAGAATCATTGTTTAGGCATTAGAATGTCTACTGAAAAATGTAAAATTAAATGAAAATGGAGACAGAACTACACTGAGTGAGTATGAGTGTATCTTTACCTTGTACGAAACAGTCAATTTCAAACAGTAGATATTTTTTCAGATACAATAATCCACATTCTTCAAAAGATTTACAGACTGGGTTTTCATTGGAGTTATCAAGGCATTCCATCTCAAACACTGCAGAGTACATACATTTTTTACGGTTAATAATCAGGTTATGAAAAATAAGTTATTT